>VXBR01009116.1:0-291889 GCA_013400215.1 Cisticola juncidis | reverse complement strand
AAAAAAAAAAAGGCTAGCCAAACCAACCAATCAAATAAAAAAGACACACACAAAACAAATATACAATGTCACAGGATGCCTTTGTGACCACTCTCAAAAACACCTTAAAATATCTAATTTTGTCTCACAAAGGTCTCTGGCCTTTCTGTCATCACAGCAACACATTTTGACAGGTACTTTAAACAGTGTAAATGTGTCACTCATCTAATAATTATGTTTGTGGAAACAATTTCTCGCAAACAAGTTGGGTGACAAATCAGAATTTTAAGCCAGTGTGGTGAGAAGTGGACATTAATCAAATAAACAAACAAAGGATCCGAACATGTCTGAACTGCACATGGAGTTTAATTTGTGCACTTGAGTCCAAATACTAACTCCACTTCTATAAAGGACTGAAGAAGCATTCAAAGTGAGTATTGTCAGACCTTGGAGTTCAAATCTGAAATTCATGCATGTGGGATTTTGACTGTGGCTCCTACAAGGTTAAGTGAGCACACTTCAAATGACTTTCAGGCAGGCATTACTTTGTTGAACATTGCTGAAGTGATTTCAGCAACAATAACAAAGAGAACATTCATGCTTGGCTGAAAACATTTTTAGATTTACATGAATGATATGCAAAAATGGTTGAATAGAGAAACACTTGAACCAAATATATCTAAATCCCGATCTCCTGAGAATAGACAGGCACCTTTGACTTATGCCTGAATGATATTGAAAGGAATAGTGTAGAAGGTCTCCTCCTTCTCACATTGCAGAATGTTCTTTGGCATTCCAAAAGTGTTACTGTTAACTTCTCAAGTAGGTTTGGCATGTGTTTTTAACATATTGTTTGCATTTAGGTGTATTTTAACACATATACAAGAGTAGAATTGCATCAGTAGCCATGTTACATAAAATACAGGCCACACCTTGACCCAGGTTTGGCTAAGTAGTTCTGACAGTTAATAAAAAGCAGGAAAATCACCAGGAGTGGCAGAAAAAGTACAGCTTTCTAGAAGAACAAATAGCAATATGAACTATTCTACAGTCATTTAAAAATCAGGTATATATCTGTTTGCCTTGTCTTCACCTGAAGACCACCTGAAATACCTGGCTCTTGAGTTTATACTGATTGCTTCCACCTGGCAAACCATTCCCATGCAAAACAAACAGAAAAAAAAATTACTTTCATCATTACTTGATGTACCATAGCCAACAAATTGCTGCCCAGTCAATGCCACTTATTTCCTCCTAAAAATGAAATGCAAAATAAGTCTGTCATTCTCCCCCGAACTCTGCTCGCATAAACCCCAAATTTTCTGTTCAAAGGATTCTTAACAAACCAGTTCTCTTAATTAGCTGGTTTCAAAACAAATTTCTCTATCACTTTCCAGACAACCCATTCTGACCCCAAACAAAATGTTCAGTTCTGTCCCCAGCATTCAGTAGTTCTAAGCCAGTTCAGTCTGCCAGTTCTTCCTGCTCCCTATCCCTCCTCCAAAATTATATCTAAGGCCACCTGTTCCCAAAAGAGTCAGCATCCAAAACTCCCACCTATGAAAACTTTACTTATGTAAGTAATTCTATTCAGTGAGATAAAACTAGAATACCAGGCATCAAGAAGGAACTGAAACTAGCTCTGAAAATACATATACTCTCAAACTACATAAGATTTAAACAGCATTTAACTTCTTAAAAGCATGGCAAATTAATCAGCTGGAAGAAACAGGTCTCTATTAACTACCAGACAGTGTAAAAGAAACTTCTCAGACCTAGACATAAATGATAGAAAGGCTGCTATCTTGGAGGAAGTAAAACCACAGACTTCCTACTGTTTAAGAACAAAGTATGACAATCATGAGCAGTAGAGAAAATGTCATTGAAGTTCTATGTGGGAAAAGCCCTAAGTGTGTATCAATCAAGACAGTATCAGTGGGAAAATGGCTTCAAATCACCGGTGGCTAAAACTGACAAGGTATACTTAGAAACAAATGCTCACCTTGAAAATCTAATGCAGAGAGAAAAAGGCTTAAATAAGCAGTTTGCATGCTTAGTGATTCCCAGAAAGCTTTTCAGTCCCTCCTGTGTGAAAGTGTATGCTGGGACATAGCTATGGCTCTTGCTGTCAGGGTGCATTCTCATGGAAATTTCTCACTGAATCACTCAGTGGGCACATTTACATGGCAAAAAAAGCTGTAGAAAAATCTCCCAAAGCCAGAGGAAAGTTATACTGCCAAAACTGTTAAGCCCTAAGTGGGTTTCCAAATAAAATTCAGTTGCTCTATTGGGTGCCACTTGAATGAGTCAACAATAAACTAAGACGCTAGTTAAAAAAAGGCTTTTTAATATGGAAAAGTATCTTTCAGTTTCTGAAACAGCAATCCCCTTGGGAATAAACTGAGAGGTGAGACTTTTGAAAGGCTTTGTCCAGTTTCAGCCCAGTGCCTTTCATATATTTAGAGATTCTACTGTTGCCGCATATCAAGTTTGCGGCTTTAGTGTTTTTTTCATCAGTTGCACAGAGCAAAAGAAACATTTCTTTGGACTCCAGACAGCTTTTTAACATTTTCCGTATTGTGAGTAACCTTGTAACATGCAGGCCCATTCATGGGCCACTTTCACTCCTTCTCTTGGTAACCTCCTCTCACGCCTTTTCCCTCGAGGTTCATGTGTTGGAGTACATGAAAAGTTTGCAGAAGGTAAGTTTAAAATGGGCTTCCTTCAGTGAAGGGTTGTTGTGGAGACTGCAATTAATTCCTTGCAGTAACGAGCCTTTCTTTGGATGCTCACTGCTATTTCATAACGATCTTCATTGTTGGTTTTGATCTGTAATACTTTATGTAAGTAAGGTTACAAAAAAATTTTTTTTCCAACACTGTAACATCTGGTTGATATGTTTTTGAAGGTGACTTTCTGAAACAAACAAACAAACAAACCCCAAACAACAACACAAACAACAACAACAAAAATAAAACAACCCAATGAAAAATCAAAAAAAAACCCCCCAACCATGTATGCACAACCTTGTTGTTTGCAATGAATGCTGCAAGATACTAGAGCTGAAAATACTGGACTGAATTCTTCTCAAGAAATACCAGTCAAATACCAGATATGAATCGTGAATCTTAAGGAATGCACTTATGTGACCTCATCAAAATATTCCAGAATATGATTTCAGCATTATTAAACAGTTGTTACAGAATTGGCTTTCCTACCCTTGCCTCTAATATACGTGCTATGTAAGAATATTTTCTCTTTGGTAACTTGAATAGTAAGAGTATTTAACATCTTAACAAGAACTCCCAGCAGCTACAGCCTAACACAAACAACTCCCTTGGTCTGCTGAAATTTGCCCCTAAATACAACAAACACAGACTTCCACAGGGAATTTGCCCATGTGAGTCTGTGCTTCTCTCTGTGATATTTCACGTGCACTGTGACATTATTTCAAATGTGTTAACTAGGTTGCCTGCTTGTCAAGTTCTATTAAGTTAGCAGGGCTGTAATTGGAGGGATGGCTCCTAAGAGATGCAAGATGTGGCCACATTTGAGCCTAGTCTGGTGTGAGAAGGGGGCAATATTTGTGATGCATGCATGTTTCAACCTCCCACAACATGATAAGTGTCAAAATCTCTAACTGCCCTTTAAATGAAAAGGTTCATATGTAATATTACCCTATTTTATACTTAAATATGTCTGTAGATAAATGTTTACTTACAACCTTTTCCTTCCATATAGGGAAGAATATTTTTCATCATCTACAGTTGTGCAACTGGCTGTACATTCTGCCTAATATTCCTTTTGATTACAACTAGGTTCTTTAAAATCCTTTGTTTTCTGTTTAAATGTTTTGTTTCTATTTAAGTATTCCAATTACAGGACATAAAGTCTGGCTAACAACAGCAAGAATTAACATATATGAAAGATATGGATAGAGCTGTACACATCATCTTTTCAAGCACAAATAAAACCCACTGCCAAATCTTCTCGATACTCACAGCAGTAGTTGAAAAAAACCTACCAATCTGCCATGAAAGGAATCTCTCATGTTGATTATTTCCCAGTCAAACAGGATAGATGGATAATAGCACTGAAAACAGGGAGTGAAAAAGGGAACAAGTTTTAAATAGCATAAATGATAGCAGTAGAGAGACAAGGTAGCTTTAATCAGTCAGCCAGCACCAGGCAATTTTAAAACCTGGCAGCTTGCAGTGGTTTTCCTAGCTTGTGGTATTTGAAGGACATTGATGTACACATCAAACAGAATTTAGGACATGCATTGTGGAAGTGCCAGTTGAGGCTTTATGTGCAAGCTAAAGTTGGAATTCAATCCTTTCATCATACACAAGACATACAAACTCTCTCCTATCAACTTTCCACTCATTTTGAATGAAGAACAATTTTTGTTGGAAGATTTACAGGTAAAAGTGTTCATTAAAATCTATTCTCTAAACCAAAAATTGTTACCTACTCTACACCAAAGATTTAGCATGGCCCAAATTACAGGGCAAGCTTGCAATACTTGTTTTATTATTCATAAAATTTAACATTAAAAATAAAAAATGCTAAAGTGGTCCTATTAAAAACTACCAAAAACCCAACCCCTTTTCTATGAGGTGGAGGGCATGAACAAATATAATTTCCCGAATATTTTCCTTTTTTTGCTTGTCTGCTTTAACCTTCCCATTGCTTTCTCCATGTTCCTTCCACCCTGCAGGATTGTACATGTTTGAGCACACCCATGCCCAAACCCTCTGTTTTTAGTGATCACATTACCTCACTGGAAAATAATTCAACCCAAATCCTTCTATCTTCCTGCAGTGTGACCCTTATTGACACAATAATTTTTTTTGCCATCATTTTTAATAGCTAAAAGTTCACCAGTCAGTAGTGGTTGCATAATCTCTCCAAAGGCTGTTTCCCAGTAATCTAAGGAGAACAGCAAAATTGCCTGTCCTTCTAAAACAACCTCCTGAAAGCAAGTTGGTAACATCACTTGTATTGTTGAAAATGGAAGACAGCAACAATTTTGAAAGATATATCTTTGTGTACCACCTGTAAAACAGCATAATTTTGCAAAAAGCTACTGTTTAGGGGATGACTGGGAAAGACCTAATGCATGTGTTCAGGTAGCCTTGTTGTCCCATTTTTGCATGCTTGTGAAGAAATAACATATTTCTCCTTGCATAGGAATTGCAGGATATCATCCTGAAGTGATACATGCTAATGAGAAACAAATGGAGTCCCTCAAAATTAAGAAAAGCTCCAGCCCAAGCAGCAAATTACCCAATCTGCAAACTGCACTCTTAAATCATCATATGCAGTCTTTATAGAAAAGTTGGGGTATACCAAAAATTATAAGCTAAACCAAATTGTTTCACATTTCATATATTTCACATTTGAAATACCAGTAAACGTTTTTTATTTATTTTTAATACTATCTGAGGGTAAAGAGTGGGTAAAAAATTGAATGCAAGACACTTTAGGAAGAAAGGTAAGAATGATTTGGAAGCAGACTTATAATGAATGCTTGAAAGATGAAAGATAATTACTTTTAGCTAAATTCTGAGTGCTTCACCTTCCATGAAAGGCAACAATAAACCTCTGGCAAATATGCTTGGGAAGATGTGACTAAGTGAAAAGGATTGCCTCTAGAAATAAATTTAGGATGCTGAAGTTCTTTGAAGATAAGAAATCCCATCATGGTTGCAGGTACAGTTGATCCCTGGGGGGGACTGGCAGCCCAGGATGTGGAGGGGGAATAGTGTCTGTGCCAAGCTGTGGAGAGAGGGTGGAGGTTGGTCCTGCTGGTACCAGGCTCTGGGATGGAATTCCCCTGCACAGGCAGAGACCAGCAGCCTCCTGCAAGGGCAACTGGCAGCCAACACCCACTTTTCCTGCACACTAAAACTCCTTTTTCTTCCATGTATTTAATGGGTCCTCCATGATTTGTACAAGCAGCCACAGTTAGGCTGTGGATTCAGTCAGGAATTTCAGGATTTCAGTCAGGACTGGAGAGCAGTGGTTTCATACTCCCAGGGGGCAGCTCTGCCCTGGTGGTCAACAGGAGCCAGAGGTGCCTCAACAACAAATGCAAAGCTGTAGTCCTTTGGAAAAGAGGTATAAAAGTCTGAGTTGATTTCTGGCCTTTACCCTAGGCAACTGTTTCTGCACATCACACAGCACAAAACTAGTGAAAAACTAAAGAATCATTTGGGTGGAAGGCATGATACAATTGTAAGAAATTGTTTTCTTTGTTCCCCAAATGTCACATAATCCATAAAGGAAAAGTGTTTCTGTGAGAAATATTACTGCTTCTAAAAGATCAACACTGATGAAAAAGAATAGCCAAAGAACACCATAACTATTCTAAATATTTTTTAGTTTCCTGAGATCATGATTCTTAAACCTATACTATGAATATATATTTTTTTTACGTATAGCAGCAGCACAGACTCAAAGGGAAGAGGAGAGGAGAGAGGAGAGGTTTGGAGAGGTTCGGAGAGGAGAGGTTCGGAGAGGAGAGGTTCGGAGAGGTTCGGAGAGGTTCGGAGAGGTTCGGAGAGGTTCGGAGAGGTTCGGAGAGGACAGGACAGGACAGGACAGGACAGGACAGGACAGGACAGGAAAAGATCATTTCAGTCCTTGTATCAAAGCAAAGCATTCTATACTGACTGCAGTTCTTGGAAAACCGAGTGTTAAAATGAAAAATGAAACTTTCTGTTTAGTTCAAGACACTAGTTATTGTGCAGTCAGCTAGACTAGGCATTCATGATGTGCTAGCTATTCCATTGAAATTTCTCAAGTTCAAGTTTTCAGTTTGCAAATGTTTACCCTACAAAAAATCCGTAAGTTACCTGATTTACTTGCTTTGGATAGTAGCATGCACACAGTTGTTTCAAAGTCACTGAATCTGTAACTTGTTTTCCTGTGGTGACTTGCTCAGCATAGTTTAGAACAGTTTTGATGGTTTGTCTGGTGGAGATCACTCAAAAATAAGTAAATACCTTTACTTTGTCTTTGATAAATCTCATTAAGTATTCACTGCTAACTTAAAATATTCATTTTAACTGGGTTTCATTTAGTTTTGTTCACTTCCAAGATAAAATCAGATTTAAAGCTATATAGAAATTGTTTCACTAACATAAACTGAGACAAAGATCAGATGAAGTAATACTTCTAAGACAGAACACTTTACAATTATGTAATTTTTGTCTCTTTAATTCTCAGAAATCTCTAAGATTTCTCCTGAACTATCTTTACCTTTAGAACACTAGGACATTTATTTGATTACTGTATAACTAACAATAGCAAATAGTGCTGGATAAAAGCTAACTGGACAATAACTACTGAGCTTCTCCCATCCTTCAAAGGAATGACTTCTCTTTAGGGGATTCAAACTTAAATTCACCAGCAACACAATCAATACTTGAAAAATTGCCAGTTTTTTAATATTAGATTTGCTTAGGACATAGCAGAAACATCCAGAGTCTGCAGCAGAAGTGTGTATCTAGTCCTCTAGCCTTTAAGCAGGCTGTTGTGTTAACTACCTTAAGTCACCTGGTGATCAATTCATTGATTTTAGAAAAGTCTCACAAAAAAATCCTCGTCATGACACATCTAAAATATTTGCTCCTAGAGCCATTTTCTCTGCAAAATGCACATGTCTAAATTTCACTGAAGCTCAGATAAAGACTGACTCTGGAACACAGCAAAGTCGTATTGTGGTGGGTAGGTGGCAAGACATTGGCAGGGATTCTCAATGTGAGCTGCTGTTATCCAGCACAAGTAGCTGCAGGGGCAGAGCCCAGGTTTTGGAAAACACAGAGTGATATGTGATAAACCTGGGCAAACATGCAGAGTCATAGCTTAAGGCACACACACCTGCACATGTATGTGCGTGACCAAAAATGTGCATCACAGAAACTCTAACATGCACAGATGCACAAATATTTATCCCATCCAAAAGGGCAGCAGACGTTCTGGATCTACCACAGAAGAATTCTGAACAATATCTGGTTGGTCTAAAATCACAGAACAGTAAAAAACTATGGTTCTTTTTGTCCTAAGAAATAGAACCAAAGTTATAGAATAAGTGAGGCACTTGTTTTTCCCCTTTTTATACGATTTCTATTGGCTGTCCCAAGTGAATTTTCTTTTTAGTGATCTCTGTGTGTGTCAGCCTGTGCAATTTCTTCCTTTAGTAGTCTTCATTTTAGTACAAAAAAGAATTACTTGCTTTGCCTTTGGCTGTGGTTTCTCTTCTCAGAGGAAAACTAAATCTCATGCCAAATCTACTGCCCAACACACAGATCAGTAAAGGTGATTTGGCCAGTGACATCACATTTGCAGGTGCAGACAGGGTTTCAGGAGCCCTTCTGCTGCACTGCTGGACTCAGAAGCCCAGCCAGAGCTGAAGCAGAAATGGCAGAAATAGGAAAACTATGGCAGAAAGGAGGAAACTCACTCACTCACAATTTCTCAGAAATGAGAAAATGTAGCAGGGCACTGTAGGCAGCACAAGGTGAATTTCAGTGCTTGAGCAGATGTCACTACCCTTCCAATCAGTCCTGATTTTTCCTATGGAAAAGGCAGAGCACCAGAGGAAAAAAGCTCCTGGGTTTGATCCATGACACTACCTTGACCTAGGCTATCCAGCTTTCAAAAAAAACCAGCAGACAAGATTAATAAGAGAAAAGGAGTAAAAATTAATAAAATCCCTAGTTTAATTGGCAGCTACCACTGTTATTAAATAGATCCTCTTAAAGAATAGTCTTTCTGAATCAGTAAGGTTTAAATGTAATTGAGAATCTGCTTATAAGGAACATTTTTTGCAAAGCTTGTGAAACTGTGAGGATTAGGCTGAAGTATCCCATGTGATCAATATCTTGCAATCGCATTAAGGCCTCGGGCAACAGGGGCTTTCATTCCTTTCCATTTCCTATTTTCTGTTTTCTGTTCCTAGGCACCATCACAGGCAACCAGACATGAACAGAAAATGAATTTGCTACAAGCTTGTAGCATTGTAAGTGGCTTTGATATGAGTGGAACAAGGGTCGGTAACTTCTAAGCCCCGGCAGCCTGATAAGAATATTAAGTCCAGCATTTATCCCCAATGAGAGCTTGATTAGCCATACAGTGCTCTGCTGACAGAATTCACCAAAAATACATTATGCTAATAACACCTGAGTGCCAGCAAAACTGGGGAAGCCCCAGACTCCACACAAAGAGGGAGTCATTATGGTATTTACCTGGCAGACCAGTTAGAGGCAAAAATACAGGCAAAAGAATGACATCTCAGTCCTGTTTGCAGATGCACAAAGAGAAATAGAGGTGACCTCCCAAAGAATATTAGGATTGGAATAGAAAGAAAGAAATACCCTTTATTGTATGTTTTAATGAAGTTTTTCAGAGCAGTCAGCTGCAGACAAGTCAATTCTTTGTATTTATCTTTGTCTGAACTCTGTCAGATGGCTCTCCACTGGTGTATCTTTCTGCCTGGTTTAACACCAAGCGAGTTTCTTCCTTGCTGTGTGCTTGGACCACAGTCTGGGATTCCCACTGCTCTCCCACAGCCTCCTCCTGTTCCCCAGCCCACTGCCATTGCCCCAGCACAGCGTTTGCTCTCTTCTAAGGGAAGGATTTGTGGGTTGTCCTTCTATGCACCAGCTACAGGTGCCTCACATCCCAGCAACAATCCAAACCTACTGCAAGTGCAGGAGAGGAGGGGATGGCTCATTGCTGCTTCAAATCAACTCACTGGACCTGCTTTGTGCAAGCACTGAGCTCCCCTGTCCTCCTCCCAGTTCTGCTGCCCTGTGCCAGGCTGCAATTAGCACCCTGCCTAGCAGGGCTCTGGGCTCCTCCACACACACATCCTGCAGCCAGCCTGCCTGCCAGCCCCTGCACAGGCAAACTGCTGCACTTGGCCACGACTCACAGCAAGGGCAAGCAGGCATTTCACAGACTCACAACTGAGAGCTTTGCAGAAAAAGGATCAAGCCTGGAAAAAAAGGAGGAGTGATTAATCTGGCCATTAGAGCCGGTCATTTTATTTTTTCCTCTATGAATATCTTACAAGCCAAAAATACTTTTCAAGTCCAGCCAAAATCAAGTCAAATTTGCCATACAGTTTCAAAGAACACGGAAGAAATATCAAAAGACAGTAGAATATAATTTCAATTTCAACAAGGTTTGGTTTTTTATATGTTTTAGAGGTGCTGTAACAATGTCTTTAAGAGTTGATAAAAATTAAAACCAAACAATTGTCTTTAGAATGTGTAAAATGCTTTGGTGTACCTGAAACACACCTTTATTGTTAGTGCTTTATTTTGCCCAGAGAATGGAAGAACAAAAAAATAGATTGGGACTAAACCAACTCTGAGAAATGCTGACAGTGAGCCAAAACCCTCAGCTCCTCACAGTCAACTCTTAGAAGGCACCAAACAGTTTAAATGCAGAGGTACCAAAGAGCTGAGTAATCTGATCTATTGTAGCTGCTCCTCGTGCAGGGAGCAGTAATGTGAGAAAGGTGCAGGCAGTGGAGAAAAGCAGGCACTTCCACCCCACAATTTGTCTCCTGCTGATGTAAATGCCTTCAATAGGTCAGATGAATCATGCCTTAAAAATGTCCATTTCTCTTCACTGGCTGGAGGGGAAACAGGTGACTGGTGCTGGTGTAGCCTTCTCAATGTCAATGGGGTGAGAACAAACTTCTGTATTTTAATCATTCAAAAACAGTTAAAATTTTGATGTGAAAGCCCTAAAACTTGGGTCCAGAGGCTGGAAAGATGCACCAGTGGAGAGGATATAAATTCTTTTTGCTCACTCTGGCATTCAACATTTCATGATCTACTTATTTTCCTGTGTTTGTCCTTGGGTTTTCTTTTTCATTTAATGCTCTTCCCATTTTATCCATCCATCTTCTCTCTCTTTCTTCAAACCACACAGCTTTAGTATCTACTGTTGACAGTGTCCACCTGCTCCTGTCATCTGCTGGCCGTCTTTCATCACCATTGGAAAAGGAAAGGGAACACTGTAAAGACCATGAGCACTTATGCATAGTAGGATATAGGAATTCTCCCAAACTGGCAAACTGTACCCTCAGTAGGAAATTATGTTAGATGTGGCTCCAAGCAAGGATTGCTCTTTTTTTTCAGACTTTAACCCTGAAATTCTCCTTTCATAGCCCTCCATTTTTCAATTTATTTTCTGGATTCAAGCCTCCCTTTGAAGTATTGAAATCAAGTATTCCAGGAACCCTAACCTCATTTTACTTGTGTCTTGCCCTTCAAGGGCCTCCCGTGAGTTCCATATGCAATATTTCAAGTTTTAAATTAATCTAGCTTCCTTGAAAGCAAAATAACAAGCTCCTTAATGGGGCCTTTGAAGAATTTTAGTTGGTCCAAATCTGGCCAATGGTTTCACTGTTGGCTTCCATGTTAACAGGACAGTGAGCAAATTAGGAAAATATAACTACAGTACCTAAGCAGAATAGTGTGTAGAGTTATTAACAATACCATAGTGTGCATTCATTATATATGCATATGTTGATAACAACACTTGTATTGCAGAAAATAGAAGCCAGCAACAATTTTGTATGTATTTTATATCTGGTATTTAAATGTATGCATTTAAATATGCAAACACTGCATCTCTATCTTAAATTTGCTTTCACATTTAGCTAGAGGTTTCTGAGAGTGCCAACTATACCCTACAAAAATAAAGTGTCACAGCAAAAATTAAAGGTAATCTGTGTTATTTCTAGTTGTAAATAAGCATGTATTTGACTACAGCTCTGAGGAAAGAGAGAAAAACCTATATCACCCCACTCCATGAAAGCAGTTTACAGTCAGACAACTAAAAAGAAAATATAATTCTGAAGGAACTCACTGTACTCCTGGATGACTGAACAGTTGATCACTTTGTCTGGATGTATGGAAAGTTAAAGCAAGCTGAAAGTTTTCAATTTATAGTGAACACTGTACTTAAGCAGCAGAAAATTATATACTGAGTGTTCCACTCCAGCTGTGTGTGATATATGAAGTACAGGGGAGCTCCAGTAAAAAAAAAGAAATGAAACCAGGTGGTAAATAACCAAACTATACTCTTCATTAGCCTTGATATTTATTCTGCCATCTTGAAAGCAATAAGAAGCCACATGCAGTGTTAGTACCTTTTATTTTCTACTGTCCTTTATTTTTTGTAATTTGCATTACTAATATTTCCCTTCATTACATTAACATTTTCCATATTGTTCCTTTTCTTCTCCCCCTTCTGGGATTATGGCTTTGTTATTGACCAAATTTTCTTTCGTTTTTAAGCTTGCTTTGGTTTATAAAATTAATTATCCTTCACTACAAGCACGTTAATGTGAGTTCTGTAGTTAATCATATGGAAGTGTATCCTGTTAGCCAGATAGATTCTCAGTTATTTCCAGGAGTATAGGACAGGGCAGGAATTTTTGCTGAGCACTTCTGCAGCTGATTTTTGGCAGTGGAAGGATGCTTTTGGCTACATGCAAACTACATATGATGCACAATAGCTGTGATAAGGTAAAATCCTGGCACAGATATCTCATACTTTCATCAGAGTGAATCTACAGTGACTTCAGCAGATACTGAGCATGAAGCAAATTAAAGACACTGCAGAATGAGGTTTCATGATAGCAAACCATTGTTCTTCTTTCAGTTAAATGGGTAAAATTACTCTAATGAAAATTTGTGACTTTGGCCTCTTTTCCGATTATTTAATTATTTAAAATCTCTTATCATCTGTCTTTTTCATAATTCTGTGCTGTGCTCTTGGCAAAAGCAGTGAGCATGTTACACTGAGAAACCATAATTAGTATCTGTTCATACAAATGTTCCGGCCTGTTTTTTCTCATTACTCAAACTCCTTACACAAGACATGTTTAGAAGCACAAATTGTTTCCCTACTGCGCTTCTAATTAACACTTCCATTAAGACCTAGGCAGAGAGCATGGAACATACTGAAAGAAGCTGCTGTTTACAGAAACGGTGATAAAATGTATACAAATATGTCCTGCAAAGTGCAATCGAGCCAGCTTGCGTGACATGTGGATGTGTTTCTCTGTATGTAGGCACAAACAGATGTGCCACACTCACATGCAAGACTAATTTGTTCATTAACATTAAAAAAAAAAACCCTAGATGAATAACAGTCCATTAATTTTTATAATTACTTCTTGCATGCCCATATCATTGCTCAATTTAGTTTCTGAAGGCCTTGGTAGCTTCAGATTGGCTTCTTGGCTTGATCCCACTGGATACTTAAGTTATCTTCCACTGGTTAGTAGACTGGATTTACTTGGATTTTTACATATTTATACTTGATAATCCTCCACCCCTTTCTTCTTTGTCCGTGGGAAATTTGAATAACTTTAAATTAAGACAAAACCCAATAATTTAGGGGGTTTTATTTATTTATCTTGAAAGGCAGAATAAATCAATCAAGTGGCATGCTAAGCATCATAAATAGTTCTGGATTTGTAGAAGGTTTTCTTTAAGCCTTTGAATATAAACATGCATAATCTTTTCAATTTTGCATATGTTCAGCACAAGACCAAGAGAAAAAACCTTCTGGCAGCTGTAACTAAATTTCACCTGCAGAAATCACATTGTGAGGCTCAGGAGAGTCAATCCACAAGGAAAGAGATTAAACAAATAGTCTTGTGACCTAAAGTGCAATAAGCTTTGCACTGTGAGAGTAAGCAGGAAAGCCTCACAATTAACTGCAACTCAGGGTTGGCGATAGGGAGATGTTGCTTTTGTTTTTAATTACATTTTATTGAACAACCAAGTGATAAACATCAAAAGACAAGATTGTCTTGGGTCATCAAAGATGGGGTGGGGGAGGTTGTTTGTTCTGTGAATTCAGGCAAGCTAAAAGAGCTTTTTCTATGTTTACCTGAGTAATTAATGAAAAACCAAACTGCTTTTGAGCCAGCTGGCTGCAGTTAATTGGAGTTATGTGCATTCAGTGAACTTAGTGATTTGGCTTAAAAAGGATTTACAGTGTAGGTGACAACACTTTTCAGGAAAATATGGCAGCAGAGGCTGAATATTAGAAGACAGCTTCCAGATGATGTAATTTATGTGGAGAGCTTTCTCTTTCAGTTGAACTTTGAAAGTGGAAAAAGTACTGGCTTATGAGCAAAATGCTTGGAAAAAGTTTAATTAATAATAAATCTAAATACTGGGATGCAGACATTCAGACTATTACTATAATTTTTTAACTGGCAAGATCAGTGAGTCCAGAGAGGTTTACCAGTCTAACTAAGGAATATTATGTTTGAAGGAACAGACATGTTTTAATTTCTGAAGTTCTTAGCATGACTCTTTTTCTAATAAATCCCACTAAGGACTGGAGATATACTGTGATGCTCTTTATCAGATGTAGTAGCACCTAATAATCTACCACTATTACCAAATAATAAGACAATTTACTTTTAGGTGTACCACTCAAAGTGTGAAGAATTACCAGCCTTTGTAATTCTGTGAGTTATTTATTTTCTTTTCCAGACCTGGTGGAATGGATTCCCTGGAGTGTCCTTAGATACACCTATGGACAGGTGGTCACATACTGCCCAATGGATAATCCTGCTGGGCTAAAGGACAAGGAGAAAGGATGTTCCCTTTCATCTTCATGAATGCTGTTAAGAGAAGGTTCCTCTTGCTTTTGCTTGTTTTAGTAAACTGAGTGTTGTTTTCTTTTCTTTCTCTTAATCTAAGAATTTTTCACTTATGCAAGAATAAATTTAAAATAAAGAAGCAGAAGTGTTGTGCCTTTCCTCCTAAAGGAAGGAACTTTAAGGTGTATAAACACTTTCTAGGACCCAGTTCTCATCAAATAACCATGAGCTGATCAGACCTCAGTCTCATGAATTTGTGCACTAAATATTTATATTATTAATCTGGATATCAAATTCAAGTTTTTTTCCTTCATTCCCTTTTTAAGCGTCAAAACAATCTGGTTCTTTTGCAAATAATTCCATTATATATGGTTGTAGGAGAAATGAATTCCCAGTTCCCACTGATCTGTGTCTAAAACCCTCTAATCCAGATTTCTTGGAGTTCAGGGTACTACTGAGTGCTGTCTCGTTCCATATAATTTTAATAATAAAAAATGTGAAATGTCATAGTTGGTTCAATTTCACATTACTTTAAATGGACTTTTCTGATTTATATTTTATCCTTCCTAAACAAGAGAAGATAAAATATGGTCATTGTTCTCCACTTTTAAAATTCATAATTTTACTCAGTCTTCCAGTGATGATTTTTACAGCCTGTTGCAGAATTCTTTGTTCAAAGACAAGAATTGTAGTTCTCCCTCCCTATCTCACTTCCTTCTCTGTCTTCCTTGTCCTTTCCCAGTAGAAATGTTGAGGAGCTGTGCTGGTATTTCCACATACTTTCAAGCACAAAGTGTAATCAAAGTAACACATGAAATCTTGTTGTCATCACTGGGTTGGGGATCAGGCCTGAATGCCTTTACTCTGAGCCCTGCTACAGAAATATCTGCAGCACTTTGTGGGAGGCACTAAGATATTTTGACAGTTTTATTTTTAGGCTCTCTGTTGGGACTAAAATTGTGCAGTGCATTAGAAAGCTTCTCTCAGCCTCAAGTGCTGTGGCTGTGTGCAGAGCCTGCAGTAAAATCTGTGTTTAAATTGGTATGGGCTACATTTCCAGTTGTTTCCTTTCTAATTTAGTAAACCCAAGAAGTCCATTACATTTTGAATACACATTTCATGATTTAATGGAAAAACATGGCATTTTCATAGAATTGTAACTATATCGCTACTTTCATCAGTATAATTATATCAGTTTTCATGTACACAATATTATTATTACAAAGAAGGTTCATAAATGACATTTGTTAAATCAAGGAATTCAGAATAAATAATAGATACAGGTGAATACTGAATATTTAAGCATTCTGAAAAATCAGACTTACTCTGAATAGCCAAACGGTTTTTGCAAGTCAGGATTGTCACAAACTACATGCAGGGAAAAGATCTTTCATTAAATAATTTATTGTAGGGGTTTTTTTACACAGAACTAATATTTGATATTATTAATCCTGTGAATATATTATTTTCCAACATAACACTTCTGAAGAATCTATTGAACATGTGTTTCTGAGCTCATGCAAAAAAGTACAAACACAAAGGAATTTTGCACTTTTCATGATCCAAAATCAGTATAAAAATCATACTGGTTTTGATTCCCAGTCATCCACGAACAAGAAACAACAGATACTTCCTCTCCTGAATCTATTGTGATATGTGAAATTAGCTGACAAAGTAAATTGGAACTTTTGGAAACAGTTCTTTTGTAATTATTTGCAGTAATTATATTCTTCCCCCTGGTTCTACGTAGAATTATATTTCCCATGCCACATGTTGAAGGTATCTAGACAGGCCAGCAAGGGCAAATCCAAAGAAATGAAAACAGTTCAATTCAAAATGTGAACTGAGGGACAAAAATCCTAATTCTGACATCCTAGGACAATAAACTCACAGACCAAATGACCTGATTGGTAACTGGGCTCACCACAAACACATCCCAAAGGGGAAAGTAAGACTGCTAAGCTTTACCAAATAGATCCAGAAATTCAGCTGGAAAATGGAACCTGCAGTGATTTGCAAGCCCATTTCTCCCCCATTCTGCTTCATAACACAGGAATTGGGCTCTGGAGAGATGTGGGGGTGCTAAAAGATTCCCTGCACAGAGAGGGGTGGATGGATGGATGGACTGAGGCATGCTTAGATGTAAGTACCCCCAGGACTTCCACCCTCCAATCACAAGGAGAGGACAGGACAGGGCAGGACAGGACAGGACAGGACAGAAGAATAAATACATGGATGATTAAATTCAGGCACAAAGTCCAGGGAGAAGGCTCATTTTCTTGCATTTTTTCTGCAGGCCTGTGTAGATAGCTAAGATATCATACTGCCAAGTCACATAATAAATAAAGCCCCAGTTATGCTCATCACTGCATATTTTGGTCAATGCAACATTTGGTCTCATTCCATGCTATGGGATAATTTACATGTAAAACAAGCCAGAAAGCTTTGCAAAGGAGAAGTTGTTCCTAGGATCAAAGATATGCAAAGTCCCAGAATTCCTTTAAAGGCCTAATAATATGAGAAGTTACTCAAAGTGATTTGGGGATAAATATATTGGTGGCTGCCTGATTTGTAGCGTAGAAAGAAACAAGAGACACAAGGGGTTTCTCTCACACACACCTCCAGATCACAGCACACAATTTTGCTCCATAATTTTGTAGGAAGCAAATGATGCTTCCTCAACTATATTTAGAAAGGGAAAACACATGAAAAAAAGAACTTTTAAGTTCACAAAACAGTACAAGTGTGAAGAATTCTGTACATTTTCTGTACATTTAAAGAGGAACCAGGAAATACAATCCTTTTGAAGTTGTTCTGCCCTCCAAATCATGCAATACTGAGAGACAAAGAAGGAGACAATGCAAGAATGAAAACTAATATTTCTAGCACTATTATCACAGTAGAATTCAAATTTCTGCCCCATCAAAGATAGTTAAGTTTTTTTATAAAATGTTCAAAGGATTCAGCAAGACAGATTGCAAGAGCCTTGAATCAGAATATGTTACAATATGGGGATCAGAAAACACCATCCAGTGTAAAAAAAAAAAAATAGCTGAAGGAATTGCAGTATAATTTTACAGACAAGTTCTATAATCAGTGAACTGATGGCTAAAAGGATGAGATTATGCTCACCTCAGCTTTGCTTTCTGCAGATTTGAAATTGTTTGGACACTGCTTACTGGATCAATTCCTCAAGTGACCCACACAAAGAATCATCTACATTTGCAACTTTTGAGCTAGAAAGGGACCAGTCTTGCCCTCTGTTTCCTTTTACACTTGCAAGAATATTTCTCCAATGTCCTACTGACAAAAGCTGTTTCTAAATCCTTCACATTAAGGCTATCCAATTTTCATTCTAATTTTTTGCCCGTATAAATGAGTTTCCTGAATTCTAATGGAATGTAAAGGAAGAAGCTGTTCCTTCGCAGAAACAAATTCTCAATTTTCTATGTGTTATTATAGCTCTCTATATGCAAACTTGTAACAAACCAAATATTTAAAATCATTAAAATTTCTCATGTTACAGACGTTTTAAAATTAAATCAATGCATTCGACAGAGGCTGTCAAGAGAGGAAAGCAGCCTGAAGCCTAAAGCTAGGAATCTACTAATTAAGATATGCAATAAAAATGTTAATCAAGTAAACTTCGGGAGGATGGGGGAAAGTGATTACATAATCCTCTTGGCACCATGTAATGTCTCGCTGCTCTCACACAGGAAAATGATGACTAGGTAAACAAGAGGAAAAAAAACAACAGGTCCTTTGATTGTGGGCCAAAGAAGAAACTGTTCCAAATGACCTCTCTAACCAACATTAGCTGTTCAAGTAGAAAACATTCAGATCTGAGAGCTCTCTCTAGTGTGCCAGACGGGGGGGCAGCCAGCAGAAACTAACAAAGGAGCCTGAGAAACTGGAGCATTTCAGATAATTCTTGGTAAGTGTGGCCAGAGCAATGTCTTTTGTTATCCTGTTTCTGTATAACTGTATTCCACGCTTCAGAACTGTGAGTAAACAGGATACTTGACTCTGTGCTCTGTATTATAGATGTTTCCCTGCTAACCAACAAGTAGGTACTTCAGTCACACTTGCATGGATCCTTGAAGGGAGGGCTTTGGGGTTAGAGCAGTCTGCAGCCTTGTCCTGAGCAGTGCTGCTTGTAACAGGTTTTGTGCTAGGACAACACCACAAACCAGCACCCATCAGGGTCTATCT
Organism: Cisticola juncidis; assembly: GCA_013400215.1. Lineage (NCBI taxonomy): Eukaryota > Metazoa > Chordata > Aves > Passeriformes > Cisticolidae > Cisticola > Cisticola juncidis. Next base: position 273,042 of record VXBR01009116.1, on the reverse strand, counting down.
GGACCTCTTTTGGTCTAGCTGGAGGCATATTTAGTCTTGTTCAGCAGGAACAATAATTATGTGAGAGTATGGTCACTATTAGCTGCTTTGTTTTGGCTTGCGAATAGCTGTGTGAGGTACCCTGTGCAGAATGAGCTGTTTATGACTTTTGAACACAAAAAAGAAAAAGAATGCTGACAAGGGGTGATTGCAGGGGTGCTGAAACCACGGGCACAGGATGACACCACGGGCCACAGGGCTATAAACGTGTCACCAGTGGTCCATTAACTCTAATTAAAGGAATGCAACCATGGGAGCAGGGTAAAGATAGCTTTAAGGATAACAAAGAGGAGAATGACCATGTCTCCAACATAAAAGTTAAATGCACTGCACACAGTAATGTCGAAATGTGAACCAGTGAAGGTATAACAGGGCAAAGATCACACAAAACACATAAAATTTCTCTAGCCAGACACAAATGTGGGGAGGAAGGAGACCTACATCGACACTCCTCCTAAAAAATTTGGATTTTGATGTTGGTTCTTCTCTCTGCAGTCCTTCTCTCTTGCCCTGAACCAATGCCTGAACCTTGGGACCCAGAAACACGGTGGAAGGATGACAGTAATTCCAGAGAAAAATGGAGGTCCTAGACTGTTGTGTTTATGAATACCAGACTTAACTGCAATTTGAACCATGAATATCAATGAAATTGTATGTGGACTAATGGCAGGTGTTTCAAAAAGATGAGGAGACACATCTCCACCAAATTGTTACACCATTTTAGGAGATAAAAATAATATAAATTCCATACATAGAGAGAAGGCATCTTCCAAATTACCCAAGAATCCCCCTTGGATTGGAAGTAGGATAATAATGAAAACTAAAATTGAAAGTTGTCCATATTTCACAATAGCTGCACAACTGCTGCCATTGGCATCTGCAGCTCAAAGCATGATGCTGGACTGAGAAGTGCTTAGACATCCATCTGTCTGTCACAAATTCATACATTCATAAAATCCTTACTAAATTGTACAAGCAGACACTTCAGAATACTTATCATTTTTATAATATAGTTTACTTTAACATTAGAAAGAAAAAAAGTTAGTCAGAGCAACGGGCTAATTTTTGGCAGAAAATAAACTCATTGGTACTAATTTTGATAAATTTCTCTTTTTGTATTACTAACACAGTAGCTTTAAACTTCCTGACCTGATTTTTTTTTTCATTATACTTTTATTGAATTATTTTTTCCAATAGAAAGAATATTATGAATTAGGCATAAACATATTATTCAGATTATTCAGATTATTCAGGGTGTAAACCACTCTGAAGCTCACACAGTGTATTTATTCATTACCTGGCTAAAGGTGCCTGCTGTTCAGGGATTCTGTATGTTGATTTCAGAGAGTTTGCCTGTTTGAATCATCCTAACAAACCTTCCAGTTCTATAACTTTCTTATCAAAATGGTAATAATGACTTGAAGTGTGTAATTTTGATTGCATTGGTGAAATTAGTGTAGCTAATAAACATAATTATTAGCATGTTACCTCTTGCCTGGAAAAACCCCCAAAGTAAGTGCAGTTTGACTTGATGAAATGAATTTGTGTGGGATCTGATTTTTTTATAAATTATGAAAATATTCATATTTATATGAAAAGATTCCTTTTGGTAAGGTGTGGCAATGCAGTATCAGAACAATGAACAAAGAATTATATGAATTAAACATGACTGTCTAATACCTATGTGGAGATCACTCCTCATTACTTTTTTAATCAACATATTTTAAAGAAAAATATTGAAAGAAGGAAAAGAAAGAATTAAATCCACACATTACATATATTGTGAAAAAAGCAGGAAAACTCTGATTTCTGTTTCCAGGACAGTGAAATATGTATCTCTTCTGTGAACATTTAAAGGGATATGTCCTAAAATCTACAGAAGTAGGGAAATGAAATAAATTAAAAGTTTATCAATTTTCCCCTAGGTATTAAAGTTAGCTATGGTTTACTGTTGTTTTATAAAGAAGGTACCCTAGTAACAGAAGAGGCATCTGAATTACCTGTGTACAGGCTTTTGATTCCTATTCATCCTGGTGCACAAAAGCAGTTCAGAAAGTCCATCTGAAACATCGCACAATCTTAGTTTTGATTTCAGTACCTTGGCTTTGTTTTGACTGGCAAAATGTAAAGTTTTCTGTACACAGTGGGTGTTTTTCATGTAGTCTTCAAGCAGATATGGATTTCAACCCAATGCAGGTATTTCCACTGGTGAAATATAGCCCCAGTAGCACGAGGTTGGAAACAAATCATGTATATCAAGGAGAAGTCTGGAGAATTAGGCTATAAATACAGAGAAACAATGACAAACCTCTAACCCTTAACTGTGTAGCACTACAGCCCGATACAATAATTTATGATGTCAATAAAACTGGATGGAACATCAGCTAAAAATGCCTGTAAGAAGGAAAAAATTCTCTTTCCAAAAAGATCAGTGACAAAGAAAAGGTTAAACTGCAATGAACATGCCTTTTTTCCTTTTCAATCTGGAGTTCTGAAGGAAAAAAAAAAAAAGAAATTTACTCCACTAGCTAGTCAGTGATGTATATAATTAAATAGAAAGGTTTAGGAGGATGTGATTTTATGGTTACCGTAGCAACTAGCACCTATTTGGTCCATATTCCTGTGCTCTTTCACCATGAAAAAAAAAAAAAAAAGAAATCCATCTATGACCTACTTGAAAACAAATAGGTTTGTACTGCTCAAAGCCCCATTGTTCTTTGCAGGCATCTATTTTCCCTCAGAATCAGGGGTAATCCTACTCTGGAAATATTCCAGGTGTTTCACCAAACAGCAATATGCATGTGGCTTGACCTGTAGCCTAGCAAGGGAAATCCTATGCACATTCTGCTCAGTTGGCCATGCATCTAATTCTGTATAGGGGAGAAGAAAGGCAGGATTTAAATGGATGATGAATTTCATAGCTTAAACTACTTATTTACTTACTTTTATATATTTAGAAAAGTTTTCAATTTTGTTACCAGTGCACTCAACCACTTGATCTCATCTCTTTAAGAGCAGCAAACCTTTGAAACCTTATTTATAGTGAGCAGAGGTAGAAAGTTTTCCCTCAAGCTCGCCTTGGTGTTGTTCTAGTGTGAACTGAAGATGAACTAAAGCAGAAGTGCTGGTATTGCCAAAGAGAATTTTCCAGTGTTCCTGTTACTGATAAAATCTCCTCCCTTCTCTCATGTTGCACCTGAGAACTTAAAAGGGTGACCAGAAGTGTGACAGAGTGGACACTACTTAAATTATTTGTGCAGGGCTTAGAAGTTCTTTAATTTCAAATCCTTCTCATGTGAGTTTTTCAAAGGATGCAATAACATTCAAGAATGAGAACAGAAATTCAGCCCAACAAATTATCATTCTGCTACTCTGACTCTCTCTTCTTCCAAAGGCATCACAAGAGGTACTCTTAATTTTAAATGTAATCTTTGATTCACCAGTAGCTCTCTTCTACAGTACTCACATATGAAAGACATATTACCATTGTCAAAAAGGGAGAAAGATGTTGTTTTCTGTTTTCTATTTAAATGCCTGGATGTAATTCCAAACAAATTTGAGATGATTTCTTAAAATATGTCTCTCTCTCTCTTTTATGGAAACATTTCTTTCTGCAATATCACAGATGAAAAAATAAAAAATAATCTAACATAGAATACCTCTTTTATCACATGTTGGTTTTAGGTCAACAATAATTGATGATAGAACACATCCAAATGTAATAGATTTTATTTTATAGTTATTTATTTAGTAGCTATGTATTTCTTGTTAGAATGACAGCCTCTCTTTTCACATTCCTTCACTGTTTTCCCTGTGGGCCAGCCAATTCTCACTTCTAGACATCTTTAACTTTAAATCATAATAATTTCCACTCTGTGATCAGCATATAAATTCTCTGTACTGCCAAACAGGCATACAAGAAACTACCTTGTCCTCCTCGATCAGTTCATTCTTCATCCTTTGAGAACAGCAGTGGGAAAAAGACTAGCTTTAGAAATAGCACAGTGAATATTCTGCAAACCTCTCCATAAACCCTTATGTACTCCAAGCCTTCTTAGTACCTGCCAATCCATATGCAGGAGACAGGTGTTCATCTTTCCACTCTGTTAACTACCTTGTCACAATACATCACCATTTATATATTATTTTGTGGTGGTTTGGTTTGCACAATTTAGTCTGCATTTCCACCTGTACTTGGGCAGGATTGGAGAAGTGCCTGTTAAAGCTACTGCATTACCTTGTGTTTACACAGCTGGGTTTAATCATTACTTTTAATATTCCTATTATGCATCAAATATTTCAAGCCTCTTCTGTGCTCACTGCAGGTAGCAAGTTTGCAGTTTTAAAACTGGGATTACCTGGCTCTTGCAGAGTTTAGGAAATGTTTGCATTCTATTTTCACTTGGGGAGACAACTGGGATGGGTTACCTGTAAGCATGGCAAGATAAGCAAGCCACTGGCAGCTTTTTGGCCTCATTCTGCTGCACTCAGCTGTTCCATGTATAGGCTCAGGGAATTCAAGGGAGACTGCTGAGTCCCTGTACAGACATTTGAAGAGTCATCATTTGTTGAAAACTCTGCACCAGGATCAGTGTGCAGCATTTGGTCCAGAGTGTTGGCAGAGGCAAGAACAAGACGTGTATGAAATATCATAGAATCATGGAATATTCTAGGTTGGAGGTCTCACCTGCCATGGACAGGAACAGCTTCCACTAGACCAGGTTGCTCAGAGCTCATCCAGTCTGGCCTTGAACACTTCCAGGGATGGGGCAACCACAGCTTCTCTGGACAGTCTGTGCCAGGGCCTCACCACCTTCACAAAAGTAAAAAATTTCTTTCTAGATATCCAACACAGACCTGCTGTCTTTCAGCTTGAAGCCATTTCCCCTCATCCTGCCACTCCAGGCTCTTGTAAGTAGTCTCTCTATCTTTCTTGTGAATTCCCTTCAGGTACTGACAAGGCTGCAATTAGGTCACCCTGAAGCCCTTCTCTGTTCCAGGCTGAACAATCCCAGCTCTCTCAGCCTTTCCTCCCAGCAGAGCTGCTCCATCCCTCTGATCCCTTGGTGCCTCCTCTGGCCTGGCTCCAGCAGGTCCCTGTCCTTGCTGTGCATCCCCAGAGCTGGATGCAGCCCTGCAGGTGGGGTCTCAGCAGAGGGGGCAGAGGGGCAGAATCCCCTCCCTGCCCTGCTGCCCACGGGGCTTTGGCTGAGCCCAGCACACGGGGGGTTCTGGGCTCCCAGCGCACACGGCCGGGGCCGGTCCAGCCTCTCACCCACAGCCCCCCCAAGTCCTTCTCAGTGTCTGCTTTGGATCTGCTCATCCCCAGCCTGTGTTGAGACTCCAAATAACTGAGTGAGGTGATCCTGAGCACTCCTGGGACAGTGGTCAGCACAACACGTGAGGGCACAACCCTTGCATTGGCATCAGGCATCAACTGAGCAGTTTCAGAACAAAAACTTGATGTCCATGTGCTTTGCAGGACTCCTAAGGAGTGGCAGAAAGCTTTGGCGTCACTCTAATACAAATGTTATCACTTTCTGCTGTACCAAATAAAAATGCAAAAGAAACAATTCACACGGTTAATGAACAAAGGGAGAGTTTCTAATACAGTCTGTTATTTGTCTCAGGTCAACTGCTTCTTATATTTGACATATGTCCAGCACTACAGAAATGTGAAACATGCTGTGCCTCCTGACTTGTACTGCTATGACTGAAAGTGGAATTGGAATTATGTGAGGGGAGTTTAAGATGCTTCACCTCCATTAAAACATACCCTGCCCTTTTCCTTCTCAACATCAAACAAAACTGCAAATATGAGGCTGTTCAGCCTGTGGAGTCATAAAACGCAGGCGTAAATCACAGACAGATGAAGAAATGACAGAATTTCTGAAGCAAATCAACACTCCCTAAAGTATTCCTAACATAACCCTGTGCACTGTCAGATTCCAACCAAAATAAGAAAGAGGAAGTTGGGAGGGCTGGTGTTCACACACCATCAGTCCAAAGTTATTTAACACAATTGTTTCTGTAATTGCAGCTCCCTGAAATGCTCAGTGTTCAATGGTCCTCAAAAATCAGACTTCCAATTGGCTGATGATGGGTTTTGTTAGATGCACATGCTGAGTTGGGAAATTCAGCTGCACCAGTCAAGACCAGAGATTTTTCAACAGTGTCACAGGTTTGGGGGTGAAGAGGATCTTAAGAGGACCTAAGGTATTTTTCTTCACATAAAGATACACATCTTTCATTGAATTAGTAACACATATGTAAGAATCCACAGAAACTCAGTAACTATTTTACACTGGGGTGAGAGAAAAATTACAATGGTAATAGGAAATGCATTTTCTAAGAACAGTCTTAGGGAACTTAAAATTAGCCATTTATATACCATTAACCTTGATGAGATAGTTAAGACTAACTGGATATAATAGACATTGCAAAACTGAGGTTATAAGGAAAAAAACTTTTCAGATAGCTTCTTTTCATTTTTCATTAGCAACATTTAAAAATCATCCCTCAGTTCCTAATCAAGTGAGGTGAGTTGACTTCAGAATTTATCAACAAGAGTGGTGATATCCTCCCAGCTGAGACAGCAGAGAAATTTAGGGCATTTTCTACTCAGGTGGCAAGAGTCCTGCTTTGGGGGAAGTGAGACAGTGTCTTGGGACTGTAGAGATGGAGAAGCACACATCCCTTTCCAGGACCACAGATTTTCTCCACATATGATGAATAGAGAAACCTCAGCAGGAACAAAGGAAAAAGGAGTGGACTGGTGGCAAAGCTTCTTGAGTTTCTTCTGGATCCTGTAGCCCCTTCTAAATGCATACCTGAAGATACCAAAAAGACAAAGCAGGGTGACAATTAAAGGTTATTTTACAGAGGCTTCCTTTCTGCAGCAACATAAACTATTGCAGTCAATAACTTTGTTGCCTCAGGAAATATTGTGCTGGGTAAAATCATATCCTCGGGAGAACAGAACTCTGTGTTCAAACACTAGATCTTATTTATGAACGAGCCAGTTCTGTGGCAGCAAAGAAAATTACAGTCCCTGTGTAGGAGCCCTTTGAAATACCATGTTATGAATCTCGGGCTGGGGCTGAAGAGCTCTGTTGAGCCTGGCAAGCAGCCTGTTTGAGGTAACTGAGATCTCTGTGTGTTCAGAGCTCCTGCTTTTGACTTGGTGGCCATATTCTGGAACATCAGCTCTGCAGGGTGAGGATTCTGGTTCAACCTCCTTGTAGGGTGGGCCAGTGGCAGCCCTGGGGGCCAAAGCATCTGCTCTGGGAACGAGATGTCTAGTGGTGCCAGAGCACACACAGCCTGGGAGAGTCAACCAAAACATGAGCACTCTCCAACAGGAGAGCTCCAAATAGGCCATGATGTGCCCTTTGCTGGGCTTGTGCTTTAATAGCCATTATTCTTCCCAAAACACATCACACCTGTGTCTTACAGAGATGTACCAGAGCAATAAACTGTCCAAAGGGGTCCAGCTCATAAGCACTCCATAAACAATCTCTCCTGTTGCCTCCACAGTGAGAGTGGCTGCTGTGGCAGATGATCACAACAGCCAGGACATTCCTTCCCTGGTCCCATCAGTTAAAATCTTCAACTGTAGTAAAAGCCATAGTAAAAATACCAGCAAATCAAATCCACTAATGATTGGTACATAAAGACAACTTTAAAAAGAAAGACAACCTTTAACCTAGACAACTTTAAAAAGAAACGAGCTGTGCAAACAAAGCTTTGTCTATCACCACCCCCTGCACGCTGCCTGGGTAATCTGCATATTTAACAAAGCTTCCTAGTATTCATGCCTGAAAGTACATACCAAGGGAAACTGGAGCCAGATGGCTAGATGTCACAGCAACTAAAAAACTGCTTTTAAAAAGGTAGGCTTCCAATAATTAATAGTCCAGATCTTCAGATAATGTAAATCACTGAAGTGAATTGCACAGTTCTGATTTACACTTCCACATAATCTATTTGTGTGTGTTCAACCTTTATATTCAAAAACACTTGGCACAGATTGCTTGGATAACTCATTTTTGAGATGGGGAGGGGGAAGCAAACATCCATTTGCTGAAAGCCTTTAAGGAAATGACATATTCAGAAGCACTCTAAAACATAACTACGTGCTAATTAAAACTTCATATTTTTAAATAATGTAGCAGGGAAGAGATGCAACTCCAGCTGGAATGAGCATCCCACTCCACAGTGCAGACAGGGCAGAGTTTCCAAAAGCACAAATGGCAGTGAGGCACCTCCAATTGAGAACTGGTGACAACAGGTCAGGTCAGACACTCTGCACTCCCTCAGTATCCTAATGGAAAGATGTCAGAAAGCTTCTGGAGACAAAATGACTGTCATAATTGTTTGCTGATCAAAGAAAAAATTACAGTTTATGTTTCAGCTTAATTCTTAGCACTTGTGGAGTAATACTTCTTCCCACCTGCTGGGCTCTTGTGTTACACCATGCATGGCAGTAATGAAGACAGATTAATGCTATTTATTTGCTGACACTGACAAGAGTAGTATGTCTTCTTTCCCTGTATTTTGTCATTAAAGTCTTGTTTTTCATCCTCAAATAGCCCCAAGACAATGCACTGTACTAATTAAGTAGGAACAACATAAACAAAAAAACCCAACCAAGAAAAGCTCACCAAAAATATTAATAGGCCAGGTGAAATCAAAAATATTAATAGGCCAGGTGAAATCAACAAAAGGTGACAAATTCTATTCAGTGCTGACAATCCAGCCTTAACATACTTCTGAGGTAGAAAACAATAGAAGAAGATGGGTCTGTTTTTTTATAAAGGTTTGCCTCCTTTGAATTAATTTTCAGGGATACCTGGACATCAAACACTATAAGTAAATATTAATAATAATAATAATAATAATAATAATAAACAACCAAAGAAATAACTGCAAAGCTGTGTGGGTCATGCAGCATGAGAGCACATTGCACAGGGAGGTTGTCAAACCTGCAAATTACTTTTTCACAGCCCAGGTAGACCAAGACAAAGCTGACCTGATCCCACAGTGGCTGCTGTCCTGTTTTGTGCTGGGATTTTTATTAAAAGACCTTAAATGCTCCCTTTCCAGTGGTGTTTTGGTGATTTGATGATTCTATGAAAACAGCTGCAAGATGCTGTCCTGACCCAAGATGTACATGGGCAGCCCAAACCTTGATAAAACAATGCCACTGTGCCTGCCATCTATGTGCAGCCTGAGACTTTCCCTGGCTGCCAGTGGTGCTGTAACTCTTATTGAAACAGGCAGGAAAAACATCCCCCAATGAAAATAGTCATACTAGTAAGTACAATTTTAATTACTATGACAAAGTTCATTGATTTTCACACATGGAAATAAATTTATTCTGATGCTTGTGCTTACAAGATCCAGACCTTAAGTATGAAATTCTTGGCTTGCTTCTTAGTTTTTGAGCTGGCTGCTTTCATCTGTTTTATTTTTCTTTTATTAAGAATTAATTAAAGCTATCAAGCTCATCTTTCTGACTAAAGTCAACCTCGTCTGCTTAGGTAAGTATAGGCAGAACTCACAGCTGCAAGCAGTACAAAGTCTATTTTAAAACTGGTTTTGATTTTAAAGGGTCACTGCCAAGGTGATTAACATGAAATCTAAATGAACTTTCAACATCCCTGCCTCACTCTGATGCTTATTTAACTAGTGAAATCTAGCCAGCAACACCAGTTTTAAAACCCAGTCTTCGAAGCCATGACATGGCAAAAGGCTCCTTGAAGTCCAAGGAGATTCCCTCTGCTGTGGCACTCCTGTCAGCTGTCATTGTCCCTTCTTGGGAGAAGTTAATCAGATTTGCTCAGCCTGACCTCTGCCTCAGCCAGCCTGGACCTGTCTGAGGCTGCAGCTGCCCGTGCTCCCTGTTGGGCTCCTGCTCACCTCTGCAGCCAGCCTTGGCTCCCTCCCAAACAGGGATGCCAGGTCAGCTACCCGCCCTGCCCAGCCTCTCCTCTGCCTCCTTCAGCTGGCAGGGAGTCCAGCCTTGCTGCCTCTTCTCTCCCTCTCCCTCCTCATCTAACTTAGAGATAATGGGAATTTCTGCTTTCCTTTCCCCTCTGTGTAACAGGGTAGATATGTATATCTTTCCCAAAATCAGTGCTTTCATGATTATCCACCACCACTAGCTGAAATGAGGCTGCAAGGACTATGGAGAGGGATGAAGACCTCCCCCAGCACTAAGTTGCCACATCTTCCTTTTATTTCAAATGTTTATTCACCATTAACTTCATTTTCTTTCACTGAGATCGAGTGCTTTTATTATGGAGAACTGGTAGTGATGTTTTTAATTAAGGTTGTCTAATAATTTCCTTCATAGCATTTGGTTTTCAGTATAGTTTATAAGCCCAGGAATGTTAATCATTCTGGGCTAAATTTTGCATCCTTTGTTTTTGCCTAAAGTGGAATTGAATATGAGATCATCAGCTACCCTGCTCCTGCATCCTATTTTTCTTCCCCAAAATATTCTCTTGCTTTAATAAAGTGCAGTAGTCTGGGAGCCAGATGATCATAAATTGCACTTTCATAATTTCTACTCCATAATGCTAATAATTCTGTGCAATTGTATCTCTAATCAAGCAAGGTGTTATGCATTTTTTGCATAGAAAGCAGAAAACCATCAGCCCATCAGCTTAATCAGTGAAGCAGTGGAGGTTTTCAAAGATTGTGCAAGGTCACCAGTGCAAACAGGGATTAAAACTTCATGGAGGAAATATGATGTTGTCTGCCATACTCAGTTGCCTCTAGAGTGCTTGCTTTTGAAAAATATTGACCAGAAGAAGCCAAGACTTGAAAAGATCTTGTGCAGCCATCAGATTTTTACAGTGGTAGCAGAGGATGTCAGGCATCCCATAGAACACATCAGAGACTCCTAGTTGAGGTGGGGCTCCTAGGCCTTTCCTAGAACTTGTGATAGCTGGCTGAAAGCCTGAGAGCAAACCTGACAGGTCAGTATGGGGAGTAACACATAACTGCTAAAGGTTTTAAATGGAAAGGTTATTGTGATTATTAAATAAAATAAATCTAAATTCCCATTCTGCTGGACATTTCAGCAAAGCTGAACTAGAGTCTTGATGACCTTTCCCTTTCCCCTTCCCATTCCCCTTCTCCCTTTGTCTCGTTCTTTACAAGGTTAAGATCACATGCAAAATAGAAATTCAGGATTTTGGATAAATTCCCACTCTTTTTTCTTCTTCACGGTGTCCCCTTTGGGAAGAAGACTGCCCCCAAAAACTCTCCATGACCTGTAAGATTCACTGCACTCCAGGGCAGACACAGCTCCTAGGGCTGCTCAGCACCAGTAATTTGGGTGTGAGCTCCAGCAAGAACTCTTCAGTTCTCAGAACCCCAGCAGTGAGGCTGCTCTCTTTTATTCTATTTACTTCCAATGTCTTCAACGAACTGGCAGAAAGGCTTTCAAGCCTGGCCTGTGCTCTCCCAGCACCACCAGTTCAAAGCAGGTATCTCACACCTTTTCTCCTCCAGGATTTGGGTGCTCAGAGGTCTGGAGGGGCAGGGTGGTTCAGCCGATGCTGATGAGCACTCTTGCCCTCTGGGGTGAGGCAGAAGCCCCTTTGCCTCAGCCATGAAGCAGTTTTATTGAAGTCACCCTTAAAGCACACAGGCTTTGCCCACTGTGAGTAAAGCTGCCCTCACCTTTGGCACTGAATCCAAGATCACTCACTCTCCTGCTTCTCCTCTCATACTTAGGTCCAACAGATAAGGAACATAGCCTGCTTTAAAGTTCTCCAGTTCTGTGGGGTTAACCTTCACTTTCATCCTCATACTTTCCATTCATTTTGGTGAGTGTGATTCGTTGAATTTATCAGGTCACAGTCTCTGGCAGCAGGAAGAGAAGGGATGAAAACCATTGTTAGACAAGAATGCTAATTCTGAGAGCGAGCATGGAAAGGTTGAGTCAGCCTGTGCCACATTGTGAGCCTTCAGCAATGCTCCATCCATTTGTGTGACCAGCCTCATTATCAGGAGGCTTTTTAAAAGCAATTTATCCTGAGGAAGCTTTGGGTACAGTTCCAAAGGCAGAAAATAAAACCTAGGAGAGCAGGGGAAAGCAAAAAGAGCAGGCAGAAGAAACAGGCAGGAAGGCATACAGAAATCAGCTCTTTTGCAAGTTCATTTTTTCATTATGTTTGACATTCTTTGGGAGACAGAACTGCTCTGCACACTTGTGGCCTCAGGCAGTGAGGCTGGAAGAAGATATTTCAAGAGCTGCAGAACACACACAGTGCTGTATAGCACAGAAAAGATACAAAACTGAACTGACAGGATCGTGACGCTAACTTGATCCTGAATTACATCAGCCAAGGTAGTCTATTTTGAAGTAGAAAATTGCACATAGTTCTAGCTATTTTGCCACTTATTTGGACCTTTGGGTCGCGATGAAAAGATGTGGTATCCAAAGTTCAGCTGAAAAATAAGAGTCAAACCCAATATAAGGAGATTAGACAGATTTCCTGATGAAAACAAGCAGTACCTGCAAGTTGTGTGTGATTTTCTGGGAGATGAGAGATACCATCAGCAACAGTTCTGATCAGACAATTAGAAAAATATATAACTTGAGGAAGACCTATGGGTTCTAGCAACCTTTGTGACTGTCATTTTTAAGTTAATCTCACCATCACCAAGAAATTAAAAGGAAACAAAGTGTTTTGTGCTCCCTCTGCTGTTCTGGAGCAGCAGGTAGCTGACAAATGTTATATCCAGAGCTCTGATATTCACAAAATTCAGTGATGAAGGAGCAGAAATAACAAATTCTGACTTTCAGCATGGATTTTATGGAGCTAGTTTTAGCATTATTAAAGAAGTGAACTAGAAAGGCAATATGGATTTTAGTTCTCTTTTAGAAGAAAAGTCCATTTCTCTTTTTGAGATTGATAGAAAAATAATTTCTAATGTTTATTGAACAAAGAGAATCTCAGAAAAATCCCCTCCTGGCCAATGCTTGGGGCAAGGCTGTGAGACTGAGTGGCAAATTGTATGGGCAAATTCTCTCCAAATACTTGTTGCTATTGAGATTTTGGTCTCACTCTAAGCTAATGATTGGTTAGGCATCAGCTAGATTTATTAGCAAGCAGAATTGAGGATTTAACTCAGATGGTCAGAGAATGTAAATACAAAATACTTCCTATTAAAAAGAATTTGAAAGATAAAAGAAATAAAATATTATTTTCATGTAAAGGAAATTCATACTCATTGGGTTTACAGGAAAATACAAATGATTTTGAGATAGGTTCAAGTGTTCAGGACCAGGCTAGGTGGGGGCCTGAACAGCCTGGTTTAGTCCATGGCAATGGGGTTGGAACTAAATGGTCTTTAAAGTTCCTGCCAACCCAGTCTATGATTTCCTGGTGCTCTGGCTTTGGTGCAAAAAAAGATTTTTCTGCCCTTCACAGCAACTACAGGTACCATATTGAGGGATAATTCCTCTCATACAGCAATGATATTTCTTCTGGAAGAGGAAAGAGTGATGTCAGAGTAGAGGGTGACCTCATTACTCTTTTTGGTGAATAATCAAAAGAGATCAGAAGTCCAGTGGGACTTCTGAGATGAGATAGATTTGATTTATACAGAGTGAAGCACCTCTTAACTTTCAGAAGATCAGAAGCTAACCTTTCTCACATAAAAAATTGTATTAGTAGATTTTTTATATCTGATTAAAAATGAGGTTTGGTTCCAGCAATAACTCAAGGGAAAAATGCATTGTAAATACAAAGTGGAATAAGGAAAGTACATGCATAAACATCAGTGACATCTACAACCCCAACTTCCTCACTGGGAACTGGGAATGTTCTAAAAGCACCAAAGCATCAACCAACTGGATGCCTGAATACATTCTTATGGTCCTAAAGACATAAAATAATATTCTTCTACCAGAACATGCAAAATTGTACTACTCTGTCATTTTTTTCTACTGTGTTAGTACTTCTGCTCTGGAACTGCATCCAGGCAATCCTCCTACGTGGGCCACAGTTGCAGAGATCAGCTGGGGAGTTCTCCTTTGGTGGCATAACTGAGAACCAGTCCCAAGGCACACACGAGGTCCCCAAGGACAGCAGGGTCACACTGGCAGAGCACCTGTGCAAACAGCTGGAGGACCAGGTCACCTTCTTGCTGAATCCCACACCTCTGACCTTATCACGCTCTTTCTCACTTGTAGAATTGCTCTTGAAAGCAGTTTCTGAGGGATATAAAAGATCTTCCTCCAGCAAAGAAACTTGCACCAAAAGACATGAGAAAATTGCAGTGGCCTTTTGATTAACTCCAAGGAGCAGAACTTGCTAACACAATGAAGCATGACACATCATGAGGACGATGCATTTATCTGGAAAAGTGTCAAACAGCACAGTTTCATGAAGCATGAATAGTGTGCATTGGAGAAAGAGAAAAAGGTTTAAGTTCCATTTCAAACAGCCTACCACCCCTAGGGTAGAGATACTTCCATATCCAAGATTGCATAGTTTAGAAAGCCACATAGAATATTATGGCATGAATAACAATGAAAACATCAAAACCAGCCCTCTTCTTGTTGGAAATAGTAGGTAAATTTCATAATTTCTATAATAATAATTTTATTTTTTTTAACAAATAATAATATTCTTTCTTTCTTTTACTCCAAGAAAAATTAATTCTTCCTTTAAAATAAAATTAACAAGGAATAACAGAAAAATTGAACTACTTACATTATTAATTTGATTCAATGTTATAAGAGAAAGGTAGGTTCAGGGAATATTTTCCTTGTGATTTGCTGAAAAATGTATTTTTAATGGGATGTATATGCTTAAGTGTTCTGAGAGTTCAGGGTGATGATGTACAGCTGTGTCCTATTTCCCCCTGTGAAAATTACAACATCTATGAATTATGTTTATAACATCCCAAAGCCAGAGAGAGAGAGAGATCAGATCTGGCAGCATTAGGGTCTAATTTTAGAATGCACCCAGTTGCCTGATAATCATTTACACCAGAGATGCTACTATGCTTTCTTATGAACTGCAGCTTATTATTGGTAATATATTACAGAAAATAAACCCTGTCCTCATTTCTGCAGTGACTTTTGAATGGCCAGAGCCATGAGAAACAAGCCTCAGCCTCTGGAAAAATAGCTTTAATTCCAGAGCTAAGATTCAGGTCAGGTCTTACCCCAGGTGATGGAAGTCACCTCACAGGCTCTGGGCCAGCTGCAAGCCTATTGTCCCCAAGAGACTGCAGAGGCCTTTTGGGCCATCCTGCCCCTCCTTCAGTACCACTTGGAAACCTGCTCATGGGCTTTTTTACTTCTATGCAATGTCGTATTTAAAAATTATCTGGTCCAACACATGGTTTTTTTTCTTGTCCTTTTTGAATCATCAGACATCACTATTTCTGACGAAAATGTCCTTTGCTGCCTTAAAGACTCTGTATTTAGGCTTAGCACCACTCCAAAAGGATGCACTGGGCTATTTTAATGAGAAAAATCTCTACCAAATAGGCAACAGAGCTGCTTCTATCCCATTCTTAGCATTGTCACAATATTCATCAGGGTTAGGTAAAGATATGGAATTTATTATTTCAAAGAAGTTTCTCTTCTGCAATTTTCAAGTGTCTTCTTCAAGGTTTGAGTAAAATATTCTTAGATCATTACCTGAATTTCATCTTGTTAGAAACAAAAATTATGCAACCAGAATAACAATAACAAGCAGAATTAAAAGGAGAAGAAACTCCAAGCAACAAAAACAACAACCAAACCATAACTGTCTATAGAGCAAGCACTAAGACTCTTTTTCACCTGAAATTATCAGACCAATTTCATTCCTTTTGTACCTAACCTAAAACAAGTGGAAAGGAAGCATAAACACCATCCTGAAATGCTGCAGAAGAATTATGAGGGTAGTGATACTCGATCAGGGTGCCCAGTTATTTTCTACATATCAATTCCTGCACAATTCCTGGTCTGCCTGAGAGGTGTGAAAGATCAACAGCTGTGAAAACAGAGCAATGGCTGCACTGAAGTTTCACACCTGCATGCAGAGACTCCTTCAACTGCATGAACTTTGTCCTTTAACTATAAGGCAAAGGGGCTTTGTAAGTGTCATGCTGCTGTTTCCTCAGTAAACAATGGGCATAATTAAAGCTATTAGGCATCCTTCAGGAGAAAGGGTACCAATATTAAGGTGGAAAAATATGGCTTAACTAGCTGGATTTGTAGTTCTTCTACAGGAGATGATATACCACTACCAAATTAAAAAACAAAACAAAACAACCCCAAAAAAGCAGTAGTAATTTTTTTGTTATTGCATGGAAAATGGCTCACAATACGCAGCTGTAAATGCAGCTCATAGTGAAATGTTATGAATAAATGTGCTTTTGACAAGAAAAGTTTAGTTTAGTACAGAATAAAGCTTCACTGGCCTGCACAGCACTTAGTAAACAGAGCTACCTACAGACCTGAAATAACATAGCTGGAGAAAAATGTGTGAGTTAGCAGAAACACTTTGAAACTGTGACTTTAAAACCAGGACTCCGTGATACAGTAATCACTTGCTGTTCTCAAAGGAGACTAAGAAGTAGAAGAAGTGTAATTTATCATTCTCTGACCATTCCTCTTAGTAGAAAGATGATGCTGACTGGAAAAATTTAGTTTGGGCTTTTATTTTTTTTTCCAAAGCCATCAGCTATGTAAATGATACAGACCATATTGATAAATGGTTGAAACAGAATGGAACAAACCCCAGAATAGGAATCTGTGACAACAGCTGTCCAAAACCAAGTATCTTCATCTCTCATTTAGAAACCTCCAGCAGGTTGAGTGAGTTATTCCAGGCTGCAGAAATGCCTTTGGGATGTGCTCCTGCTGGCATCCTTGTACCACCTGCTTGGGAAGTGCTGTGCCACGGGCCTTAGCATTTGCACAGACTCGTGTGAGAGGGAAATGTCAGCTTCTGTCTGATGTCTCAGTTTGCAGCCACAAAAGCCCTGCCTGCACAGGCCATGGCTGGGCTCACAGAGGCAAGATGCACACATGGAGAGGGCTCTGTGACTCTTCTTTCAGGGAGCCTGGGATCTGCATCCTGACTTTTGCACCCAGCAACGCGATTATGTGGAGAATAAACAGCAGATTTCATGCATGTGATATAAGACTTATTCTATATCAGCTGCTAAATGGGGCTCCAGGAACATTGCCCCCTCAACTTCAGGCTTTAAAAGCTTCCTATTAGAAACACTTTTCCCCCCCAAACCTATTCAGTTTTTGGTATGTCTTCCTTTTAAAAATATTTCCCATGTCATGGCTGAAATTATTTACACAATGATAGACCTTACGTTCTCCCCCTGCTCTTTTTATAAACAATATTTTTACATCTCGGGGGGAGTGGTCTGAAAAAAGTTTTATGTACAGTGGTTAGGCTGAGGAATGACTAGTGATAAGGTATCTGGAGAATAAAACTAACTGCACCCTGTAGGTTATAGAATAACAAGAATATTTTAAAAAGTAAGCATTGAAAATTGGAGAAACCAACAGAACTGAAATTGGAATGTACCACTTTATGTAGAAAAACTATGTACAAGAATCCTGTATTGTGAGGGAACTACTCTAAACTGCTGTGGTGAATACATTTCTTGGAAGCAAGTGGCTGGTGAAGTAAATAGTTTTCCATTTTGGTTTTTACATTCTCTTTGATTAAAAAATCACTTCTGTTTAACACAGAATATCTTATAAGGAGGCCACCAAAGCTGGTATATGCCAGTGTTTTGCTGACATGGGATTGGGTCTTTCCCCACAGGAAATATTTTATCTATTCAACAGTAACATTTGCTCTGCTTACTCTCTGATGCATCTGGACCACTTCTTACTCAGGGCAGCTACTGCTGTGTACCCCATGATACTGAGTGCTGTAGCCAATTGCATTTTGTCACTAAACAAAAGTTACTTCCTTCTCAGAGCAGGAGGCAATAACAACTGAGAGTTTAAGAATCAGTATTTTAACTGAATCAATATTTCAGAAATCTTACAACCTCCTTTGAGTACCCCTGACAGGATAGAAAGTTCAATATTCAGGGAGTCAATCAGGCACTCCTGTGAAACAGGAATGTTTGTTAAGTATGGAATCAGTTAGGATGGAACAGACCTGTAAGATTATCAAGTCCAACCACAAGTGTAATGGTGCCAAGTTCATGTCCCCCAGTGCCACATCTACACCTCTTTTAGATACCTCCAAGGATGGTGACTCTACCACTCCCCTGGGCCGTTCTGCCAGTGTTTGACAACCCTTTCTATGGAGCAATTTTCCATAAAATCTGACCTAAATCTCCCCTGGCACAATTCCCTCTTATCCTATTACTGGGAGAAGAGACCAATCCCACCTGACTCCATCCTCCTTTCAGGGGTTGTAGAGAACAATAAGGTTCCCCTTGAACCTCCTTTCCTCCAGGCTCACCCCCACCAGCTCCCTCAGCTTCCCCTCACAGGATTTATGCTCCAGACCCTTCCACAGCTCCATTCTCCACTTCTGGAACTCTGTGTCATCCCTCACTTCCAGGTTTTTCCTGTAGTGAGGAGCCCAGAATAAAACAAGGGATTCAAGGTGCTGCCTCACCAGTGCCCAGTACAGGGGACAAATGAGCAAAGAATAAACAATGAAAAAGGAGGCCTGAACACCTCTGAATATCCCAGGCATTAAAAAAACCCAAACAAGGAAACACAAGTCCTCCTAGGAATACATAAGCTTTGAAAGTAAAAGAGGGTTTCTAACCTTGATACTTTATTGTAGAGAGAGCATGGGAGCTGATCCATCCTAGTGAGTAGTTAGTTTTTATGTTTTCTTGCTGTTCATTCCAATGCATTTACAGCAACTCACTTAAACTACATTCACACTTTAAAATTAAGCCCTGGTGCTGCATTTCAATCTTAAGAATTTATTTCATTGCCAGAGGTTAGAAGTACACAGGAAATAAACACTTGAAAGTAGACAGAAGCTGTTTGTGCCTGGCTTACTTTACAGCTCTAAGATTTTCTTTTTGCACATACCATAAGTCTGTAAATCCCATATTCTAAGATTCCTACAAATAATTTCCAAGTATCTGAGTATTTTTCTAAGATTCTGGTTACTTCTATGTAGCCAGCAGCCCTGATTTACTGCATTTAAGAAATAAACAAAGCCATTTTAAACAACATCATTTTAAAGACAAATCACCTTTCTGAGTCTCCAAAGAAGCAATCTCACCCAGACACAGGAAGATCTATTGTCCTCTCATCCCCAGGCACAACTTCCATTAAAACAGATCAAGGAGGGAATATATTTTCTCGTATTTGGATTTTTAAAACTATCTCAAGACCCATGAAGAATTTTAAGGCCGTTCTAATGGACAAGCCATTAAAAAAGAGAGAAAAGCACATACATTTTATTGAGCAGGAGCAGCAATATGTGACACGCAGGTTGCTACACCAGTACAACCCCATCTTCCTGGCTTCAGTTATGGACCCTTGTCCATAACACTGAGGTGAAAAACAAAAAATCACTGAGGTGAATCAAAAAAATCAGGGTGTAAGACTAAGGCCCACAGTAGAGGACCAGCAGTGGGATCCATTGTAGGGTTCCCTGCAGCCAACTAGAAAAATCATGGAAAGTAATAAGATGCAAGAGCTGTCAGGATCAATGTCCCAGTCTCCTTGTAGATAACCTTCATTTAAAGCCCACTAACCTGTTTCTGCCTCAGATTCCATAACACAGAAATTTTAAGTTCAGTGTTACAGTAAACATGAATATTGGGGTAATATAGAAATTTTTCTCCTTCCACAATGGAAGCCACAGATGTTACTTTTTGTTTCTGTATGCAACAGCTTCACATTCAGTGTCAGACAGAACTGGAACAGGTGGGGACTTCAAAAATGTATGACCACCAATTTCTGCCCCAGGAAATACTGACTTGACTTAGAAACATTCAGTGGAAAATAAGATAATGTCACGTTCTGCTTTTCTCACTTTTTAATGTGCTCCTGGAACAACCAGCAGTGAATATACACACAAAACATACAAATATATCCTACATACCCTATGTAATGGCTCTGCATTATTTCTTCTAGGAGGTGAACAAAGACCACTCAGTACTCTTAGCCTGACAGATATTCTCAGCACCCCAGAGTAACTGCCCTCTATGTGCTCCATTTGTTTTGGAGTGGAGCCAGATAAAACACTCAAAACTTAAATTCATTTTTTCCCCAAATGCTTCTGTATTCCTTTACACTGTTATAAAGAAGAAAACACATTGTGTAGTGTCCTAATAATACTATGGGTTTATTGTTCACAGACAGATTGAAAGCTGTCTGGGAATAAATCAAAATAAAGATTTTTTTTTTTTACCAAGTCACCAAAATCTAAACATTTTTTGTTACAGCTTTATACTTGACATATAGAGCATTTGTTTTATATTATATCAGTGTTACAGCTCTTTTATCCCTTCCTTCTGTTACCACGTTTGAGAAGGGGCAACAAAGCCCAATGTGTTCTAGCTTTTGACCAGCTTCCCTTGTGTTTATAGTATTTCATGCCATGCCTTTTGGGTCTGAATATGCTTTCCAGAAGGAAAATTATGTCCCATCCTATTGACACTTCTGTCCTTTGGCTCAAGCAGTAAATTATTATCTGCTGTGGTGGATACACTCCTCAACCCAACCAGGGGCAACTTGGTACAAGCTCCAAAGGAGGCAAAGGGCTGAGCTGTAGCCAGGCCAAGAACTTCTCCAGTTCCAATCCTCTCAGGAGCAGAGTGACACAGGGAACATCAATGCAGATGAGCTTGGAACAGGATTAGCACATAAAGAGAGGGTGGCTTTTCCCAGACTCTTTGGTCAAGGAGCAAAGAAACTTGTGCATACAAGGAGTCTCATGCACACCTTTTCCACCCTGTGTAATCTGACTACAGGCCAAGCACTTTAGCCAATAATTATGACAATCTAAGCAAGCTGCCTTTGAGTTCTCCCTGCTAAGCAGTCTGGCTGCACCAGTGATCTCCCCTTGAGCTGGGACACCTCTCAAGGTTCTCCTTGAGGCAGAGATCTTTCACCAAAAGAAAAACTTTGGTAAGTGACCAATGTAATTAGTAACCTTGTACTGTAGTGCACCATGATTTTATCTTTGTCTAATTTTGATTTTTCTCTTCTTCAAATGATTATGCAATGTGGTAATGGTTCATTGAACTTTCTTAAACCATGCTTTAACAACATATTTTAATTTAAAAAAACCAGTTTGTGACAGTGTAGCTTAACTGCTGAGAAGAATTACATGTAATGACAGTTAGTTATTTCTTAGGTATGTATTTAGTTTGTAAATGTATTTAGTTTAACCATTTAAAAAAGAAAATTCACAAAAAATAATTCTTTCCCCAGAAAATAGATGGGAAGAAGGAAAACAATCAGTTTCCTTCCTAACCATTTCCAAGGCTGCTTCTGAACAGCTTCTGTGTTAGAGAACAGCCCTCTTTCCCCATCCACAGCAACAACAACAATCTCTTTTACATGAGGATTTTCTTCTCTACTACCAATGAGCAGGGCAGACTTATCTCCCTGTCTTCTGACTCTACTTCTGTATTGTGATGTACAAAGTAAAGCAAAGTATTACTTATGTTGATCAAATTCTTTGCTGTTTTACTCCCAATTCAGCACAGCAGTGGGATTAGAAGCTATTCCCATGTTACCACTCAGTAAGTGGTATAGTACATATATAATGCCAATAGTGTTTTTTGTCCAGTCTCTAGTCTCAGTGGTTGGTGTGTATGGTGTGTAGGAGTGTGTGTACTTGATGTAAGTTCTGAAGTGCAATGGACTTGTGATAACTTATTTGCAGGGTCTCACTGTGCTAATCTTATTTTGTAGTAACACTGTGGACTAAGTTGTTTTGGTAAAACTCTCTCCAAGGATATTAAAATATGAACAAATGTACCATTTGGTACAATTGTTTATCTAAATCAGTCCTAATTGCATATCATAAAATTGTCCCCTACTGTATCACATGCATTATTTTCTTCCTTGCACCATTCAAGAAAAGAGTACCTACATATGAACAGTAAAATTAGGGACATGAGGTTTGTTTAAGGTTCTTTCTGGTAATTTCTGTGCTCTCTGTCTTTTTCCATGCTGTTTGACTTTTCTTTTTCTCTGAGGATATGGAGCCGAAAAGATGGGCAATAAATTGAAACAAGAATGGATTGCAACAAGTAAAATATTATCCTCACATATAATTGGGGAGTACTGGCTTTTTCCACAGTGCTGGTGCCTTCTTCAGATAAAATCAGTAGAGTTTAATACCAAATCATATAGCTGAAAAGATATAATTTATAAATATGCCTAAACTGCTTTGAAATTCAACATGTATACTTTTGCCTCCTGAGTGATTTAAGGATTTTGGAAATCTCTTAATAGATATTTGGTCTAAGGACAAATGTTGGTTAGGTGAAGTCTCCTCATTGCTTGAAGTCAGGCATTATTTACTGTTATAGACACCCAAACAGAATGCTGTGCTGCTCTCACAACTCCTGTCGACAATAACCAACTTCTCTTAATATTGTTTACAAGTTTCCCAAAAATGCCCCAGTGGCTTCAATGTGAAGGCTTTCACTGTTAGAGAGGCACTGTGAAGAAATGCATGTTAAAGTGATCAATCCACAAACCTTTCTGTGTCAGAGGTATCCATAAGAAAACATTTTCATCACCTTTGGTCATACAGAAGAATACAAGTTAGCTGGTGACACAGGGCTTGGTGCTATTGCCTACTGTCATTGAAACAGTGGCTGTTTGGCTAATATAAATGCTGAAGATTTTGTCTTTGTGTTCCATAAGTTGCCTTTAACATTAGGATTTATAAAGTCAAACCATATCCTATAAAACTGGTTTTTTTTCCCTGGATGGGGAAGTTCTCAGCAGTGACCCTGCTCCCAGTACAGGGAAGCCACTCTGTCTTTACCAGAAGAAAGGAATTATACACCACCTTGCCTGGTACTGCTAGCTAACACAAATATCCAGAAACTCATTATTTAAACCATATTAACCACACATATTTTCCTCTTCTTTGCATTATATGCACTGTTCTAAACTAGGTCCATTTCTTTTTATAGTGTGTTGTCCCATTTTCTGACTTAAGTTCTCTGACAATTTTTTTCTTTGTTGCAATATGATCCCTTCCAGTAAAGAAGGCTTCAGCCTTTTTAAAAGAGAGTGAAATACTTGGTACTTTCATAAATAGAAATACTTCAATTATTCTTTTATTCTTTTGCACCTCTATAACATGCTGGAATTTCATTGACATCTCCACATAAAAACATATCATTTGGCAACCTTGTTGCAGACTTTTCTTCTGTTTATGTGAAATATGCAGCTATTTCACCTATGTATTTTAACCCAGACTACATTCTTTACCATCATTCTTTGGTTCACAAGCGTAAAAAAGCCCTCTTTAGATCTATTTCCCTGCTGTCATATTTTCCTTTAGATATATTCTGAAGAAAGCTTCTTTTTGTGAATTGAAAAATGTCATTGCATGCTTTGTACTGTCTAATTTTTCATCTTATTAATACCAATAGTATAATGCATTTGAACACTGCAATATTTTCATAAGATTCATTGGGGGTCTACCTTTTTCCAGCACTGCTCTAATGTTCAGATAATGAAGCGTGGGGGCTGAAATAGATAGCCTGCTGACCACCTGAACCCAGAAAGATTAAAATGTGTGATTCAAAGCTGTTCCAGGGCTACACCTTCTGGAAGAAAGATTCCTGCAGTGCTCTATCATTAACATCTAGACTCTTGGTACTGGAAAACTCTGATGAAAGCAGGAATTCAACTGCTGCCCCTAGCCAAAAATACACATTCAGGCAAAATGCTAGGGACAGGAATAAGGGTTATTGAGATACACTTATACTATCAATTAAGCTATTTGAAGACATTTCTTTTTCTTCCGTAAAGATTGAACATTTAGGCAGCTCAAAAATGAACAAGTAACTGAGCAAAATACTACCTCTGCTATTCTCATAAAAGAGGCAGAAAATGGCACCAACAAAAATCAAACAAGAGAACAAATGCAATATGCTGATAATAACACTTCTCATGAAATTCTAACCTCCAGAAATTAGGTGTCAAGAAAAAGGAATAATTAATGAATTGCAGTACAGGCAGTAGTGAGATCAACTACAGTAAATACATTGTTATCAGAAATTATTTTTTACAAACATACTGGTGACAGACAGGGAACTGCAGGGAATTTCAAAATTTCAAATTGCAGGTTTTATGAGAGCTATGAAGTAGGTGGAAAGCACAAAAGAACCAACAACAGTAATTTTCATCAAAATTGACTTTAATAATGAAAGTTGTCAAAAACCTTAAAAGAAAAATTTGTGCATGTCTAATTACTTTGAAATAGCTGTAGTCAATGAATTTTGAGGCAGTACTTTGTCTTTGGTTTTTTCAAGACTCCTGGAAGATAAAGACCATGTCCTGTGTCATAGTCTAGGTATTTTCTACAGATTGTCAGAAGAGATCTCCTCTCTCTTCCAACAATCAAGCCAAAAATCTCTTGGCTCTTTATTGAGCAGCTTATTGAGGTCAAGATTTTACTGAATTTTCAAAATAAAATTTACAGACAGCTGAACAAGAGCATAACCTGTACTACTTTAAAGGACATAGTTGATTATCAAAACACAACATAAATGCTATAAAACACAAATAAATGCTATTTTATTCTGAAAGTAGCTGCCTTTTGTTATCTTAAATATGCTTTATATTTCCTTGTCTTCCCACATCAAAGACACATTTTGATTGCAAAGTGCAATCTTTCTGGCTTACTTCCTCGTAATGTTACGTCTAGATGTATTGCACAAGCTCTCTGATGAGGACCATTTATTGTACCTGGGAGCCCTGAGAATTTGCTTCTGTATGGAATATTGCTGCCAAGTCAGAGTCATCTGCACTTCAGAGGAATATAAAGTGGTAAAAATCAAATTCTGTTTGACACCTTGATCGTGCCTTGAGGCTACAAATCTGATGGTTTTTGATTAGTGAAAAGCATTGTGGTTGTGAGAACAGGTGGAATATGACAATTCAAGATGTTCCTAAAATGTCACAAAAGATAAATAGGGTTCAGTGCCTTTGACAGGTACTTCCAAGAGATAACTACAACCACTTCAGTCTCAAAGGCTTTTTGGCCATGAATGCAACTTTTGGGAATCCATAGGCATTATGACAAATCGTCAGCTCTCCTGCCTTATTTTTAGGCACACTGGAGTTCAACCTACCCTCTCTGCTCTCCAGAGCATTGGGAGACTTCTTTGGCAGTGGCAAAGTTGGATGGGTTGCTATTTATCTTGCTGTGAAGTGGAGTTTTCTCACATAGCAAATCATCCTACAAGGTGCTAACATTTCCCGTTCCCACTCATCAAAACACTTACCACGAAACAGATGCACCAGAGAAGAATCAAGTTTGAACTCATAGTTTAGTAACCAGGTTTTCCTTTCAACAGATCCATGTAGATCTGTGTAGACATGATTCAGATAACAAGGTAGAGCTGAGCAGACCAAGGAACAGCAATCTGCTGTCCTCTAAGTAAGTTACTTCCTCTCCTATATACTGAAATTATGTGGTATATTGCCCTGGCCAATCAAAAGAAAAGAATACCAAGATTTGCTCTATTTTTACTAGTTGTTCATGGCCCCATAAGGTATCCCCTCTTACAGCATCACTGCAGAATTTAAATGTCCTCTACCTAGAAGAGTTTTCACTGTTTCTGTGCCCTACATCAGAGTAGGAAATCTCGATTATGTGCAGAGACACCAAAGAAAGACTGTTCTAAAAGAGGGGAGGAAATGCAAACAGTACAAAAGCAAACAGCTGTATGGGCAAAAAAAAAGTGCTTATGGGTCAAAGAAAATCAAAAGTAGCATCCAAGTTTGGTACCACCACCAAATATTTTCCTATTTGTAATACTTCATCTTAAAAGAGGCAAAAGATTTATTTTGATTTGCCATAGCTGAACTGTGCTGGCTTCTTTTGAAGCATTTGTCCTGTTAGTCCTCATAAACTCTTAACAGTCCAAAATGATCATCGTTGCCAGGTACATTAGTAGGTTATTACCAGGATGAATTCTTTCATTTCTGAGTCCTCCAGGAATTTTAGCAAAAAATGTTTGCCGAGGAAAGATCACAAATTGAAGCACCTGCTTTTCACTAATAAATTCACTAGGAATGTCTCTCTTCAAAGCATAATGAGTAGTCATGAGCTTTTATCACTATGAGACTAAAGAGAACTAATTTGACAGTTCTGCCTTCAGTCCTCTTCACACTTATTTTATATCAAAATAACTCCTCTGACTTCGCAGAGATTACTTCAAAAAGACCCATATCCAAATTCTTTTATTTCAACAAAGTCCTCATTTTTCTAACAAATTTTAGGAAATCCTGAAGGAACTGTGACTGGGACCACCTTTGGTTTGTGTGTGCTCCTTTGAATGGGAAAGCTAAGTTATACTCTGTGCAAACTCCCTTGATTGCAAGAAGGGTTACAATTTAGGGCTGCTTTTAGGAAGATGTCTCTCAAATTTGTTTAAGGCCTTTTATTAGTACTAAGCAATCCTTTAATCAGTGCCTTCTGTCCTCTCATATAAGAAAAAAAACTCATCCAAGGAGCTGGTTGAGGACAGAGACAGTCAGATTTTACCAGCTTTGCATAATTGCTCTGCTTTGCTGCTTTCACATACTCACCTGAAGAGAAAAAAATGTACCTATAGGACGCAATGCCATGCCCAAAATACACCCAGGCACCTAAAGTGCCAGCACAGAGAGGGAACTTTCCAGACTGTATTCAGGGCTGCATACAAGAGTTTGCTAACATAGTCATGCTTGATTAGTATAGGGTACTATTGTACATGTATAGGGTACTATTGATATTAATCGAAATGTAACAGGGCTGGATATTAATGCCAAAGCACTTAATTTAAACATAAAGGGAAAAGAGTTTGGGAACTCTTTGTGCCAAAAACCACTTTAAGAAACAGGCTGCAGTCCCCATACTTGAGAGAGCACACGGTACATCTGTGCCTGTCCGTGATGTGGGGGCTCCCAAAGGAATTTCACTGTGGATCCCCCTGTGGATTCATGCAGGTGCAGCTGCAAATTTTCCTTCCCTTAAAAAGAAGATGTGGGAGTTTTTTTGTGCAGGCAAATCCTCCCTCTGTCTCTTCATATCAAATTATACCAAACATTTGTGCCTAACATGTAATACGGATAAAATTAGGAGAAAACCCCATAATTTGCCTAGCTTGTGTGGGGGCTGCTTGCAATAATTTCAAACCTAACATATTTTGATAACTATTTTCTTTCCACTGCTTTATGAAAAGACTCTCAAACAAAGCAGAGCTGGTGAAATTTCTTGTCTACAATCATTTCAGATAAATCAAATAAATTACATGGCCAAAAGGTTACACAAATTATTTAAACATGTGAGTTAAATCTTCTGGGACCCATAAACATTTCTCAATGATGAAACATAACAATAAGAGTTTTCTTTGTGGAGGTTATGCTGAGGTTCTCTTGGATTCTTTATATATAAAACCATAAAAAGTGATTCCTGCAATATATATATTAAATGAGGTTCCCTCCACTCCTTACTTGTAGCTAATATTTCACTAAAATCTAATAGCATTATAACTATAAACAATACCATATTCTCCATACATAGATATGTTAAATGTTTACTAAAGCACTGAAAAAATAGTGGTTATTTGACACACACACACACAGAAAAAGAGCTACATATTATAATTTCTTTAAAACAATATCTGTCTATTTTTCAGTGTCCAAGTAGTGTGCAACACAAAAGGACTGATAATGAGTAAAATACAATGGGAAATTTAAAATTTCCAATTTAATCTGTTTCAGAACAGTTCATTTAAATTTTTATTCCTGGCTTACAAAGATCCCAGTCCCCTGTTCTTATTGCTATTTCAAAATTCCAAGCATGGCATGACTTTCCTTTGTAGATGCAGTTTCCTCAGTAAGTACAAGCTAGCATCCATCAAACATCATATGATTAACAAATAGATTTAAACCACCTTTCCCTTCCTTCCAGGCTAGATACCTCTGTGGCTTATAAATTAACAACATTTATACATTAAAAATGTTCTGCAACCTCTAAACATTGGATTCGGAGGTACAATGGGTGTATGGAGAAATAGCAGATTATAACCTCCCAGAACCTGATCTTGCATTTTGGAAGAATAAAAGAATTAAATCACCACAATTCTTTCAGAAATGCCTGTCTTGTAAGGTCTTTCTACAGGGTTAGTTGTTTTCTAATATTTATAAGATAAGACTTGTATCTACAACCACTGTCAACATAAATATCCAGAGGTTTTTATTCCAAAACACAGAACTGCTCACTTGCTTAGGAAAACATTACCACAGATTTCAATATGTAAACGTTACAGTTTCAATTATTTATGGAAGGAAACATTGAGAATGAATAGCAAAACACAAACAACCATGGAAAGATGTATAGAATCAACAACATCACCAGACATTTTCTTGTTGTCTTTGAGTAAAATTGCAGATAGAAAATAGTCACAAAATTATAGATTTAAAACCACTAAAATTCAAGCCCTAGTAAATGAAACTATTTTTTCTTGTCACCCCTCAGGACCACAATGTTATTACATAAGGGAAACAGAGGAATAAGACATATTGTTTCTACAACTAATTCTCAGAAACTACTTATGTATTTTATATAAATCAGATCACCCAGGGGTTGTTTTTCTCTGGATAGTATTGTTAAATTTATTCACTCTAAATATATGTTTCCAATATTCCTGCTTTGAAGAGAATGCAACATCTCAGAAAAAATGCTTGAATGTCAGCTATTTTATGCCATCCTCTTAATAATTTGCCACTTTTACTGTTGCACCTTCACAAACACAAACAAAGGAATTGCTTCAGTTATTTTTTTTTCTTGTCTAATGCGAAATAATCTTTTGTGAAAGAAAGAAAACTTTTTCAGAAGGGTAAAACGTAGCAGGAGCTATATTGTCATTAAATCACTCAGAAGTGTCACATGCAAAGGTTATTTATCAGTAGAACATGTGCAGTACTATATGATAGTTTGAGTTGGCTTGTTTGGGTTTTTTTAACTATTTCATTGCCTATAGGATTCTAAAAATGAACTATTAGCTTCATCTAGCTCATTTAAAACATTCAGTGTTGCTGTAGTTGATGCACACTCCTTTTCAGGTGGCCATGCCAGACTTCTACGTGCTCTGTTCATACAAGTTAAAATCCACACCTTGGATTCTCTTCCAGACAAGCAATTTACCATTAATTTTTTTTGAGAGAGAGCATTAAATAGAGAAAGCATTAAAAAACCTCAATTAGTATTTCAAATATACAGATCTTTTTAGTTCAAATGTAGGACAAAATCCTATTCCTCAAATCTTATTGCCAAAATTTGGCTCAGAAGTATAAAAATATTTCTTTTGGATTAGAGATATTTTGTGTCTGGCTTCTTAATGTGGCCATGAACCTACAGATACTAATAAAAATGTTTGTCTGATTTTTAGATCAGGATGAACTCATTTTTTATTTTCCTGTAGTTGTAAAGCAAGAGTTTACACTGGCTGCTGCTCTGTGACTCCTTGAAGCCCTCACTTCAATGAAACTACAACTGTCATCCTTCAAATAGCTCTCATTTTTGACAATCTGTCAGTCTACAAGTCCCCACCCTGGGATCATTGTAGGGGTTCAGTGAGAGAAGAGTTTTTTCCCATTCATGCAGGTGACAATGACCCTGGCTTGATTTTACCCTCCATCTTAAATTCTGACCCTACATGTATAACAATGCATGAAAAAAGCCAAACTGACACACCCACAGGTAGGATTTATCTGGGTTTGTTGGTTTGTTTTTTTTCTGAGGGGAGAGTTGCAGCAGGCAATTGCAGTTGTTGCACAGTTGCTTTGTTTGTTTGTCATTTATTTGTCATTGTTTTGTTTGGTTTGTCAAGCCTTGATTGTAGCCAAGTGTTTTACACTAAGACAGGAATCTCACACTTGACTGATAGCAAGAGCAGCTATTGCAAATATAACCAGTCTTAACCTAAGCCTACCTGTAAATTTCCTTGTTAACATTATCAGATTTGTGTAAAGGATTTAACCATAAATAGAATCAGCTCAGCTCATCTTCTACAACAAAATATGTCTGTAGTCAGTGGAGATGCAGGATTTCCAAGCAGATTTTATCTTTGCTTCCTACATGGGAGGGACTCACTCAACCTTTGTCCCATCTGCCTTTGGCTTTCCAGCTGTAGCAGTAATTTTTCTGTCACTCCTACTCTTTGCAGACCATGCTGGGATGAAGTGTTCCACTCATAGCTGAATAAAGAGAATGAAAAAGATTTTTTCTTTTAATAACAGTTGGTGAAAACCTCCAAAAAGCTTAGATCCAGCTGCCAATCTCACCAACTATCTTGGACTTAGGTCCATTCATTGGTAGAAAAGCAGCATGTGAGTGTTGATGTTTTTCTATAGCTAACATCCCTAAATACAATGAAAGCTGATGAAATTGCAATGTTTTTAAACTCAACTATTTTAATGAATTTCATAAAAGTGTTTTACTTAAACCACCTATTTATCAGGTATGGAAATAGAGTTTTAGTGAATGTTGAAAATGTGTACAATAAAAGGCAAGAACAAAGAAACAAATCATACAGGAGTTATACCAAACAGGTCTCCTGAAACAGCACAAAGGAGCCACAATCACCCTCAGGAGCTCACCTTTTATGGATACATGCTCTACAGTGCATGCATACCTTCCATGGGAAACAAAAAAGGCTGGAAAAATTAATCTGGAGACCACCAATACAGTCATAGCCATTTTTGAACAACGTTTGCTTCTCATTGTCGAAATGTTTATGATCGTGTATCTCTGAAGCTAAAAATATTCCTGTCTCTTGAGTAATGTTCTTGGGGGAAAAGCAGAGTGAAAGCCAAGCATGCTGATTCCTTGAAGAATCCGACCCCACCAAAGGATTTCCAGTTTCTTAAACATGATTATTTTGGCTTGCCAGATTTAACATGGGATCCAGCCTGACTACAGGTGATGCTACACTGGGTCAGTACTCGGTATTGAGAATTTTATTGTCAGTGAGGAAACTGTACCACAGTCTGCCAAATAAGGGAAGCTTAGAGCCCCAGCAAGAAGAAACTGTTCCAGTGCATCACTGCCTTGAAGTGATGATAATGGTCTCCCTATGGAATCAAGAACTCTCTGACAGCAGCAAAAGGAAACTGGCTCAAAACACAAATTGTGTCCTGTGGTTCACTTGGTTTCCTGATGACACAGGCAGCCTCGTACCACAAAAAAACTCTGTCTGCACATACACTGCAAACCCTTATATTTATTTAGCTATGGACAAATTATTTTTCTGTGGGCTGACTTTGAATATAAATTGAGGTCCAGATCTGGCATTCTTTGACATGAGTAATCAGCACTGAGGCCACTTGCAGTTTCCTAGTAGGACTAAAAGAGGAGTACACAGCCAACATCCTTTACCTTTACAAAGTAGAAATGAATAATGACAAACTGTCACAGCTTGAGAAGCACCAAAAGGAAAATGGGAGGTGAATGTCTCTGCACTTCTCCTGAAGCCAGAGAGCTGGTATCACTCAGCATCCAGTGCTTGTATTGCCTTCAAATCCAAACTGTGCCTAACCCTA
This sequence comes from Cisticola juncidis, assembly GCA_013400215.1. Classification (NCBI taxonomy): domain Eukaryota; kingdom Metazoa; phylum Chordata; class Aves; order Passeriformes; family Cisticolidae; genus Cisticola; species Cisticola juncidis. The sequence goes on along the minus strand of VXBR01009116.1, from coordinate 241,232 downwards.
CACTAGTCAAGCCAGCAATAGAAAAAACTTTTCATAGTGAATAGAACAGCAGCTTTATTGTCCTATTATGCATCTTTCTATGTGGGTAGAGAGAGCATGGCACAAAATACAAGAATAGTTGGGGCTGGAAGGGACCTCTTGTAATCAGCTGCTTCCAACTCCTGCCAAAGCAAGGTCAGCTTGGGATTTTTCATTGTCTCAGGGATTTTTGTGTGTTTTTTTCTTTTTTTAAACGAGTAATACAGGCAAGTTTCATGAGAAAAAATGGAAATACCTGAATGTAGACTCTGCAAGGATGGTGGTATTGGAAGTTTGAGAAGAGAGGGTAGAACCTGAGAGTCTCATCTGCATTATGCAGTAAAGAAGTGCTCAGGAAGTGAGCAGTGACTCAACCTGTCACCAGAGCAAACCTGGACTCCTTCAGGAGCCATTCTGCAGTGAACTGGTGTCTGTGGAGCAGAAAACAGGGGTTTCAAAACCCAGGGGTGATGAGAAAGCTCTGTGATTTTACCCCCCAGACTTGTGAGGATGCATGACAGGGTCCTGCTAATGCACCAGCACCCACTTCCCTCTGCAAAAAGGGCTTTTCTCACTCTGACTGAGCTCTCTGAGAGCTTGGTGCTTCCTGAGCATTTGCTACCCTCCGTGTGTGCTCACACAGGATGCCAGGGGCCTCAGTGCCAGAACAAGTGTCTTGCTTGCTCTTCTGTCACCACAGCTTTGCCTTCACACTCCAGACTGAAATAGCTGTGCTGGCAGAATCCAGGGTAGTTCTGTGCTTGGTTCCTGGAAACAAAGGAAAAGCACTTAAGGAAAAAGAATGTTTGAATAAATTTGAAATGTGCTGAAGACTGAAATACAGGATGAAATTTAGATCTCTATTGTTGTTACATAGCTTGACATCTGAATTCTTGCTATTCTATTCGGGTTCAAAATCCCTCACCTCATTGTGATCACTGAGTGCTTGTTGGCACAGGTTGAGATTTTCAAAGGACTGTAAGGGAGGATGAATTTCAGTGAGATATGGGCAGCTGATTCTCCCATGATACCTTGATAATGCCAGCACACAAAATAAGTTTTTATTATGTTTTAATTAGCTCCTATTTTATTCCTTTTTTTAAAAGTAGTTTGGATTCAAACACCAGAAATCAGTCCATGGTGCTGAGAAATTAATTGGTGATGTTGGACCCCTTTCTAAGATTAACAATTGCATTACCAAACACACAAGCGCACACAGGACATACTGCTCTTATGAAAATCAGTCCATCTGAGGGTAAGGAGAGATAGTATTAAATAAACAGAAAAGACCACTTTGAACCATGTGTCCCCAGACTGAAATACAGGACTAACTTTGAAAAAAAAAACATCACAGATGGCAAGGCTCTGGCTAAAGAAAATCTAGTTATAGCAGAGGAGGAAAACATATGTTCCAGATACATCCTATAAATAGACTAGGTACTCTTATGGGATATATCAGCATTCAAAACAGCAGCAATAGAAAAGGCCAGAATAAATGTGCAGGTTTGGGGGTGTTTTTTTGAGTCCCATCAGTCTCCTGAATGCATCTAGTGGCATTATAGTGGAGGGGTTTTTCTTTCATTGTACATTTTAAAATCTTGTGTTTGATTCAAAATAAAGCTAATTTGCATTGGCATAGTGACTTAACTCACTGGTGTATTATTACTGTGTAAGCAGGTGTACCAGCAACTGCAAATAAATGCTTGCTGATGGAATCCCAGCAGGGTTTCTGATGAGTTTTCATTTTGTTGAACCTCACCCAGGAAATTATTGTGTAAAAAGCTTTGCTCTTAGTTCTTTGCCTGAAACATTATTTAGCTACACCTGGCCAAATTTATGGCAATTATAGTAACTGCCCATAGAGGACACAGGAAAAATCCCATCCCTTTTTAAATCATTGTCTCAAAAGCCACGTATGAGCAGTGAAAATATCCCCCTCAGATTTATATGCACAATGAGACTTCTGATCCAAGAGCTGTTCACTCTATAACCTACGTAGAGAAAGTTAAAGGTAAAGCTTTAAGGTGGAATCTAGGATACTCACCACTGGAATATTCTAAGTGAAAGTATTTTAGAGTGAAATATGACATTCAAAGCAAAAGTATTTCTTATTATAATGGTTTTGGCAAGACATCTAATAATGTTATGAGAGTTCATTTTCATTTTATTATTTGGGCTGAGAGCATCTCTGATTATTTAGAGGCTTATTTGATTCAATTCAGAATACCTAAGAAATGCTGCAATGGGCACTGCATGTCCCACATTCTACAGTCCCCCATGAAGGAGTTATTTAGGTCAATCTTTCATAGCTACAGTAAAAAGGTGGAAAAAAGTTTGCAGTAAAAGGCTGAAGAATAGCTATTGATGCTTTCATATAGATCCTCAAGGTTAACCACCAAAAGAGCACACAAAATCCACTGCTAATGTTATATAAAGATTTGCAAGTCACCTTCAGATATTACCAGGGTGATTATTGAAAGCTAACAGACAAGATTAAAATAAGCATTTCCCTTTCCTACACTAGCAAGTGACCATTTACCAAAGAGTGGGAATTGAAATGAGTTTTCCTATTGATTACCATGAATGTTTATGAATTCTTCTAAGTGATAATGATGAAAATTACCATCCAATGTAAAAAAATGATGAAGTTCCTTTAAAAAGACTGCTATGAAAGCTTCTATAGAGGAACTGCACCAATATTTGCAAAGCATACTGACCTACTTTTTTTTAAATCCCACTCTAAAAAAATCTATACACTTAAGGCAATATAATTTTTTTCCAGCTTAAAGCTAATTTTACCTTCCTACTTAATTCCAAAATTACATTCTGTTGCACAAAATTACTTACCAGTGATATGAACATCACTAGGCAGAGTTCCTGCAGCATCAGGAAGGGTCCAACCTAACCACTGCACCAGCACTGGGTGTCACCTGGCAGCAGCTGGGGGAGCTGGTGCCTTGGTGTGATTTATAAGGGCACCATTCCAAGCTTTATTCAATTCAGCATATCAGGTTAAACAAAAAATTATAAAACATCCATCCTGTGAACAGTCTATGCTTCACAGCTCAGCTTTTGGTACTTCCAGCTTTCAATATCAAGATTTGCAGAACCATCTTGCCCTGCTGAGAAACCCTGATTTGGAAGGACAACCTACCCGAATCAGAGATCATCACAAATGTCAAGCTTCTGGATGCTTTTCAACTGTGGAAATACTTATGCATGGCCAAAGGAAGAGAGAGAGGATAGCTCAGTCACTTCAGTATCTACACAGAGAGCTAAACTCCTTTTAAAATCTGTATGGAATAGTTTCAGGACATTTCTTATGTGTAAAAAATAGTCACTATTTACTTTGGAAATGTAAATCTCTCACAACGCTTAACTTCCTTTTCGTAGTCTATCATTACCTTGACCTTAATTTTAAACAAGAAGCAAGGTGTGAAGCAGAGTATAAAGCACAAGGTGTTTTTAGGAATGATGTGGGTATTACCTTTTCTAAGACATAAATTGGAGTTTTTACTTCACAGTGTCACCACTCATTTGGGGAATAGTGCTGTAGGTGCCACCCTACAGGTGCTTTGGAAGGGCCTCTCCTGGGAGTCAGCTGTGATTGCAGTCTCTCATCTCTCTAAAAACTACCTGCTTCTGTTTTTCAGCTCCTGCTGACCTCAATACTCAGCTCAATGTCCTGTTCCCTGCAGGGGCTAAAATCCTATTTTCCCCAGAAAATCAGGCTCCTGATACCTTCTGGCTGCTGACTTGGCACTGTGGGAAGCTCTCTCCCAGCTCTGTGGTGCCACTCGCCTGCAAGCAGAGCAGGGGCAGGAACTGCCACCTCTCCTGCAAGCATAATTTCCATCTATTTACAGAGCTATGATTCACAGATTGTGAGAACTCCAGACTTAGCAGAGAAAACTGCAGAAAAGCAGAAGTCCTGCTCCTTCTTCCACTTGGCCTCAGGTCTCAAAAGGAGCCTGAGATTCAGACAAAGCAAAACACCACCAACTCACCAGGAACCACGTGCAGACTGGGGAAAGATTGCTTTGGAAGAAAATTTCGTTGTTTGAGGGGGCTGTTGTGTGCGGTTTTGAGCTTTTTTAGTAGCTTTTGGTTTTTTGTTTTTTGTGGGTTTTTTAAAATTTAATTAGTAAAGCAATGAGAAAGCAAGCATGTGAAACATGCAGTTCCTTTGAGAAACATGTAAACAGAATTTTTATCAGGGCATCCCAGAGGAGACATGATTGTAACCTGGACAAAGACTCCTTCTCTCTCCCTTCCTGAGATCTGCACGATAGACTGACTGGCAGAGCTATTAATTGATTCTTTGTATTTCTGATCTCACTAGGGCCAGCAAGCATTCCTAATGGTTTCTAATTCCTCATCATGACATCCATTATGTTCACCTCTGAGATGTCTAAATGAATTCCGTGTATAATGGCAATGTTATGTAAAATGCAACATGACAGGAATACTTAGAATTGTTCAAAGCTGTGCTGTGGAAACCAACCTTATTTGTGCTAGCTTTCCAATGTGGGATTTGCTCGTTTTGGTTTTCTACAGGCACATTGAGAAACTCAGCTATGTAAGGGTTTAGACATTGCAGGTGGGATAGTGTTATATCCCTTGTGGCTCCACAGAAAAACCCAACACAAACTAAAATAATCTATACAGGAAGAACAGGCCTGCTGACAGAAATTGTTTGACATTAGAAAGGCACAGCTACAGCTGCCTACTCTTTGTTAAAATGTCTACAGTAAATCTGGGCTAATGCTCACACACAAAACAAAGAACTACCACAGGACACTCAAATGGGAGAAATAGATTCTGAAAGGTGTCAATTTGAGTAATTTAGCTACAGCAAAGGAAAAATAAAACAGTTCTCTAAAATCTGAGCCTTTCAATTACAAAAAGCTGCTGTTGGAAAATCTGTCCTTTCTTTGAAGCAGAAAAACAAGACAATAGTATGATACAGGAAAAAAAACTGCATTCCTAAATTACATTCTTTGCTTATACATTAAAGTGTCAATAAAAGAGTCAAATTTATTCTTCCTTATCTTGAATTCAAGAGAGCAGAATTGGACCAGATAACCTTTAAAAGTCTTTTCCAACCTAAGTCATGATTCTGTGAATCTGTGCTTTAGTTTCCAGCCTGGCAAAATGACCTGTGTTCATGGAAATGTGTACAGCTCATTGGTTCATTGGTGTTATTTTGCTCTCCAGAGCAAAAAATGAAGCTCCCTCATGGGCCTCACCCAGCCTGGGAAGGTAGGAGAAGAACCACCCACCATGTGAGCAAACTGTAAAATCCAGAGAGCCTCTGCAGGCCATGGTTGCATAGGAAAATTGGCAAGACATTGCTTTAGGATTTGTAGGATGTGTAACTCAAAAGGTGTGCCAAACTATGCTGAAAGCAATCTTAATGTATTCTTCTCCACTGAGACAAGGGAATCCAAGTTTCCCTTGGGTTTACCAAATGTCCGAGAACAATGAAAAAAACACAATGTGAAGAACAGTATGAACACAAAATGAGTATCTGTGGTGCAACTTTCTCCAACATATCTGAGAAAGAGGCCCCCAGCATCGTTGATACTCCATTCACAAATAGAATAGCTACTAGAATATGAACATAGACAAGTGTTCATTTTTTGTTTTGCACTAATGTGTATGATCTCACAAATATCTGCAAGCCCTATCTAATTTTTTTGTCAGACAAACTGCTAGTAAAAGACTCCTTATAATGAAGAATTGAGAAAGAGATAAAAGAGATATTATATTAAACCTACTCTACTTTAAGAGCACCTAGATCATCGGATCCTTCATACTATCGTAAAAACAATAGATCCTTTCCTAAAACATATCAAAGCAGAAATCTGTGAAGAATATCTGGGGGCCAGAACTGGTGAAATGTAAGGTAAGAGCAGAAAGATTAATTTTTTTTTGTTTGTTTTATTACTATAAACTTTGGAATTTGGATCTCACTCCTCAGCAGAAGCTCTGAATCAAATCAAAGTGCAGGCAGAATAGGTTGTGAATACTCTGAACAGAAGCAAATTGTCAGGTTCTCATGTTAGAGATGCTTAGGCAGCATTTCAGGTGGAATTTCCAGACTAAAATGCTCTTGTTACTAATAATATTGTATAATTTTTTGCATTCTCATTGGGTTACTGAGATGTGGACTAATATCAAAAGGATTTGAGGATCTGACATCCATGAAACTTCAAATTGATAAACCTACCAGGAAAAGGAGTAGAAGCATTATCAAGGAACAGATGGGCTACTGCACAAACAGGAAAAGAAAAATTAGCACATCCTCTGAAGGGGAAGTCCAGACTCACAGACTGTTAGAGTTTTTGAAGGAGTGAAAAGCATATGGATAAAAGAGGTCTTGCTAATGCTAATCTCCATGGCTTCCAGAAGAGCTCTCACCATTGGCTCTAGAGGAAAATATACAATCATAAATAGGAGAAAAGGCTCTGGTATAGATAAATGTTCAATAGAAAGGAAAAAGGTAAAAGCAAATGGGAAGTTTTCATAGTAAAGACCACAGGATTCTATTTGTTTTGTTTTCCTGAATATTCATAGGTGATCTGGGAAAAGGCCATGAAAAAATTTGCTGATGATACCAAATTATTTAAAATGGTTATACAGATTAAGACTGAGTGAGCCAAATGAGACAGTAGCTAATAATAATGGCAGTTGTAATTCAAGACAGGTAAATGCAAAGCCTTGCACAAAAATTAATTCCAGCTTCATATATGAAATGCTCAGTTCTAAGATGCCTATTATTATTTGGGAATGAGAATTTGGAGGAATAGCAGTTCTTAACTGAATGCTTGCAAGTGTGTGGAAGAAAAACCCAAATAGAAAAGAGAGCATAAGTGTATAAATCTGTAATACACACACCTCTAGAAATTATGTAAAGTTCTGATCATCTGTAGCCTGGAAAGAGTAACATGAAAGAGATAAAGATTCAACCAGGAGCAAAAAGAGATGTGAAAGGAATTTAATAATCTAGGACTGTTGAGTGTGAAATATTAACAGCAGTAGAAGATGCAATCAGTAAAATAATGGGTGGAATTAATAAAATTCTGAAGAAAGTGTTATATCTTCCTACATAAGAACCAGAAAAGTGGGTTTTATGTGCAAAATGCAAAACAAAGAATCCTCCCCCCATTGAGATGTGTGACTTACTGGAACAGGAGGATGTGAATGTTGAAAATTCGGATGCCTCTACATGTTAAATTCTTGAGAGAGAGAAATCCTCTCACTTTATATAAAAATAGCCTCTGACACAGGTAGTCCTTCAGCCACAAACTTTAATAATTTGAGAAGAAATTCTGCACATAATGTAATTATTACACCCTTCAATTCACATATAATGGCCAGTGTCAAGTGTTACCTCATTGAACTGAAGTATTACACAGTATGACTATCCTTATGTCCTTATCCTAAACATTTCTCAGGCAAATGAGGAAAATAAATCCAAGAAAAGGTAGAAAAGTAACCAGACACTACAGAGCTGAAGTGAAACTTGTAAGATAAATGCAAGAATATTTTAACATACAAGACATACTTCCCAATTCATTTGCATTGGACGTTTCATGACATTTATTTACTTCTTTTTTTTCTATAGTTCTTAGATGTCTGCAGGAAGAAGTTGAATCTGAAGGTGAAGATGCAAAGGAAGGTCAGGTAAAGATCACAAACGAAAACAGTAAAGGTTTCCAGAACAAAGAGCAGCTACCTTATTCTGAGTTTAAAAGACCACGTGAAATGTATAAAGAAAATAATAGCAGAATGATACAAATGCACAGCTGAGATTTATAAACAGGAAGGGTGAAGGAATTGTTAAAAAACCTATTTTTATCACTCTTCACAGTTGTGAACCTGACACTACTTACACAAGAAAGAACAGACACTAAACCTCTTCTTGCTTTTACCCTTCTCTTAAAAGCTTCAAAAAGATGCCTACCAAATTACTTAGGTAAATTTTTTCTAGAGCTTTCAGAGAAATCGAAATAAAACCTCAAATTTTAATGTATCCACATTTGTAGAATTTGAGAACAAGAAACAAGTAAATGTGGCTTAGCAAAGCCAGGCTTTATTCTTCCTTCCAGCTATGATGTTCTTTTTGTCAAACACTTTTTTAAAATAGATTTCTGTAAGATTCTCTGCATAATGACATCACTGAAAATCCTGCTGGGCAGCTGTATAAGATAGTCACTTAAACTATCCTGCATAGGCACTGTGGGCTCTGTATATGTGGCATTTTCTACAGTAAATTCTTATAAAAATAATTTATATAGTCATTAGAGGTTTAATTGATGACAACAAAAACATTTAGTTTCTCCTAAGTGAAGAATTATTGCACATTTTACTCTAAAGACTAAAATCCTGTATATTTCATTAAAGCTGAAAAGGGAGAATCAGAATAGGCACACTGAAAATGTAAGGCTTTGAATGCAACATTTTTATTTTCTTTTTCAAAATACAACGTCCTTGAAGTAGGGAAAAAAAATAGGAGAAACTTCTTAATTGTTACCTTGGCAAACTCCCTCTACAGAATCAAAACAAGATAAACCTACAAGGAATGAAGAAAATGGAAAACAATTGTCATAGCAACCAGATAAGGACATATTTAACACAGGAAACAATCTGATTAATTCTCTTTTTTTAAGAACCACAGGACATACAGAACCACCCGATTAAGTAGCATGACATTTTTTAAAAAAAGATAGCATACTAAATCTCACTTTAAAATTTGTAGTTTAGTTGCAGAGCTTTTGATTTATTCACTGTATATACAGCCTATGGGGCCATAAACAAAAATAAAAATAGCCAGGTTTTTTTTTTTTTTTTAAATTCCCTAGGTCACAACTAAGCCCAAATAATTTTGTCAGGAGACGAAGAAAAGGTGTTAATGCTTTTTAAAATCAGGAGTAGATACTTTTGCACTGAAAATAAGGGCAATTAGAAGATTAAACTAGTCCAGGTGTAGAGACTAAAAATATAACCCAAATTATCTTTTCCCATGTTGTTGCAAGCCAACCTACTGTGCTACAAAACCCTTGGTAGCTTGCAGTAATACCTTCAATCCATAAAACCAGGCTCTTGTTTTATTATTGACACCAGCCATTCCCTTAGTTTCAGTCTCAGTTCCACCACGTGCATTAATCAAACACTGCTGCCTTTTGAGGTTTAAGATAAAGCACAGAGCCTTGTTTACTTTCCCTTTGGGTACAGTCCTGCTACAAGGAACACTTTATGGGCTGTGCTTTCTGCAGGACGGACTTTCACTCACCACACACTGAAAGACTCATTAGCAGCTCTGGATGGAGAACACTGCTGCTCATTAGTGAAGCTTTATTGCAACCACAAGAGCAGGAGACAGCAAGCATACAATAAACTTTTCCACCCTTCTTAAGGAAAGCCAAAGTGTTTAAGGCTGATCCTCTAAGAGAAAGCTAAAAGTCTTGCAAAAAGGGGAACATTTTCTTCTGCTAGTAAATAGTTTTGATATTTTTCCTATGTTTTCAGCACGGGAGAATTTGCTCCAGTAATAGATTGTTTGCCATTCCTCAAGTTTTCAAAAACAAACTGCATTTCCTACAAATCTTTCCCACTGTGTAGCTATTAATACTGAAAAAGTCAAGCAAAAATACTGCATGAGCTAAATAAAAAGGGTGTTTGTTACATAATTGAAGGCTGCAATTACTTTCTAGTAAGTTAAATGCATCTATTTCAGATCCTTCAGGAAAAAAGGCCTATTATTGCAACTATTAAACCCTGCATATTTCTGAAGCTTAAATTTTTACCCTTAGGACTTTCTTCTTCAGCTGCAAGACATCAAAAATGCATAAACTTTTTCCAGTAGAAAGGATGGGTTATAAATTTGATCTCACTCATTCATTTGCTTTCAAATGCTTTAACAGATCCTAAATTTTAAAACTCATTCTCAAATTCAACCCCAAGGCAGAGCCAGAGTGTTTAGGGAAGCAGGAGGTTCCATCCACTCATCTTCCCTCTCCTATACAAACCTCTGATTTCCTCTTTCTTTCTCCCCACGCCTTCTATACTTGTATTCATCTTCCACATCTTTGTTCTTGGCTGGTCCTGGAAGGGAAATGAGTCACATTTTTGGAACCACCTAAGGCTCAGTTTTGAACTGAACCTTACAGCTAACACAAAAAAGTGCCAGCAAACTACCAGTGACGGTAGCAGCTGAAACATGCATTATAAAATAGAAAAAGCTTTGCCTTCCACTCTTTCCTGATGTGCTCCATCATGCTTTTCTGCAAGTGGGGAAGGTGCTGGCCTAAAAGTAACAGGGCAGGCTCCATGGAAAAGTGCATGTGTTGGGAAAGGAATGGCCATCTCCCTGGCAAAGAGGGTCCTTAAGAAACCACAGTGAATCTCACCAAAAATCCCAGTGACCTCGCTCCCCAGGAGCACACAGAGAAAAGGGAACCGGCTCTGGGCCTTGAGTTTGTCCATCACATGGTGTGAATGCAAAGACTTAGAAAGATTTATGGCTCATACTCTAAACTAAGACTCCTTCTGCTATTTTATATTCCTGACCAGCATAGTTTTTATTTAATGTGTTTAGCCTTTCATCTTGGAATAACTAATTCGTAAGTCAAATGCTCACTTATTGGATTTCAGTTCCATCATTTGTTGTTTCATGTCTTCTGAGGATTTAGTTAAAGCTCTTGATAAAAAGTTCATGCTATTTTCCTTTTGATACTTGACTGCATTTAAAGAAGTTGCAACAAAGAATGTGTTGAAAGAACATGCGTCTTCAGCTATTGTAGCTTTGTGTTTTTCTTACCTTTCATGTAGGATAAAATGCTATTATTTATTTTCTATATAAGCACATTGATTTATGATAGATTTATGTTGTGCTTCTACAAAATCAGGAATAGCTCAAAATAGCACAGAAGAAAGGAATTAAATTGTGCAAGTGCCAAAATTATAAATTGTTACTAAAAAAAAAAGAAAAAAGGGTTTAAAAAAGCAAAAGTAATAATATTTTTCTGCTTATTTCCCATAGTGGGAACTGTGTATTATATATCAACACACAGATTTTAGATGAATCTTCAACCTGGAAACCAACAGGAATTTGAACTTATTTTACAAAACCCTCAGAATTTGGTAATTTTAAAATTTATTTTCATTTGACTGTGTTTTTAAACTACAATACAGTAATTATTCTCCTTATCTGTAGTTAGTCTCAAAATTATTGTAAACAAAAGAATCAGCTCCAGAAGAATCCACATGAATTTATCTCCTGAAACTCTGAACAGAGGTTAATGAATGAACAGTCCTTGAACCTACATTGCATCTTGAGCATATTTGCAAATAAGGGAGATCTGCAAAACAGCAGAACACAAGGAAACAATTTCCAAAGGGACTCAGAGAATTCCTCTGCCAAAGCAACAATCCTCAGCACCAAAAGTTGCACAAAGTCCAGCTGTAACAAACATGGCTACTTTAAAGTGGTCACTAATGACAAACTTCTTCCTCCAGAGATTTTTGTGGAGCCTTGGAACACTTCAGGAGTTTGATTTCAGCAATAAATAGGTGATGAACTTGTTCAATATCACAGCAATGGTCACTTGTAACAACAAATCAGGGACCTAAGACTGTTCACTGGCCAAACAATTTTTTGACAAGCATAACTAGAGAGATGACCAAAGCAGAATTTTGCCTCTATAGCTAACTTCCATGTATGTGTCCCTTCCTTCAGAGCCCTTATCTCAAATTTGTACTTTATTTTTAAATTATTAGCCATGTATACTCTCAGAAATAAGGTAGAGAATCAGTGAAAGAATCAATAAAAGTATATCTTTTATACCTCTGAGATTTCTATGTATTCTAGTTAGATCATGTTAATAATTTTTCACTGATAACATTATAATCCATTAATTCAGCTTTCTGTAGTATTTTTTTTTTTCTAAAACAGATTTTTTCTACTGTAAACTAACCTAATAATCACCAAAGCAGTGAAATTACAATGTTATACAACTGGGAGAAATAACATTTGAAACAAAAAAGACAATGGAAACTTACTATGTCACTATCTATATGAGATAATTAAGAATACATTATAGCTTCAAATAAGCGGTAAAAAAATCATATTACTTAAAAGAAATTGACAAGAAACTTGATTAAATGCTTATAATGTGATATATGAAAACTTTCTGAAAAGTGAACCAAAATGCAGCATAAGGAGACAATCACAGTATTTGCTTTAAAATCCCCCAAAAAACCTAATAGAGACACAACCTATTCAATTTTTGTACATAATCCCTGCAGAAATATGTTTTTACATATGTGTATATGCAAGAATGCATCTAATAGTAACACATGATAAAATACCAGTAACTTTTAACATAGAAGAAGTGAATTACCTCTCAAAATACAGCACCAAAACAGTTTCAAAGCCAACCCATTTTTCTGTGTCACATAACCTTGCTCAGAGCAGGGTTACTTACTAATAGAGGTGAGGAGAGATGAGTATAAATGAGTATATTAGCATGAACAGTGGTAAATATTACAAAACAGAATGAAATTATTTTTTGAAAAGTCAGTAGGAACAGAGCATTACCACAGTGGCTCCATGAGCTGGATTAATAAAGGCTGATTTCTTACTGTGCCTTGTACAAGAACAAGGAAACAACAAAGAAACTTGGGAGGTGACAGATTCAAAAGGGTGAAATAGGAGATGGTGCTTGTACAATGTGGGCAAGATTGCAGCATCTTCTTCCAGTGTGCAGCAACTGGGATGGAGCTTAAGGTTCAGCTGAATTTAAAGGACAACTGAATAAATTATTAGAACACATAGTGATTGAGGGGTATTAAATATAGAAAAAAAAATCACTGGTTTTGGAGGTCTTAGCCACATACTGGAAAGATACCTTGCTGAAGTATATTAAATTAAACCTCTGGAGATTTTCTACCTGGGGACCAAATCAACTTGTTTCAAGAGGGGTGTAGAAGACAGAGCTCCAAATCCAATACACTATGATTTAAAATATTCTTGTGTTAAAATAATACTGTAAGCAAGTCTCATTTCATAAGCATATTTTGAAGTTTCAAAACACAGAAATGCACTGCCCCTTATTTCTTTTCAGTGCAATTGAACACAAAGTCACATTTTCTGAGCGATATCAAAACCAAAGAACAAAAGAAACTTGTTTTGTTTGGAGACTTTTGTCGCTTGGAAGCTCTGGAGAGCTGAGATTCTTGACTGAGTCAGACAGCACAATCCATGGTTCATTATGTCTCCTCTGTGCCACTGTGACAGCTCAGTCATATGTCTTTAAATCTGCAAGAAAGAAAAATAAGTAGTTTTGTGAGCAGTAAAATTTAAGAAGCTCACCTTCCTGTGTCTTCTTGTTTTATTTCTGAATCTTCCCAATCTGTCAGGTTTGGTTTTTTTTCTTTTCAGTGGGGCATTCACACTTCCAGTGTGGAATCTGGTGTCTGATAAGGCAGTTGAGCTGGTGTAACAATCTTTATCAGAACATATGGGTTCACAAAACTGTTTTGGAAAGATGCTCCAGAATTTAAGGTGAGGGAAGAAAACAGGTTTATATAGGAAAAATTCTGAAAATCAGTCTATATCTCTGTGGTGCTTTTTTGTGGGATTTTGGTTGTTTGGTTGGTTTGTTTGGTTTTTTTTTTTCATCCATGACAGCTGGTAGAAGATCCTGGGTCTGATTTCCCAGGACTAGAAGCATGGTGTTATCTCCCAAAACAAAAAGCTGTGATAAAGCTGTGCGTAGATCAGAGAAAAGGAAAATATCTGTGGGAAACAATGTCAAAGGCTTTACTGAGGTCCAGGTAGACAATATCCACAGCCTTTCCATCTTCCACTAAGTGGGTCACCCTGTTGTAGAGGGAAATCAGAGGAGAAAAGATTTTACATAGTTATTTTTTAAATATATTCCTATTTACAGACATATGAGCATTATAGAGTGAAGGCACATGAGCCTTGTTTACCTACAGTAAGAATACATACACATACATACCTTTAAATCAGGAGCTCCAGGACTGTTTATGGATTAAGCCCAGGATTTTTACCAGGCTGTATGTCCCACTACTGGTATGTAATCTTCTGTCCCAGACTCATAACCTAATCAATAGAAGCAGAAAAATAAAGAATAACATCTCTGTGTATGAGAGTGTTTGAAAATCATTCTGTATTTAGGCATGTTGGGAATACTGGGCACTGATTTGATTTCACAACACGAGACAGGCTGACACCAGAGAACTCATTTATCCTTAACACTGAGCACAAAGTAAATATTCAGCCTTGTTGTTTGAATGTTCTGTCTGGACACACTGCTCACATACTACATCTGACTATAATGCTTTGACCAAGCTCTGCTACAGCTACCAACAAACCTTTGTGATTTAGATTCCCCAGTCATTTTTTCTCTTTGTATCTTCCCCCAGCCCCCTTGGCATGGTCATGATGGGGTCTGCAGCTCCCTGAAGTGAGGGGGATGAGGCTGGGGATGGGATCAGCTCCTCTTCCAGTCTCAATCCTGTGTGATGGCAGAGCTGCAGGGCAGTTCATTCACACCTAGCTGGGGACACATCATGGTGTCACCATGAGCAGGTTTGGTTTGCTGAAGATTTAGCAAGTTTTGTGGAAGGGCCTGAACACCCTGGTGTGGTTTGAACACAAGAAACCCCCTCAACCCTCTGGTCACCTCTGACTCTTCCATGTTGGCACAACTCTAGGTGGGATCCCCTATAGCAGCTCCAGCTGGGCCTGGGATCTTTTTGTCCAGCAGGACTGCAAGGAGAACCTCCCTCCCTCCCTCCTCCCACAGACTGGTAATTAGTTTGAGTGTAGGATTGTATTAATTGCAGGTATTGTCATGTTTAGATTCATGGGTTAATTGGTAATATCTGGTGTAACTTTTCCCCTTGGGATGTTTTTGATCACAGTAATTAACCTCCCCCATCCTGGAGAACAGACACTCATTGCTGCTCTCTCCAGCAGCCCACAGCCCAGGTCCTGGGGAGCTCCCTCTCCATGGGTGCCATGGGGGGCTCTGTGCTGCAGGGTGAGGATGCCCTGTGGCATGTTCCCTCCATGGGTTTACCTGACATTTTCTCAGGAAGCTCTGGAAAGGAGCAGCCAAAATTCCCAAAAATTCTTCATGAGTTCACCTATGATACCCCCAAATTCACAACAAATCTACACGTAACTCTCCCAAATCATGAAAATTTCAAACAACTCCCCAAATGCCTCCCAAATATTTCAGAATACCATGAAAAGCCACCCAAAACCCCTAAGGTCACTAAAATTTGCCCAAATCCCCTCAAATTCACCCCATTTCCCCTAATCCTCTAATTCGGGCTCTAAAAATCAAGATTTCAGTCTTTAAACTGGTTGGATCCAGTTTGAACCAGACGAACCAGTCAAATTCAGTTTGAACTGGTTGGAACTGTTTTGATCAGTTTAATGTGGTTTGATTGTGATTGGGTTCAGTTTTAACCAGTTTGGAACTGGTTTTGAACCTGTTGGATCAGGTTTGAACTGGTGGGATCTGGTTATACCCTGTCTGATCCAGTTTGATCCTGTTCAAACTGGTTTTATTTGATTTAAACCAGTGAGATCTGATTAGAACTGGATTGAGCTGGTTGGAATCAGTTTGAACCAGAAATAAAAAGTGAATGTGCCCAGAGCAAATAAAAAATATTTTTAATAAGACTGAGTTATAAATGCATTTAGGTGATTGATTTTCACTATGTTTTTACCATCTAATCAAACAGGCTGCTCATTAAAAACTGCATGTCCCAAGAGTCCAGGTCTCCATCTGAAATGCCAACAAACACACCTTGGCACAAATGCCGAGTGACAAATAAAAAGAAATTAGCCATCTAAATAGAATTTAATGAGGTTTAAATGACAAAAAAGAAACAAAGCAGTAGTGGAGAAGGTCAGGAAAAAAAAGTCAGGTAAATCACCATCTGGCTTTAGCATGCAAAAGAAAAGTAACAGGTAAGCAGATATTCAGCAGTGGGGATGGGAGTATCAGTGAGCTGGAGGACAGAAGTTGGTTGGACACTGAGAAATATCTGAATGGTTTGTGTATGGTGTAAATGAAACAGAAAAATCAAATACCATTATAAGATGGAAAAGCACATACTAAAGAAACAAAAATATAATCAAGCTCTCTAGGATTTGATTTTAATTGGTTATCAGCAAACGTTGGATTTTTGCTGTGCTTGACTATTTCTGAGAATACCTTTTTCATTATTATAATTTCTGGACAATACAGCACCAAGTTTAGACTTCTAGAGAGAAAGTTTTGAGTCTCCAAAGATGTTCAAGGAAAGAAAGGCTAAAAACACCCAGAAATTACAGTCACTAATAAGCATCAGACACCAAACCTTGGGTTTATACATAATTCTAAAGAAAAACTACAAAATTTAATCCTGAATAGCTTAATTATAACACAAATGTCAAAGCTTCTGTGCACTAGAAAGTAAAATGTGGAAGTAACAGAAACAGGGCAAGTAGTACAGACTGACTAATTAATGCTATGTACAATTATAAAGTGCTGGTATTTCAGGATGCAGTAGTAAACAGATACCAAACACCTCCTGAGTCAGCAAGAGGTGATTCTGTGCTATTCTTAGATGAGGTTTTAGTAAGTGGCAAGGACAGAAAAGGAAAGCTGATTTCAGAAAATAACCTTGGATGTGGTGATCATGAGTGAATTCAATTTAAATGGAGATTAATAAACTACACTTTTCTATTTTGAAAAGACAGATTTTGGATAGCAGAGTCATCTGGGCTGCACTGATGACTGAATGCAGGAAGTTCAGAACTCCTCTTGGTCAAACAGTGAAAAAAAAATGTGGGATTCATGCCCTAAGGACAAAGTAAAATTCCCAACACAAAGGGTCATCTCCCATTTGCACTGATTTGAATAGCTGCATCAAATAACATGAGCATAGAAGATGTAATGTACCCACAACAGTTTTGTGTTTGCAGTGGTCCCTGTTCATTTGTGTTCATTCATCTTAGAATGGCAAGATTCGCTCTCAGGAAGCCCAAGATCCCTGTACTCTGTAAATAGACTGTCCTTTTCTTAATAGTAAAAAGTCTGATCTTGGAAGTTGTGATGAGGCAGAGTGCCAGTCTTTGAAAAACACTTGGGATTCATCATTACCCAGATTATTGTGTCCTTGCATACTCACAAAGCAGTGGATGTCAAAAATGTTCTCATGACTGACCACAAAGAAAGATTTTTTCCACTTCAATATATGAGACAGAAACGAAATGTCTGGAAACCATCTCCGGGCTGCACAGATTTTCCCGTGTTCCAGCTGTTGCCATGAGACCTCTGGAATAACTGACCACATGCCAAAAATTCTTAAAACCCACTAATAGGCTAAAGATGAATGGAAAACCTTGCTCTAAACAAATACATTATTAGCAGATGGAACATCACAAATCAGCAACAGAAGAGGATGGTAACTTCTAAATGAATTCATTTATATTGAATCAGTTTGCTCTGGGCTGTCAGGAGAAATTCTGTCATGTACCTGCTTGCCCTGCGAGGACCTAAATGTGTAAGAAATACCATTTGTTCCTGCATAAAACAAATGCATACACAGCCAGAAAGTGAAATTGCAGTAAAGGCGTTGATTACTTGTTTTTTTAAATCATAGACTAGAAAGGTAAAAACCTGAATTACTGGATGGACAATTAGTAGGCTGAATTAAAATAGAACAGAAAGTGACAAAGCCATTATCAGAGAAGTAGGAAAAGAGCATTAGTTTGAAACCAGACAAAAATTTGTGTTATCATTTTTCCATAAGTTCTCATCCATTGTTGCCATTGTTTTGGGGAAGTTCTGTTTTGGGTCACAAAATTTTTGTCATTATCTAAGAAATGACAAGTGTGTTCACATGGAGGTGGACAAATCATGTGTCAAAAATGACATCCAAAACAAAGGAGTTTGTTTATCTGCACATAAAAAAGGCTCCTTTGAGTACAGTTTTGTATTTCTCCCAAATGGTCACAATGTTAAATTCTGTATAAAACCATAAAAAATGTTTCAGAGCCCAGGTACCAGCTCAGGATCAAACAGAATGACTGACCTCTGAAAATCTCACAATTAAGACACAATTACTTTTCTGTTATTACATTATGCTGACATAACATCAATAAGAGTAAATGTGAAGCTAAATAAATTAATACAGCTGATACATCTTACTGTTACATCAATGACTCTGTCCCAACTTTAATATATCAGATTGATAAAATATCAGTGACTTAATCACAGTAACCATTCTCTCTCTTGTAACCATTTGACCTGGACTGTATTTGACCTGGAACTTTCTCACAATTCAATGACTTCTCCCAGCATTATATATTAAGAAAAAAGCCAAAAAAAGCCCAACAACAAAACAATCAAGGAAAAGATAAATAAATAAATGCTACACTTTAATATCATCTATTTAATTCCATACTAAGGTTGCATGCCAAGCAGCCTTGAATTTTTTTTTCTTTCCGACTGCAGACATATTTACAGGTCTTGTTATATGGTTTACCATAATTTTAATAAATTATGCTTAAATATCATGTTACTTGCTTTAAAAATTGTCAACATTGATATTAGCAGCAATGTCACAATTCCCACAGATTTAATAGACAGCCCAAAGCTCAGTCCAATCTGTCATTAATTTTAACAGGTAGTATGTCAGGCTTCTGGTGATGTAAACACTATATATGAAAACATTTTATCTCATAACCTGCAAATATAAAATAAGTAAATAAGATCTGTCTTTTTTACTATTTTACTTTGGTTTTGAAACAGCAGTCTTGTATTTTTCTGTTTTATGATCATCTTTTAAAGCTAAGGCGCTAAACAAAGTCACTACATGATTGTGTATCCTAAAAACCTTTTCCTCCCATGTGTAGATAGGCATGGGACATGTATCATATGTCTTTTAGAAATACATAAGTAACAGTGTTCCAAAATTACATCAATGTTACCTGGTTTTCATCTCTTTGCACTGCTTAATTCTTGGATCAGCACAGGGATTAGATGCCAATTTTGACAAAATGGCTGTTGTTGAGGAATTTAGATGGAATTACAGATGCAGAAGAGGAAGGCAAACAGCTCTGAGAACATAAGGAAAAGAGTGAGAGGGTACTAAGCAGCCCCAAGAAAGAAGTAAAGTAGTTTGGGAACTAATAAGGAGAGACAAGGTGATTTGTTTCCATGTGCTGGGGTGATATCTTCTCTCATTTAGTACAAATCCATTGCAAGAGACTGCAAGCAGGGCTTTGCTTCCATTTGGCTGTCAGTGAGAGGAAGAGGAACTGGTCTGGAAGACATTCAAGTAGCTGCTCATGGATGGTAGCCCACAGGTCCCATTAATGGAGGATTATTAGTTCCTAATGAAAATCAGATTTTTTTTCATTCCTCAGTGTGATTTTACACAGCCAGAAGGTGTCCTAGCAGCAACCTGTCCTTATTCATCAGCTCTCCTTGACAGGGGAGACAGAGGCCAGGAGGTCCTCAAGGATGTCAAGAGGAGGATCATGTGCTGTGTCAGACAGGAGAATGCAGTGCTCCAGAGTTAGGCATGGCCTGTGAGCCCAGCCCCTCTGCTGTACCCTCATCAGCACTGAGGCAGGGGGGGAATTCCACCTGGGAAAAGCAGAGGAGCTGTGCAGGGCTCCCCTGGGAATGTCTCCGCTGTCCCTGGCCAGTGGGAATCCCCCCATGGAAAAAGGGGGAAGGAATTCCTGCTCCTTGCTGAGCACAGGGGTGGTAAATGCTCACACAGGTGGAAGAAACCCCTCCAGGCACTCCTTGTATTCTCTTTCCCTTGTGACATTTTGCATCAATAAAAAGTCTGCTCAAAATGAGGCTCTTAAAAATGAAGCTGAGGATTTAAAATGAAGCAGTTACTATTACAGTCACGTTCCCACAGCTTCTGTCCTCACCCAGTAGCAGTGCTTTGGAAAAGAACTTTGTGATACCTTGCTTGTAAATTGTGTGATATAAAATTAAGTTCTTTGCCCTTCCTTGGCAAAAGGAAATATAAAAATCACAACTATAAATACTGCATCCATCATTTTAAAAATGTATAGCTTTTAAGACTGTATCACACATGGTGATACAGATCAGGAAAACAGATTGAGGCTTTTTAAACCATTGGTTTTATCCTGCCAGCTGCACTTATTCCCACTGTCATTTACTATCAGCATTTTAGTGTTCAAAAAAAAAGTGTAAAGGCTCAAACATATTCTTGAAAAATAGTATAAGCTGCATGCTAATGAAGCTACTCTTCCTGAGGGTCTGTCTCCTGCTATTTGTCAATAAAGACATTTAAGTTTCTATAGTAAATAACGTCTGCTCCTAAGAACATATTGGAAAGCAGCAACAAGAAATTGGAGGGTAACACGTACCAGGCATTGTTACTTTGTTAAGAGAAACACTAGTGACTCCCTCCATCAATCACCACCTCTGCCCCTCCCAATCTCCTGAAATTAGCATCTAATTAATTGATTCATAGTTCAAAAAATTTGAGTATGGCAACACAAATATTATATAGAGGACAGATCATTAAAACAGCAGAAGTATTTGTGGACTGTAAATAATGAAACAGAGAATAGGGTTTTGCCATCATTCTCAGCAGCACACAGAGCAATTTTAAGAAGCTGAGGCTGACATCTGACTGACTCCTTAGCAAATATTACCCCTGGCTGCACTAGCAGATTCTACTGGAATATCTGAGACTGAAACACTAACTGACTGCTGCCAAGGCAGGACTGAGCCTTGGTTTTTATATTGCTACGTACTATGTTTTGTTCTGTTTTTTTTTCTGTTGCTTGGTTGTTTCTCTTCAAAAATTAATAATTTGTGAAAGTATTTGCATTTCTGCTTTCATTATCTCAACACATAGTAACTAAGAAAAAAAAAAGTATGCAAATACTTTCTGCTGGCCCAAATAAGATTTACACACTCTTATCTCTCAGGATTGTTGTTCTGTGCAACAAAAGCCATGAGAACTCTGTGAGGGTAGGAAGGAAGGGATAGCCAAGAGGATATGCAAGTAATTTAGTTTTTATCCCAAAAATAAACAGCATCATTGCAGTGTGCACAGATAAGCACTGCTCCAGTTCCATCAGGGGGTTATGCTGCTCTCTGCATGGCATGATATTTATCATTCATTCAGTGACCTTCAACCATTTACTCTGCTACACTACCTTGGTTCCTTCCTAGAATAAAAGGCAAGTTTTACAGAATTAGAAAATATTAGTTTTATTCTACAGTAGCTTTACAGGGGTCTACATTTGCCCTGTAAAGCAGGGCAACACACTTTCACTGTGCTGCATTTACATAAATCACACAGTAACTGAATTTTTCTTTAGTAATCACAGGACTAAATACAATCTTTAAAGTACTGATTAGAAATTTGTGTTACTCTGGGAGTGAGGCAGACACCCCCAGAATGTTTGAGTAGAACAGGACTGGAAACAGCAAGTATTTAGTCTGGTTCAAATGAATAATGGACATATCCAAGTGCATTTTAAACCCTTGGGCAGCATTTTGCTCCCTGGAACTGTCTCAGAAGGACAAGCTGGGCTGCAGGAAGGTCCCACCTCTCCTTGGGCAGCAGTAGGACATTTCTGTAAGTGGAGGACATCACCTGGCTGAAGGCAGGTCTGTGAGTCATTCCCGCAGAAATGACTCCTGTCAGCTGCACTGCTGCAAGAAGGGGAAGAGGAAGCCTTAAATGCAGAGACTTGAACAGAGGGATGTGAGGTTACCTTCAGGAGACTGCATGAAGGTGTTTACTGAGATTAAAAAAGAAGGGGAAAGGGAAAAAAAGGCTCACCAAACCACTTGGAAGGTGTGAAGAAGTACAGCCTTTGCAGTCTCACTAGGTAGGATAACTCTCATAAGGGCTATTAGCCTCCATATTACAGATCAGCAGAAGAGGTCAGGGACATATTTCAGCAAAGCAGTATATCTCAGCTCAGCAGAAGGAAGCATTTTAATCTTCTTTGGGCTATTCACTGGGCTAAATCAAATGATATAAGCAATCATTACAGAGTTTAGGGAACGGGGCTGCACTTTAAGTCCCTGGATTTCTGTGGCTGTTGCCAGAAGTAAATCAAAATTAGGGGGCATCCCCCAGTGCCATAGGGAGTTTCCTTGAGAAAAACTGAGGAATTTCAGGATATTGGAAGTCAAAGAGAGGAGTCAGTCCAATTCTGCAATAGTTGAACAGACCTGCATTGGGGCTGAAAAGACAAAGAAGTATTTAGAGAGGTTGCTTGCACACTTTTTTTTTTTCTTTTTTCTTTTTTTTTCTCTGTGATAGTGCTAAAATGATGGAAGAGCTTTCTTGCCGGTTTTTATAAAATTTAAATTTACAATCAAATATAAGACTCAGAGAAGAGTTAAAAACAGACAGTGAGGATATGTAAAGTATTTTGTATTCCTCTGGCGTTTCATTTAGGCTTTAAATTAAAAAATTGCAAGGTTCAAAGTCGAGTTTCAACACAATCTAATTTTATGCAATTTAGATCACTGTATGGGTGCAAATTCCACTTCAACCCTCTCCAAATTGTAGGTGAGGGCGGGTAAGAGGGAGGGAAGATTTTAGGAAGAGAGGAAAATCTAGCTAAACTGTCCCACTGATTGGATAGGGGTGGGGGGACGGGGAATGTCCTCTCTGCAATGTCAGCAAAAGAAAAAAAATCAAAATTACAATATTAAAAATAAATGCTACTCATACATTTTGAGAGGGATGATTTTGTCCTAGAGAAATGCAATAATATGAATTCCTGGTCAGTCTGGGATGTTTATAAAGGTGTCTGTGTTTTTGTTTTCCTTTATGCATACTCATTGCCTGTTAGGAACATTTATTCAGTTTCACAATAAACATTTCACGCCTCTGTGTCCTGCAAGGTCAACCCAGCTTATGAAAACCAAGCTGCTGTCTGTCTCCCTTACCTCATCACTAAAATTCCCAGACAGAGCAGAAACTCCAAAACTCATCAAAACACTATCAGTTAGACTGGAGAGAATTAGAGCTGAATACTAATTTTAATACCTCCATTATGTATGCACAAGATAACTATACTTGAGGTAGAAATAAGCAACACATCTTGAAGGACTCTTGTTTATTCACTCTTCCCCAAAAGAAAAAAAGTAACGATTCCATCTAATGAAGTGAGAAGGTGAAGGTAGTTTCACTTTGCGAGTGAGGCACTTAATGAGGCAATATCCTCTTGAATCTTTGAGATAAGCTCGAGGTCAAAAGTAGACAAATTAGCATAACATTCATATTAATATATTTCAGAATCAGATACAGAAACAACCTGCACTCTGAAACCTGCCTAATCACAGGCAGCTAATTTTCAAAGGAGTTTTGGCACTCATTATGGTGATGGATGACAGAACTAAAAACATCAACATTTCCTTGAGATCTGCCATGCTTTGTAGGCACTTCTCTTACGTACTTCATGAATTGTATTTTAAATTTTTCATAATTTATTTAGATAGTCAGAGAAGTAAAATGAGGTTCCTTGAGGAAGGTATTTTGGCGTGCTGCAATACTGCCATTGTGTACTTGCAACACAGATAATCCAGAGTGGTACTGTATTCTTGTACCCAAAAGTTGCATTGCTGCTATCCTAACGCTCTTATTATCACATCACAATGAGAAATACATACAGACTTTTCTGCTAACACACTCACATGCTAAATATTCTCTTCAAGAAAGAGGCTGCTATTGTTTATGGGCTTTCTCATACACACATATACAGAGGCACGCATACAAACATACCTCTGCTCTCATAGCTGTGTACTCTGACTGTAGCCACTAAATGGAAATTATTTAATTACCTTCCTTTCCTCTAAAAGGAATTTAAACATTAGTATGCCCCAAAACATTGACAACTCTGTGTTAGCACTACTGATGCTGTCCAGTAAAAAGCAAAGAGGAGGGAAAGGATGTGTGGAAGATGCTATTAAGAAAATTCCCAAATAATAAAATCCAGCAGTGAAAACAAAAAGGCTCCTATAATTGTTTCCTTAAGTTTTCTTAAGGAAGGAATTCTGTTGATGAGAATGCTTCAGGCTGCCTGCAGTTCTGTGAAGCTCATCTGGACTAGTTGACATAGTGATCCTGATTCTGGGACACAGTGCATTCCTTACAGCCTCAAAATTCACTGTTGCTGGAGATGATTACTTTTAAAATATAATATTAATCCTCAATACAAACAAAATGCAGCCCTCTGCACTGCAAGCACTGGGTTTGGATAAATAAGTATTCAGGGCTTCATCTCAGAAGCGTGTTAAACATCTTTGGAGTCAATGAACACACTCAGCTTACGCTGCCTACAAGGGAAACTGATGTCTTTTGGCATCTTCTGTGCTCGGGCTCTTTTTGATTACAGCGAGAAGGAACACAAAGGGCCCGTGCCTCAGGCAGCACAGATTAGCCAAAAGCACATATGCTTAAAAATAAGAGATGACTGGAGAGTGCAAGGCAGCGGGCAGGGATGATGGGAAGATCTATCCCGTGACTTACTGGAAGACAAGCTGGCCATGGGCCTACAAGAGTGGAAGACAGCCCAGGGAAGGGGGCACGTCTCATCAGACATGTGCTGGCAGCTGAGGACACAAAGTGACAGCCATGAGCCAGGTCACAGCTCCCCCTCTCCTGCCCCAGGGCCTCCACTCTGCCTCTCCTTGGGAAGGGAAGAAAATTTGCAGCCCGCTGGCCACGGCCATGGATGCCACCGCCGCCGCCTTCGATACAGCGGGCACTGCTGGAAACGGCTTTAGTGCCTGTTATAAATGTCAATCCAATAGTCCAATCAAACAGTCCAATTGAAAATATGATTTGGTTTATTAAAAATCAAATTATAGAAGTTTGGTAAAACCAACAAGTGGAGTTATGGTGACGATAACCGGGGAACTGTCAAAGGGTGAACAGAAAGCAGCCTCTGTGGCACTGCAGTCCCCCAAAGGTTCAGGAACTGGCCCTGTCTGAGTCCAGGTTTTATACACTTTATTTTGCCCCTGGCATAAGATTTCCCCACAGTTCTTTGTTTCCCTGGAATAGTTATTCAAATGCATCACTGTCCTTGGTCTGCTGAATGGGGTTTCCTCTGGGAGGGAGAAGTGTCACTTTCAGACCTCTGGTGAGTGAATGGAAGCCGAAATTTTGAATGGACAGATGTTCTCCTCTGGTGATCAGTGAAATGGTGGGGCTCTGATGGCTCTGCTGCCTCTGGGAGGAAGAACTGATTGCTTATCTTAATGTGTCCTCCTTTCTGATGCCAATGACCAGGTTCTCAACATTTCATTGTCTCCTCCTAAATGGTGGTTTCAGGGTGGTGCCTGCCTCGGAATTAGTAAATTCTGTGGCTGGCTGGAACTAAGGTTACATTTCACATAACGTATTTACAGTTGGTGTTCATGATTTAACATACTACAATCCATAAAAACACGAATCAACACACCATATTTACCACAATGCCTAAATACTGTTACTGCACAGTTTCACAGCATTGCTCCTCCTGCCTGAGCTTTAGACTCCTATCCTTGCTGGCTGTTTTCTGAACAAGTCCTAGCTGTGATCATCTCTGGGCTGTCTAGGGCTGAGCAAGTTACAGCACAGCACAGTGGGTGAGACAACCCTAGGCCCCTTCAAGCACCAGTGAAACCCCTCTACATTGCCAAGAGCTCACCTCTGCTGGTTCCTTCCTAACCTCTCATCGTTGTACTGGGTTTACAGGACTAGGTTGTGACAGTGGGGAGGCTACAGGGCTGTCCCACACTGAAAAAAAAAACCCCAAGCAAACCAAACCCCAAAAAACCCACCCCAACAACACAAAAGCATTACCAAACCAGAAAAAAATAAATACAAGAAATCCTCCCTCCTGCAAAATTTTTCTGTGGCTAAGAAAATTTCTTGTGAAAACCTTTTGTTCTCCTCAGAATGTAAATATTCACCCTTATTATAGGAGAACAGAAGTTTCCTATCAGTTATCTAAAAAGCTTACAACACAGCAAAAAGAATTAGTCTATTAAAGGTGTAGGGGTAGGTGGTACTTTTTTTCCTCACTGTCTTTACAGTGTGTTTCATCTTGTATCTTTAAGCATTATAGATACACAAGCATTATGCAAAACATTATGAGGATAATCGGCACAATGGGGGTTCACTATTTAATGAAAGTAACTCTCTTGTTTTTAATTATAGCATTTAAGATCATCTTATTGTCAAGTGAAATACAGCCTTGCCTTTTTCTGATTTGCCTGGGATTTAGGAAATATCCCACCATCTTCTTCTTTTACAATAAGGACCATCTCCCACATTTTCAGGTAACTGTACACATGCTAAACACTTTATTTGGGAGCTTTCCAAAGCCAGTATTGAAAAGCAAACAAATCAAAAGCCTTGGATGAACTTCCTACTGGAAAATATTTTACTAATTTTAAAATACTGTAAAAGAAGCAGGGCAGAAGTTCGGGTTTACGTATCTCATTCCAAAATGTTTTCAATTTCTGGAATATATTGTTCCTCATTTTTTGCAGTTTCCTCCTCCTAAAAAGTAAATCCTGTGAATAAAACAGCCCCAGTGCTAGACTATTTGGAGCAGACACTTCAGCAGCAAGTAATTAGATTTCACACATTTTATATTTTCAATTATTTCATTTACACTATAATCAATGTTTTTCACATGTAAGGAACAATATATTAGAGATTTCTATCTTGAAAGAAAAAACAGCAAACAAAAGAACAAAAACCATTATTAACAAAATGTTCCAAATCCTGTTTGCGTAGAGATATGCACTATACCTCAGCACCAGAGGAAAGGAATTGTATCCAGACACGCACACGTTTCAAGACCAAAAAGAAAACCATAATTGCTGTGTTTAATGTTTGTATCTTTTGTGTATATTTTAACCATATTCGCAATTTGCAGAGCTATTTGCCTGATGGCATTATTATAAATCTATTAAATCCATCCTTTGAACAGATGGTGCTATAAAATACTATTGTATCTGGGAAGAGGTGTTTGAAGACATAGTGTATGTGTAGGCATACATGTGATGACACCTAGAAGACCACAAAAGCTATTTAAAACAGATAAGTACACCAACTGGGAGGGCCAGTTTCCCAGCGTGGCTGATCACTGTGCCTTTTTCATAATATCAAATGCCATCGTTTCAGTGCTTGTAAAATAATACCCACTGGGTTTTGGAATAAAGATCTCCACTGGTACCTCAGCAGTATCTTTTTCCCTGAAAGCTCCATATTCCCAATGGATGATCTGTTTCAGCAACAAAGAGATAAACAATGTGTCATATTATTTAGTTTCTCAGATTTTCAGGTGGAGTTCCTTTTTTTTTTCTTTTAATCCATTATTGGTATAAAAACTCAACAAAAGTTTCAATATTTCTTTTCATCATACTAGTATCAGTAACAATGTTTATTCATTGTTTTTGACACTATTTTTTTCATGCAAATTTGCAACAGAAATAATAAAAAGCCTATAGTAGTATACTATTTGATTTGATGTATATAGGAAGCTGGCTCCAAGTGCTGAAATTTGTACAACATATTGGCACAGTTCAGGGAGAGCAAATTTGCAATGAATGATGATAATTTGCACTGAAAGAAATTAGTGCCTATTTTGATTAGGAATTAGCCTTCTGTTCAAATTTCAGCAGAGTAATGTATTCATTCCTGGTTAGAGCATTAGCTGGGTTGAAAGGGTGAGAAAAAATCTTGTGGACAAAGGGAAAATTAAAAAGTAAAAAGATCAAAGAGCTATTTCTCTAGTGCAGTAATAAGGTAACTTATATGGTTCAGACAAATCCCTACCAAAGTGTGACACTGAAATGCACATTTACCGTGGTACCCAACCTTTTCTGAGGCAGGAATTTCTATTGTTCAGTTTTTAGGGTTACATTGTTCAGGCTTTGGGATTACATTGTTCAGTTTTTGGGATTACATTGTTCATCATGAATTTTTGCACCTAATCACACCCAAATTGCTCATTTTGAGAGGCAGGTAGAAAAGCTGCCATAGGACAACACGCAGCAGTTGAGGATGTGTTATACATTTCATAATTACATACATACAGATACTGCACAGCTAAAATTTTTCTTCCTTCCCTCTAGCCCTGGTATGGAAAAAAAAATTCATCAATCATCCTAAAGCAATACATGTTAAACCTACAGAAACAGGCTTCAGAGCTACTGAAATCTTCAGCTGCCGCACTACTGTTCCTACCCAGGGAACCACACTGGACAGGGCTACAATTCTTTCAATTTCTTTCCAGGAAAAACACATTTCCAGGATGAATTGGCTAGAAAATCAGCTTTGTGCATTAAAAACGCAGCAGAGAACAAATGAATCCTGAGCAATCTCTCCTCAGCAAAAGTCAAAGTGTTGACTATGATGAAGTGGAATCTGGAAGGGTCTGCCACTCAAGTGTGCAAGCTCTTTGAGGAGTTAATCTATGAGAGAAGCTTAAAAAAAAAGCCAGTATTTCAGTTGTGGTGCCAGCTGTCAGGGCTCTGACAGTTTACCTCGGCACTGAATCTTCAGAACAAAGGAACCAGGTCATGAAACAGAAAATTTAAGCATATTCCCCATGAAACTTACCTTAAAAGATGAGCATTCAGGTTACTAAGTCAAGGACTGAAAAGTCAGAAAATGACAAATTTACGGCTGCATGTTCAACTTTCACTCTTCCTCTTTGTATATGTGCACTGTTGAACTGCTAATTATATGACTGCAGAAATAATTGTATGTAAAGACCATACTTCAACTGATGGCAAAAATGACTGCTGTTATTTAATTTTAAATGATAAACCAAAAGAGGGGTTTAAAATATCTCATTGAATACAGTGCTTGTCTACCAGTGTTTGTGTATCCTCCCCCACAGCCCTGATAAGCCTCTACCACCCACAAGCTCCTTGCTGTGTCACCTACCTGCTCTCTTTTGCTGCCTCAGTTTCCCCACCACCCCTGATCACAGTTCAGCTCTTTGGACACCAAAATGCTCTAACTCCAGTGTTCAGCAGCACCTCTAAACCTCTGAGTTACTTTTTAGTCTCTGTCCTGCTCATTTTTCATCACTCCCATGTAAATAAGACAGAGGAAGGGGATTGCTTCTTCTTGATGGTGCAAAGCTGAAGGTCTCCTTTCCATTGCCTCCCTTGGACAACAAGTTCAGGAAAGCCAAGGCAAGGACTTTGTCAACAGGGAGACACATCCTGGAGCTGATCAACTCTTTTTCAGAGACAAAGTCATCAATTGCTCATGGCCAAAGGCTTTGACAAAATTCTCCTGTGAGCCAACTTCAGCTTCCTTATGCAGACATTCTTCAATGGACAGCTCCCAGTGCAATTAAGAAGTTTATAGTCAAGACAGTGCAAGTTTCTAAATGCTGATGCTCTCCACAAGAGTAGCAGTGCTCCTGGTTCCCTTCTGTCACGCTCCAGATGGCAAAGGAAAGACACAGTCTGTGCTTCCCCTTGTGTCCCAAAGTTAACACAATGCATTTGCCTTGGCCCACTTTCTACCCTGCCACAAAATGCCTGTACTTGGCAAACACACCTAACTTTCACAAAGTTCTTCCCTCTTTGGGAACAAATAATACAATGCTCCCATAAATCAAACTTCATCCTTTAATGAATGGGCTATTTCAAAAGGACAGATAAAATATTTCACGAGGATAACAAATAAAGCTGGGAAAAAACAAAACAAAACATGGAAGCCTTCAGAAGTATATTCTTTATACCATGGTTTCTTCAGGTCATGGATTTATGGGTCAAGTCTATTTAAAAATACCAGCAATGAGTGTATGGTACCACGTACAAGGCACATAGAAATAAGGCAGATGGCATCTACTGTGTATTTACAAAGTCATCGCTCATAAACTGCTCAGAGAATAAATGTTTCCTAAAGCCATTTTAAGCTCACTGAAATATGGTCCCTGACAAACACATCCTTTACAACCTCTTCCAAGTCAGAAATGCTTTTCAATTTAAAAGTAGGAGGTACAGTTTTCTAAAGCAGTACAGAAGCGGCGTATCCTTCTGCATAAAGGGCTCACTTAGTGAAGATAATTGAGGATGGAAAATACATTATTTTTCTGTTCTATCTACCATAGCAATTAAAAACAACAATTAATTGTGTCAAGGTGCAAAATGATGATTTTAATCACACTACCAGAGTAACATAAGAGGTTCACATGCAGTGACTACACCCTTGATTGGTCTACTACAGAGGAAAAGATAGGATTGCTTCCCTAGGGCAATGTTCTCCACCTCATTCATGTTGATTTACTTCACAAATAACCTCAGTAACTTGTTTTATTGACCTCCCCAGTAGCAGGTTTTTAAAAGCAAAACCAAGATTTTTTTTCTTTTTATGGAATTCTTTTATTCTTTTATTCTATTTTTAAACACTACCCAGAGAAGTACGTGCCATATAAAGCATCATATTTTACAATCCATCATTCAATTTAAAATTGCTTATGAATATAGCAGAAATAATTCTGAAAGAATGAAAAAGCTGATTTTCAGCAACATTCACAGTACCATTCAGGGCTTACAATGTCCAGACATCTTGCTCCCACTGCTGTCACACTGGAGCGCACTCAGAAAGCAGAACACCAAAAAGATCCTCCTTTCTTTAATTATGCCTTTACCTCTCCCATCATAGAAATAGCATGCCCTAGGGCAAAGTAGGAAGACACAGCAAACTCTTTCCTGAAAAGTTCATAAAGCAAACATGATCCATATACCTAAGACTCTATTCCCCTTGTACCTTCAGGGAGAGAGGAATATTATTGAAATTATTAAGTTCATTTTACTGTCTAGTGCCTTTGAATAGCATTGTTAAATTGGAAAAAGAATATCACTGCACTGTTGGAGTCAGGGTCTCTAATCCAGTGCTAGAGGCACAGGGACCTGTACTCACATGCTGCAGAAGATAGATATATTCATATTTATATTAGACATTTCAAGCTGAAGAGGCCAGTTTCACGCTAATGCAATATCCTAGCTTAAATGGCTTTATCAAAGCAAGGTTTTCTTCTGGTTTCTGACCTTTATTTGGTTGAACAAAAACAATAAATACAGAGACTGTCTTAATCTCTGTTGTTTTTATTCGAACACCTGTGCTGGGCCATATTCATAAAGATGTTTCATATCCCATCATGCATCTTCCAGATGGCTTTTATTACAGATCTTCAGGAAGATTTTCCTCTAACTCCCTTCCCTGCTTCCTCAGAACAGTTAATTAAAATACTTCTATGGAGATGCACAACATGGACCCACTAACTAGTGTCAGTCATTGTGCAAAAAATGAGCTACTTTGTTGGGTAACTGGTTATTGCAACAATTTTTTTTTTTGTCATGGCAGCCTTTGTTCTTATTGTGATTCAGCAGAACTACTGAGACATCAATTAGTGTGGTTTCTAAAAGCTTTTATAACTCATGTTTAAAATGCCAGCCTCAACCACAAAGCACAGTAGTCCCATAATCTACAAAATAAGATTTGGGGCTCAGTTTCCATTTACCTAAACTTCTGCAATAATAAAAATGCGACTGCTGAAGACATCTGTTAGAACTCGGCAACATCTAATTTTTATGGCAAATAGTAGAGTTCAGCTCCATAAGATTAGAGGTTATAGGCTAGGCCTTTTGGCTGGCTTGGCATTTCTGTTGAAATGTTCTGCCAGCCAATTTAAGATATGCATTAAAAAATCCCAATGATTTTCCTTGTCCTCCTAAGACTCAAAATAAAGCAATAGTTTCACCTCTTAATGCTTTGCTCCATGGCATTGTTGAGCCTGTGGCAGTGCCTGTTTGATGGGACTGACAATAATATTATTTCTTATCACTAAAAATAAAGGCTTAATGAGGTGAAATCCAGAGTTAATTATATGTTGGAAACATACACTCTGCTGGAGAGGAGGTGGAGTTGCAAAAATCACTATTTCAGGCCAGCCCTGCTTTTATTCTGGATTTCAGATATTGAACTTTGTCAACCCAAACCTTGAGATTCAGTTTCTTTCCAGATCAAATTCAGTCTTCTAGCACGTCTAAATTGCAAAATAGCACACAGCTATTGTAGAGGATGTTTTTGGAAAACAAATATAACAACATAACAATTCATGACAACCAAACCATCTGTGACTTTTAACCAAAGTTTTGAATTCCCTTTTAATCCAAAACCCTGTGAGAGATATTTAAGACTCCCCTGGGCAATATATGCTAGTGAAACAACCACATTTTAAATGTCTGTGAAAATCATGAGCAGAAAAAGGACACTGTCACTTCATCTAGCTTCCAGCAGAGAATCCAGAACTGCTCACTGGGACATGCTTGCACAAAGCTGCAGAGAGCCATTCACCAAAGACTCAAATACTACTAAAGAGGTGTCTGAAAAGCCAGAAGGATCTGGGAAGATTGTGCCATCAATATTAACATAATCTATATGAAAGCTGAGTATCAGAAACATAGGACTAGAAAGAAAAATGGTCAGCCAGCCTACAGCCTTACTGCTGGTATTGCAGAGATCTAATGGCCTGCTGGGTTTACTGAAAGAGAGGAGAGAATGGGATAGGCCCTGGTTTGGGTTTTACTTCTCCTCTGTGCTCAGCTTTTCCTCAGGTTCTTAATCCAACTGTCCCTTTCCTAGCTCAGCAGCTTGCACTCCTTTTTCCTCCTTTCTAGGATGTCTTACTACTCTGCTGTTTCTGAGAGATTATGCCTTCACAGATATAAATGCTAAAGGGGTGGAAGAATTATCAAATCTGCCACTTGAATTATTCCCAAGATAAAAGAAATTGCAGTCTAGGAATGGGAGAATGCCTGGAATAACTTCATAGACCTACTCCCTATCTATTGCCATCCTGTCCTCAGCTATCTCTCATTTTAACATGTTATGGTTCTGGTTCCTCATTTATCTCTTCTGCTACAGTCATATGCTGCTCTACAAATCAAGTGACAACCCAGTGGCAGGTATATTTTATTTAATTTTAGCAGTACTTTATGAACAAACCTGTAATACACTGTTTGGCAGTAAGCAACCAGGTTTTGATCAAAACAACTCAAAATACACCTTTTTTAATTAAAAAGCTTAAATCTGTGACTCAGTCACCCACTTCTGCAGAGTCTTTTGCTCCTTCCTGTCTTGTCCTCTGTTTTAGGACAAGGGCTAGCCATGGGGACCCATGTCATCATGCTGACACAGCTGACTGTGTGACCACAGGCACAAAAGAGGCAAGGGGACTGCACCCAAGGAGGAAAGGTGGCAGCAGCTCAGAGGCTCTGTAGGTTTAGTTTCAGACCTGCAACAGAACCAACAGAATGCTCACCTCCATGGAAAGGACTTTTACCACCCAGGCACACCACACCTCCCTGGTACTGCATCTGACACTCACCTGAGCTACAGGAGCTGTTGAGTGTTCCCTTCTCTTTTAGGAAGAGCTACGGCACATCTACCTGAGTGCCAAACATGCTAAAGAGAAACAGCAGGAGCGTGAGCTTGACAGGGAAGACATGGACATGAGGGAGGGGGGGAGGTACCCCTTTTCAGAGAGCACAGGCAATTACATCAGCTGAAGGCATGTCACAAAAACACACCTCCAGAGACAGGGGAATAATCCTGCAGATTTACCTACTCAGGAGGATAAGCAATACTTACCTGCTGTTTCCTCTTCCCAGTGTGTGGCTAGGAAGCAGGAGATGAGGAAAAGACAAGTGGGAGAAGCTCTGGTAATCTGTTTCTCTCTGGTCCTTAGGTAGAAGAGCTGAAAACAATGTTTACTAAATGGGATAAAGCACTTACTCAGCACCCCAGAGTGGGGAAGGCTAAAAGGATGTTGAAGTCACAGCCACAGTCCATTCTCTTCTCTGCCCGGGGTTAATTACCTATATTCCTCTTATTTAGGATGTGTTTTAAAACAACAGGCTAACTCTTTACAAGTGGAGGATTATTTTTATCATTGTGGTTTTTTTAATGGACTAATATTAAGAAATACTGTTGTTTTCTTAGTGCTCCTCTGCTGTCTTTAATGAAGCTCTCTGTGTGCTGGATACGCCTGCAGAGCTCTTTAGGAACAGAAGATTGGTCATCATCAAGCAAACCTTCCTTCACCTCTCATGACTGTATTTATGATATACTGATTAATCAATCATCAGAGAGATTAAAGTTCATCATTAAAGTTCATAAGAGTTCATCTTTATAAAACAAATGGCTTATGTCTGCGGCAAATCATGGCTTTGAAATTTATTGGAAAAGGCTGTAAATTGTCAGTCATATTATTACACAAATAAATCAGATACTTACTGCAAATTGATTAACCGATTCCAATTTTTTAGGAACAAATTGTTGCACCAACCTATTTTTTCTCCCTTCTTGAACAAAATGATTGCTTTGTAGTCTGTGTGAATGACTGCCTGTGTGTCCAAGGCCACAGTTATTGCTTTAAGTTGCTTCACACACATTAATGTTTTTTTGAGTGTCATTCACCAGTATTTGTTTTCACATGAGCACCACTCTGTATTTGAAAACAGTGAATGGCACAATGGGGATGTTGAAAATAACACTGCACTAGCAACATCAGCATTATAGCTGTACAGGGAACAGCCATACAATTAATATAGATAGGCTTCTTCAAGTTTCACAATAAAAGTAGAAGACCAAAGTTAATTTCCTACACTGACAGGGAAATATTTAAGATCTTCTCACTCTGTCTTGTTTGTTGCATCAGTGCTGTGTGATGAGGAAGCAGAAGGGGAACAGTGGAATGTGTCAGTAATGGAAAATAAAGCTGTCTGAAATTCAGGACTTTCATTGCTGAAATCACAATGAATTTTGTTAGTGAAAATAATTACGTAGAGTTACATGAAACTAGAGATTTAAAGATAACTAAGCAAGTTTACCTTACTCTTATTCTCACTGCATTTGCACCATCTTCATGTCTCTAATAAACCCCCCTGTATCACATCTAGTGCACACACCAGGGGAACTTCCACCCTCAAATCAGATTACCCTTTTTTTAATTTCAGTGTCTTCTTGCTGTGACCAACTCCTCCACGCCTGCAGGATCCCTTCTGGAGAAAACCAGGTAAATTCCTCTCACCAAATAAAAAAAACCAGGCCTGTCTCCATGGCTGGATCAGCCCAGGCACTGCTCAGATATATAGACAGCTCTGCACCAGGTTTTTCTCCTGCTGCAGAGAGCTGTCCTATGCCTCTAACAGGTCCTGTATCCTCACAAATTCTCTTGGCACATCCTGCCGCAGGGGCAACCTGAAGTGTCACCTTATCAGAACACAAATGTAAAAGGTTGTCATCCCTGGCTCACTGCAAGGAGTACCAACTACTAAAATTTGTTAAAACAGCTAAAACAGCTCAAGAACAGACAATGCTTTGCAGGGTTATGGAATTCTTGCTTCAAAACCCCCCAGAACTGGAGGGGAGGAAGAGGCATTCATAAATGCAAGAGTTCTAGTGGCCACTTAGGGGAGGATGTTTCAGCTCAGCTTATTGCTGAGAAATTTAGAACAGTGCCACTGGAATATGAAAAACCATAGGCATCCCATCTGAAGGTACATCCTGAGAATTAGCATGGATATATGAAAAGAAACAGGCAAATTTTATACACAGATTATACGACAGGCCAGAGGAGCCTACGAGTGAGATACAGAAATCTGTGTCATAGGTGTGAGCCTGGGATCATTCCATCTGCCATCCTCCAGGGCTAGCCAGCCCTCTCTAAAAGATTAATAAAGAGACACACTTGTGCCACATCTTTAATAAAATGGACTTCATCTTCTTGAATGTATTGCTTTTCTGGTCACTGTGTGTGTGATTGCAGACATGAGGCTGGTGGATTGCTCAGATTAACAATGAAATGCAAGGAAAAAAAAAAGCAAGGAAATGTTTTGGCCATTGAGGACACAGGCTATCAGTGTCACTGGAGCAGCATGTTTCTGAACCTTCCATGAGGACACAGGGAGGTGTGCTGCCATTTCCTGCTCTTGGTGAGTGGGAGGAAAGAAGATACAATTCTTTAAAACAGTGATAGAACACAGACTTTAGCAAGTAAAGGTGAAGCAGGAAGAGGATCTTGAACAAAAATGTCTGGGGGAAGCTGTTTATTCTATCATGAAGCAGCAGCTCTGGCAATGTGGACAGCAGACCTGATTAGCAAGTCTGATTCACCCCACAGCCTCATTAGAGTCTCACCTCTTTGCATACACAATAGCACAGCAACTCCTAAAGCATCCACTTTGCCAACATGAAAATGCAGCTGAAAAGGAGATATTGTCTGGTCTCCTACATACTGGAACTCCTGGTCTCTTGATACTGGAATGGTCTCAGCAGCTATGGGTTGTTGGTCATAAAACACACAAGCTTCAGGTTAAGTATTTTATGGCAAAGATTTAACTGGCACCTGGCAGGTCCTGAAAGGAGAAGCAGAAAGATAACAGAAATGTCACATTTTCCCTTCTGAGCCTGCACAATGCACAGTTCAGGCAAATCAGAGAACTTGGGCCAGTCATTTAAAAAGTCTGGTCACCTCACTTGCCCTAGGAAGGCAAGGCAGGTACCAGGTGTGCTGTGTCACCAATCCCTGCTTGCCTTCTGCTGCTCATCTGCTTAGGAACTCTTGTCTTCAAGGAGGCACAGTGTGGAATTTGCTGCTGATTTTTCTGTCAATAAAATAATCTAAGGATAATTATTAATTCTTCTTTATTATACAACAGCTCATAAATGTTAAGGGGGCTAAAAATGCCCCCCAAAATACTTCTACACTTGTTAACATATTTAAAAATCAAAACCCATAGTGGTATCTGTTGAAAAGATTAACCTGGTTAGGATTTCATGCCATGAACACTAATGATTAAAAAAGCAAGTCAAAAATTTCCTGGCTTTAAAGGTTCAATAATACTTAGTAATTACATTTAGGATTTTTTTTCGGTCATTTCTTCATGTGTACTGTGTCATATGCATCCTATATGCCTTATATAGATATATATTAATATATTTACCTGTTGTAAATGAGTCTTATCCCATCAATTCAAAAAATATCTGCCATTAGCTGGAACTAGGTTTGTACTTCCAAGCTAAACCCCTTCCTGCTGATGCCTGCAACACCAGCCAGCCAGTTTAAGGTTACTGAATTCAGCAAGGCTGATTATCACCAGCTGAAAGCCCAATCCTTCCTGGAAGCATGACCAGTTATTTTGGGTAATTTTTTTAACTGAATCCTGAATAGTACCTTTACAAAGTTTAACAAAAGTTTCATGCTTTTTACAATGGATTCTAAAACATGAAAAACTCTATAAATGTTTTAAGGATTTAACAAAGCCAAATAAAAAATATCTCTGCAGGTTGATCTGTCCCTATTCTGAAGTTCTCTGTGGGCACACTGCTTCATAGGAACTCTTTTCCCAATGTAACTGAATATCCTTTTAATGCAGAAAGCTGTATTGTTATTCTTAACTCTTGGACCAATATTTGCTTTGGTTACATCATAATGAAACCCTTTCTATAGAAGTCAGCTGGGCCAAAAAAAAGTCCCCGTGGAACTGTGACAAACAGAATGTGCCACCTAGCTCTCTAATTTTGAAAGATCACAGTTATTTTTTTCTGATAAATCTAGTATGATGCCTGTAATACACTTTCAAGTAGCACCAAACAGAGCTGTTGAACTTTGCTTTTCAACTCCTCTTTTCTTTTCTTTTTCCTGTTTTGCCCTGAGGTCTCTGAACTTTGGCAAGTATATGAAAGTCCTCAGAATCCCCATGATTTTCTCTCTCTTTTTTTCTGTTACAGACCATTTTCTGGGTTACCACTAAAAAAAGCCCACTGTTGTAAGCCAGCTGTAAGTGCTCCACTGTCTCTTGACAATCAGTGACCCAAAGAGCTGAGCAAACACAACTGCTACTGAGCTCTCTTTAAGGTGTCCAAATATAGAAACATCCTTCTAAAGACTAGCAAAAGAAAAAGAAAAATATTGTACTTAAAGAGAAGCAATTAACTTATTGCTCTGAATATTTAAAGTACAGGGAATAAGAAAAATCCTAATGTTAACTTCCTTATATTGCTTAAGCAATTCAAAGTCTAGTGGACCTATAAATCCCACCCACAGGTGCTGACAGAGAAGGGGATCTTCGGATACATTATCTGAAGTTAGAAATTCACATGCCATTTTGTACAGTTATGATGCTGTGATTTGATGATCCTAGTGAGAAATTCACATGTCCCTCTGACATATTCCAAGTTGAAAAGAGTGCAGAAACAAATTCTGAGGCATTTGAAGGCAATGGAAAAATTGTCATTGTTTTCCAAAAGGATGAAAGATAAAGCTAACTAGGATCTAATACACTGCAAAAACAAGAGGAACATGTTACAAAAGCTACTTTTCATTTGGCTTCAGACCACTGTACAGTGACACAATTTTTGTATTCCTTTGTTTAGCAAATGCATATCCTAATATTTTAAAATATGCTCCAGACTATCTTTAATATATCTCACTACTCCATGAAAGAGTTTGTCAATTTAAAGATAAATATTGTCCTTCTTTTATACAATTGGTTTTAATACAGTGTTAAGCTGTTAAATAAAAAAGTCATAATAGCCTTCCTTAGGTTCTCTTCTTGGTGGCATTGCCACCACTGAGTTATTATGTAAATTATTGCAATCTGGTTAGCTCCTTCCATCTCTTTTCTTAACAAAAGGGGTCTGCAAGTGCTAATCAAAATGTTGTAATTTACATATTAATGAAGTTTTCATAATGGCATTTGCTTCATATGTAATATGAATGGTATGGAGACTTTTCACTCTTCTTTTGAGCAACATCTACATTTTTATTTTTTGATGTAGCTGATGTACATCTGAAAACAAACTGTAAGTGCATCACAGTATATCTCTTATATATATATATGCATATATATATTTCTACATATCTTTGATATCAGAATGATACACTCCAGTGTTTGAACCTGAAATGTAGCCTCACTTGTGGCTGTGAACTATTATTTACTCACATTCCTTTGAACACTTTTGTTGCAATCATTCTGAAAAAGCTAAAGGCACACTTTTCTGCTGAGAGTGTAGAGCACAAATAAGTAGTGAATCATTTATTTTGTGGTTTAAAATAAGAGAATAAAGAGGAAGAAGGGGATGGATGGATAGAGACAGAGAGAGACAAAGTTTTAAATATACCACAACCCACTCCTATGGAAAATCCAAAGGTAAAAAACATACTGTGCTGTGAGAAATGTCATATTAAAAAAAGCTGGAAAGGGAAGAACGCTGAGTTTCTGGTTTTTATTCTATTTTTTACTTTGCTGTTATTTTAAAATATGGCTAACACAAAAAACTGTGTTTAGTATTACATCTTTAAAGCTTTCTAATTAAAGATCTGTGATCAAATCTATCTGTGAATCAGTATGGAGAACTGTATCGATTTCTACTTTCACCTGAATAGTGAGTGAGAACACTGTTATGTCCCTTAAATTTAAGATGTAAATTATTAGGAAATCTCAAACAATATGTGGTATTCCAAGTGAAAAAAATGATATCCATAGCAAAATTGAATGTCCAGTTTGTTCTTTTTATAGCTTTCAGCTATAGCAAATCCCAGTAAAAATGGAAGTGACATGAAATGTCTACTTGCTAAACTAAATTAACCACGTAGAATCTCTCAGAACATTCCTATTTATGTAACTTTTTTTAAATTATTATTATTTGAACCTTTTCCAAAATGTAACTGTTTCCTTCAGGAGTGGACTGTAAACTTGATCATTCCAGAAATGTTTATTCTTAGTGAGAAAACAATCATAATCCTCATCTGTTCCCCATGTTTATGCTCTAAAAAAATCTCATTTTTTTGGTTATAATTTCATCTCATTTGAAATAGGAGCTCATTTTCATTGGCACAGACAGTAACTTAGCTTCCTGAATTTGTAACTCTATGAGACTGTTTTTTAAATTGTTCTCAACACTCCAAGATAAAGAATTCTTTGTCATTATGAGATGCGATTTGGATTAGTTCCATCCTGGAGGTAAAGTACTTTGAGCTTTAAACATTACTTAGATTTAAGCCTCCATTAAAACAGAGATTTACCTGGGTTTTTATTAAAAGTTTAGTGTAATTTTTAGGTGTTCACAGTACTTAACCATCATCCCCAGCTGGAGCTTTATCTGAGAATGCTAACCCAGGAACTAACAAACAATTTCTGTTCAAATTTTCAGGAATAAAACATGAGAATTTTTTTTTTTTACAGAATTTCACTCATTGTTTCTACTCACTCAATCTACACTTCTTCTTTTAAAGTCTAATCCAAAGCAAACAAATCCAGCATTAGGTACAGTCTACTGGAAGATTGGATTTGGATGGAAGATGTTTTCTATCATTGAAAAAGAGACCCTAATAATGGTTGTATCTAAAGCTTCATGACAAACACTTCAAAAGAACATTAAAGACATGTGGGAGGTATGGAATGATATTTAAAAAAAGATAATTTACACTGAATCTTAGGAAAGCACTTGAGAATAAGATTGATTCAGCTACAGGGAATATTCCCAAGGGTGTTGATAAGTGTTTCATTGCTTTGAGTATTTAGAACTGGTGCTAAAGAAAAATTACAATTTTTTCAAAGCATTTGAAATTAAAGTCATATTCACTTTTATTTTTTGTTCCTCTTTTTTGAAACTGACATATGATCAATATTTTTAATTTACTGAAATAGCTAGTGTTTGAAAAATGATATATTTCAATAGCTGTTGCAATCACATTTGCACTAAGCAGGTCAGATTTAATTCAGAAAGGGCACAGAAAATTGCCCATCAAAATTTAATAGTAAGATTTTAATTCCATAGCTTTACACTTTTTTTTTTTTTTTTTTTTTTTTTTTTTTTTTTTTTTTTTTTTTTTTTTTTTTTTTTTGTAGAGCACCTACATTTTGAATGAAGTTAAGCAATGCTTTGGAGATCATGCCTGCTCTTTGCTTCTCCTATCCTGTTCTCAATATTTTGTACCCTGAAGGGAGAAGCAGAGACATGTCCCTGTCTCATAATGTTGTGCAAGGGAAAGAGGAAAAGCATTTTGTGTACTTGTTCTCCTTAAAAAGAGACACAATTTATGACCCAGTCAGAGACAAGCAATCTTTTTAGCCATGTGAACTCCTTATTAAAAGCAACTAAAAACTCAAAAGTTGCCAGCTGGCCATAGGCACCAGCACCTAAAGCAGGGAATAACATAACTAGGATAATTTAGCATGTATATTGCACAGAATGTCTGACAACAGATAAGGAACAAAACACTGAAATTCCTGCTTTGAAACCTGTTTTCTTTCCTCCATAAAACCTGGTTGAGATGGTTTCCAACTTTGTATAATTTCTATGAAGACCTTTGTCAAGATGTTAATGCATCCTCAGGTTATGATCAATTCATTTATCTTTAGATACAGAAAAATTACTAAATTCTCTGTTTTAATGAAGAAAATGCTCTCCCCGGTAAAGAGAGGAGTTCTGGTGTTTTAGTGGTAGGTGAAGAACTGTGTTGGCTTTTTTTGCTATTCAGAACCATAGGGAACATATATACATATACATATATATATATATGTGTGTGGGTGTGTGTGTGTGTGTTTATATACCTGGCATCCATGCCTAGGAACCCTCATGATCACACCCAGTTTAGTAGCCCAGATAAAAGCATGCTGATATCCAAGGAGGAGAAGGAAATTTTGGATGGTTTGCTTTCACAAAACCTAGGGTTTTGCCTAGGATTTTTTATCTAGAATGGATATGCCATGTTTTTTCTGGGATTCACCCAAAGAGGACTTTTTGTGCTCTCCCTATCTGTAATGTACTCTTGAATATGAGGGTCTTTTTTTTTTTATTCATTTTTTATTTTTCCCCCTTCCTACTTCTTACACATTTGGTGGCTTTTTCAAACATAACCCAACCAGAACAAGGGATTGCACGAATGTTGCCAAAGAATTAACCTGAGAAAGCAGATATCACTGATTCCACGACTGGTGGAAGTATCCTTCTGAGAAGAGAAAGGCTCATTTTTGAGGCATATCAATAATTTTTTGCACTTGTTCTTTATTCCAGAAGACATGACATGTGTTCTAAATCCTGGAAAACAAATTCAAAAGTCACCTTTTGCTGTGATTACA
This sequence comes from Cisticola juncidis, assembly GCA_013400215.1. Taxonomy (NCBI): domain Eukaryota; kingdom Metazoa; phylum Chordata; class Aves; order Passeriformes; family Cisticolidae; genus Cisticola; species Cisticola juncidis. The sequence goes on along the minus strand of VXBR01009116.1, from coordinate 198,975 downwards.
GGGAAACATCAAACACAACTGTGTACAGGTACCGAGAGAAACAAAACACAGTGTTTTGAGGACAAGATCTTGATCAAGCATTCCTAAAGGAAAAAAAAAAAAAAAATCACTGATCCATCCTGTGTCTGTTACTTTTTATCCCAGATCAAATGGCCCACCAGAATTCTTTGTACAGATACTCAAAAAGACTTCACAGACAAAATGATTCCGAACCCAGTGGAACTGCCTTACAGAATTTTCTATTTTTGTACAGATCTGCACTACATTCTGCCTCTCAGAAAACTCCAGCAGAGTTCTTTCTGTAACATCAGCTATCCATCAGATTTGATCTGCTTAAAACAGATTTAGAAAGAAGTGTAAGGGAAACAGTGAAAGGTTTAAAAGCATTCCCTGGGAAACACACTCTACAGGGCAGCAGCATGAAATTACAGGGGAGGAAGGCAATGGGAGAGAAACACAATTTTAGGAAGGTGTTGCCTCTATGACATGCCTGGCTGAGGTGTGGGAGGGGACAATAAAGGCTCACACTGGCCAGTCTTTACCCAAGAAAGGCTCAAATAATTTAAGCACTCCATTTGAGTGAGTATTGTAAAGATAAAAGTGTGTATGGTACAGAGGGGGTAGAAGTGGCAGGGCAGAGACAAAAGAGTGGGGCATGGTGGGGAACCTGGATCTGTAGTGGTGAGAGGAACCCAGCTGGTAAAAGCAAAAACCCTTATTAGGAACTAATGAACCTCTCTGCACTTAGGAATTACAGGATATTAAGGTAAATATAACATGTTCTGTGAAGATCTGCTGAGGGAGAGAACATAAACCTGGACCACCTGTGTTGACAATTTTTCTCACCATGGGAAATTTATACTCCACTAAGTGTTGAAACATATCTAGTACCAAATCCACCTCTGAAATAGGAATTTAAAAGTTCCCAGTAAACATATTTCTTACTTCTGTTACCCACCATTCACATTTAATAAAGATAAATAAGTGATTTGAAATTAGGTGCCAGGGATTGGAAATGAGTTCTGCGTTCCTCTCTGCTTTTACATGTAATGAAACACAACTCCATGTTTCAATAAAATTAAGTTTGGAGTCCAGCCAAAAACTTCTGTGCTGTAATTTCATTTAATTTAAGAGAAAGGTGCTTCTAGTTATAGCTTTCCAGCTATGGGCAGGAACACGAGGAAGGAAGCATATCACTGACTGCCACTTAGAATTGATGGATGTCACTAGGACACCCGCCTGAGCAGGAAGATTGGACAGATGACCCACTGTGATCCCTTCCAGGCTGACCCATTCTGTGGCTCTGTGACTTGGGGTGAGCAGCATTGGCAATCTGATAATATACTCTCCTTGTAATTCAGCAGAAGTTCCCCCATTTTCTCATTTTAAAAATTGGCACGTCTAATTTATGAGCGATGAGGAATTACGGAAGAAAATGTCAGCAAGCAAAAGGTGATATTTGGAATTTATGATAAGAATTTGAAAAAGAGAATTTACCTGGAATTCTGAATGAACAGATTCTCTTTAAAGTGTTTGTCAACTCCCCAGCTCTAGCTGGGAAATGCAGCCCTCTGACTTGGCTCTACATTCCAAATGTATAAGCAAACAGAAGAGTATTTTGGGCCCACATGTCTGGAGAGCAGTTGCTGTCCAAAACAACTTCTTTCTCCCCTGTCTCTAACACTTCCCAAGTAAAGCTAAAAAACCTCACACCAGCTGTTAACAGAAATTTCTTGCTTTTGTATAGTATTTCTGTTGGAAACAATTGCCAAAGTGTCCAGACTGTTGAATCACAGGGAAGTTGAGATTTAACCTTGGCAGGAGGCCATGTGATTGACATTTCCATTGCCAGAGTTTGTCCAAGTGATTTCCAGAGCCAAGCAGATTTCATTTTGCCTTATCTGTGGGTTATCATTCTTACAAGAATCATCACGTTCTGGCAGGATCTTGATTTAAGGCTTTAAAAGTCAGCTAGGCTCAAACTGATTTTGCAAGGTCACAAACACTGCAGGTTCTCTCCATAATATGGAATTAGAAGATTGAGTGCCAGCCCTTTCAAGGTCCTAGTAACACTTAGATGTGCCTCACAGTCTCATTCTCAATTAGGGCAATTTTTAAGGCTGTCAGCAGCTCACAATTTTATCCCATGGTTCTCACTTCCATATTTTTTCCAAGTACACTGTCCTGACAAAAATTTGCTTCCCTTCCATATTCAAGCTAGTTGGAGTACCTTCCTTTGTGCTTTATTTAAATAAGTACATACTCCAAAATTTCATCTAATCAAATATCAAATTCAAAAAAATATCTGTGGCTATAAGTGCCTCTCTGGGGGGCACATAAGATGGAATGCCTTCTTGCACCACACTTGCTTATGAAGGATCAGCCATGCAAAATTGTTACCATGTTGGTTTTAATTGCCAATTGTTTTATTTATTGACAATAATTAGTTATTGTCAAATATATTGCTGCTTTATACACCAAGCCTTTCCCTAGAGAAACAAAATAACCACTGAACTGTTGATAAGTAATTGTGGGACGTGGCTGTAATGGGTTTACTATGAAAACACCCTGAGTTAACATGTAGATATCGCTATTCAATGGTAAGTGATTAGCCCCTTTGGCTAATCATTTTTTAATTAATTTCTTTGAAAGATGGTAGCTCACACCAGACCCTAGGCATTGTACATGTGTGAACAACCCACTTTAGTTGGGCCTTTCATGCTGACATACAGCACTGTATGCTTGAGATGTGTTATGTGAGGCAATGCCATTTACAGGGATGGGGAAAAGCCCAATCCTATGAGATCTTAACTTTTGAGGTTAACAGTTATTTTTAAATCCCTCTGTTTATATTTACCATTGCTAATTTTTACTGCTTGATCTTTGCTCTTTTAGTTGTCCTGCTAATTGCTACTTCCAAGATGCTCATGAAGACAAAAAAAAAAAAAAAAGTGCAAGGAACTGGTTTATTAGCATTGCTTCAGAAACTTGAAAGAACAAGGCAAATCTATGTAATCTAAAGTACCAAAAAGATGCTTTTTAACCAAAGCAGTCAACAAGCTACATAAAGTTTTATTTTGATAATGACTATGAAACAGCACAATAATTACTACTACTTACTATTTGCATTGCAGTAAATCAACAACAGAAAATTACAAATACTTCCCCACAGAGCTTTGATCCCAGTCCAGACGTGCACTTAAATAAATGCACAACTTCAGGTAGACCCAGAGAATTCAAAATGCAAATCACACACTTCATGTGAAACACATATTTAACGACTTTCCTCAGGAGCTTAAAACATTATGAATCTCCTTTTGAGCGTAGCAATAATCAGCTATAAGATGCTTTATCCAATGAAGAATAAAAAAATGAAACCTCATTTCTATTTTTCCTTCAGTCTTTTCCAGTAAGAGTAATTTCCATTTAGGTAAAAAAATTGCTTCCTCCAAAAAAATACCTCACAAACATGCATGTCAGGGACACCTACTGGATCATAAATATAACTATCCACAATACAGCCAGGCGTAGTCCTGTTATTTATTATATACCATAAAGAACATCTTCTTCCCATCACTTTGAATTATACTTGATGTCATGCTCTGTACCTTCAGCAGGGCACCACTCTTTGCTAGAAAAAGTCACTGAAACCAAATACAGTGAGCAAACTGGAGCCTGGCCAGGAGCTTGTATTCCAAACAATAGCTTTCAATTCCAGTATTCCAACGGAGATGCCCCTATAGTTCACTTATCTTTTCCAATGCCACTACATGCAGTCAGAAATTCAAGGACTGTTAGACAATAAAACTCCTTTTTTTTGCCTCTTTTGTCTTCAGTTTCCTATAGCTGTTATTATTTGTCATCCATTTCCTCTCACACACAAGTGGGCACTTCAGCCTGCTTGGGGCAGCTTCAGAAACTGAAGGGGCTATCAAGGCCATACTCACCATTTTTTTGTTTTCTGAAGACAAAAATGTTGATAATTAAAATTAGTATATTTGGTGTTCTGGCTCAGTAAGTTAGATGATGTTTTCACCTGTTTGGACCAGTAACATGATACCTTTTGATCCTATCGTCAACCATTTCTTAAAATTTGCTTTATTTACTGATTTGCTACCAGCAGTAAACTGTGCTAGAACAACCAGCACTGGAATGCCTTAATTAGACATGAAAATAAAGATGCTTGACTCCAGCAGGTAAAAAACATCAGAAAGCTAAAACTTTATTGCAATTCCTTTCTGTCTTTTTATAGCCTGTTCCTCTAAAAAGACATGATATTGGTCCACAGGTTGGACACCTCTCTCCATTGGTTAAGTAACACAAACAACACCTGGGAGAGAGGTTGTTATGGGAAAGGAATATTGTTTACCAGAAATGCTATGGGAAGAAAAAGTGTTTACACAAAGCAGCCTGAGAAAGGAGAAACTTGAAAACTCTCCCTTGGGAAAGCCAGCAATTCTCAGGCTTCAGAAAATTTGCCCCACGGTGGAACTGGCCAGTGTTCATCAGCCACATGGAAGAGGAGTTAGTCCATGCTAACAGTACCCAGAGGTGTCACTGGTGGGGTTCAAGCTAGAGACACTGCATGGGAAAGAAACCTCTAGCCCAGCTAAAACCAGCACATTATCTCCTGTCTTATTCCATACCACTCACACCACACTCAGTTCTCACACTTTTCAACACAATCTCATTCACCACCTCCCCACTTCCCATCCTTTCATATCATACATCCCTTATTCTATGGACCACACTTGCAAAGTGTCCATAAAATATCCATAGGGTTCATTTAGCCCATGGCTTTGGGCTCCCTTTGTTCTGGTGGTCACTCAGGACCACCACAGGAGAAGTGTGTGTTCCATGGAGTTACTGGGCACCAAAACCAGCTCAGGTTGGGTCACTGCTGCATTTGCACTGGTTGAGGCTTGTTCTCCAATGATTCAGGGGGTTCCTACTGCAGCAATTCTTGTAACATTCAACTCAAACCATGAATTATACAATTCAAAGGCTGATCCATTAAAATCTCCACACCTGGTCCTTTTGGGCCAAGTGTTATATACTGCAATGAACTCTTTCCCCTTTTCCCAGCCTGGCTGCAACAAGGGGTTCCTGCTGCAATAATTGCAGTCTCCAGTGTCAGTCCCCATGGGCTGCAGGGGGACAGCCTGCTTCACCTCATGCAGCTGGAAGCTTCACCTCATCAAATGAGAACATGCTCAGCCTTCAAAGGAAAAGGGTAAGAATATCTTTGCTTCCTTCCCCAAGATAATTCCTGTGTGAAATCAGTCACTGTCAAGGTGAAAATGCTATACATTAAAAAATAGAATTGTGCCAATTCTTTCTGTACTGAATGCAGACAAGACTACATAGTTAAAAAAAAAAAGGTAATTGAATTAAGCCATATCAAACTGTAATAAATTTATGTTACTTGTCTCTAAAGAAATTAAGTACCGCAGCATGCTCCATCACTGACCCTACACATTTTTGCTAATATTTTTCCATAATTGATGTCACACATCTATCTCAGACTAATGACATTATGTTTGCAAGTTTCTAGTGCTATGCTCTCATCACGGAACTTGGAAAGTAATTTCCAAAAGACTTTATCTGTTTCTGTCTTCATTTTCTTGAACTCTCATAGAATTATTTGCATTTTAACAATTGTCTTTCCTCAGGATACTAGGAATTTTCCTTTATGATCAGGTTTACATTATGAGGAATACAATCCTGAACCATTTAAGAACACAAACCTTTTCTCAAATTCAAGAAGATGAGTTGCCTTTTTGATCCTACTGGAAAAAGTCATAGGAAAAAAAATTAAAATTTTAACTGATAGTGTATTTTACAAACCAGGGCCCAATTTTTTTGTCTTGGACAAGTCAGCTGGTGGTAGGAGCACAGAAAGGAGTGTGGAAGAACAGAAGGAAGGATGGATGGAACCCTGTTTGCAGCCCAGGCATGCAGGTTGGGCTCAGTGTGACACCAGCATGCACATTGCCTCTGCTCGAGTGAGTGTGACCAGGTTCTCACCTCCTCAGATATCCCAAAATATTCCACATGTTCCTGGTTCCTACAGGAACCTGACATCCCCTTCCTGCAAGCTACTCCAGTTAGGTGGGACTGCCCAAAATCTGTCACCACTGTGGCTTTGAAAGCTGTCTGCCAGCCAGGAAAGAGTGGTAAGAAATGGAGAATTACTCATTCAGTGCAACGTTAAGTGTTCATAATTGCTTTAATTAGGAAATGTAATCCTGACTCTGAGCAGCTTGCCTTCTCCTGTCTCTTCTCAAAACCTGTTATTTTTTGTTATTATTTTAGGTTCTCCAGTCTCCATTTTAAGTAGATCACCTTCCCATTTTCTTTTTCATTTACTGTAAATACAATATCAGAATTCTTTGCTCATTGAAATACCCTTTACAATTTGATGTTCAGTACTGCTAATTATGTTCTTGACTTACTTATGCTTATTTTTAGAGATTTCCCAATCCACCTCTCACTACTTTTTGTATATATTTTTAAAGAAGCCTTCTGTTTATAATTATTTTTACATTGCCACTTAAACAAAATTGCATCTGTTGCCTTTTTTCCCTCTAGACTGATCCAGGATGGATTTTAATTGCATCACCAACTGTTTCTAAAATACTTCCTAGAGTCTCCACTAGACTTCCTCTGCAAAACACGATCTTGACCAACCAAATAATAACCAAAAGCTGTTGGGGCATTTCACATTTTCTCAAAGTCAACTTTCTTGTGGTCCAGAATGTTTACTTGGTTTCCACCAGCTCCCAAGAATAATTTGAACTAATGATGCTGTAATGTCTGGGTGTTTCCTTGCTTCAGTCCTATTAATCATACTTGGTATATATCCTAGGACTTGGTCCAAAATAGCCTCTAACCATCTGAATGCTTCAATAAGCTGTGGAAGAAAGCAATCTTAAAATGTCTCTTAAAATGTGTTCCTCCTCTTCATTTTTTTTTTTTTTAATGTAGTGGCATCCAAGCCAATATCTGAGTAATTAAATTTCTGCCAGTATCAAACATCCTGCCTGGTTATAGAAATCTCCAAAGTATAAAAACATTTGCTGATCCTGTGTTATTTTATTTTAACTACCCTAGAGATGTAAACTCTCTCTGTAGCATCCTAGAATCAACTTACCATTTCATGGCTCTAATTCCTATACAGATTTCTGTGTCAGCCATAATATTTCTTTTCACAAATCAGTGTTCTGCCTAACCAGTTCACTTACCTACTGCTTTAATTTACTTAACCCTTTGGCAGGGTCTGAAGTCTTCATATTATATTTCTTCGTAAAATTATTTTTAAATGTATATCGCTTAAAAAATTATATATTAAAAATTTACAGAAAAGATAAAAGCATAATATAAGTGCACAGAAAATATTGGCAAGATGCATACACACAATAGAAAAGGATTGGAATAACAGCTTCAGAATTTAATTTGATGGCCATGCTAAGTCTCCCTAACTTCCTTAGTTGAATTACAGGGTTTGTAGTTCCAGACTTATGATTCTTCCTTGCTTTTGGTAGAGATGGATATCTGTTTACCCTTTCAAGTGGAAAATGGGTGTTGACAGATCAGACAGACAGAGAAACAGAGATCAGAAGACAGTTTAATTAGATTTTAGATCACAGAGTCATTGAAAAATGGGGGTGCATCTCTCAGGGTGCAATACACCAGTGAGGGAGTCAGTATGGAGAGAGAAAAATATCCCAATCACTGAAGTAGGGCAGTAACTGAGAGATGTCTCAGGCAGTGGAAGAGTGCAAAGACAGCTGGAATCAGAGGGAAGTTACCTGTATGGGTAGGATAATAAGCCTGCATAAAATCATGGGAATTTTTACAGGATTCAACATAAAATGAGATAAATTCCATTACAAAAATACTTGAAATTATGTACCCTGTGACTCCTGACCATACTCATGATTTTTTTTCTATGTTAATGTTATTTTCTTATTTTTTTTTTCACCTACCATCAGCAAATAGGAATTTCTAAACTATTTCCAGCTGCATATTTCTCATGTGCTGTTCATTTCAGGAATCAAAAGAGGCTGCAGGTTCATCCTTCTCATTTCTTTCAGCTCCCTAATCAACCTTCTCACTGTCTTCACCTGCCTTTGGCCTGTGCTGAATAATCATTTTCCAATTAGGCTGATGTTTCTTTCTTAATTGGCTATCCAAGCACTAATCAGACAACTCTCTTCTGGCAGAACTTCCACAGTATCCATCTTGGTTCATGACATAACCCCATCCTTTTCTTCCTTCACTGCATGTATCCCCCTCTTCTGAGTTACCTACAAATGGCTACAAACTCTTCAGCCACTTGGACAATTAAGGTTTTTACATCATTTTCCTAACCAGTATCTCAGAAACCAGCAACAGAGATGGATTTGGAAATAAAGCTTCAGATGAGTTCTGAATTTCAGGGAAACATCAGCTCATTTTCATTCAGATCCAGGTGTTCCAAAATGATGGTACCACCTTGCATTTTAAAGCTTTGGAATTCCCATGTATTTAATGAGAAAAGAACAGCTTAGAAATAGACTTGGAGAATTTCAGCAGTGAGAACCCCCTACTTGGGACAGGTAACCTTTTTTGCCTGTTCTGGAGTTGATCCTCCATACTCTACCACTGTTCCTCCATCACACATTCTCATCTTGGTTCTCAACCAGAATGCTGACAGTAGTTTCAAATACACTCAAAAGAAAAAGATCCTGAAAAATGTCTCAAATATAAACATCCTCTCTGGAGTTTAGTTCACTTCTTCCAAAAAAGAAAAAAAATAAACACCCACAAAACTCCCCATACTGAAAAACATAAACCCACTGAACTTTGCCTTTAATCTAATCTAGTTAAATCAACTACATTTACTAGGTGCTAAAAAAAATGCTAGGTGGCAAATGAGAGTCATCAAGACTCCTTTTTGGTTTTTATCACTGCCCTGTGTTCACATCATGACCATGGTGTAGACATGACCATGGAACTCCCAGTCTGCAGATGCCCTGAAAATGACATTAGTGGTCCACATTGTTCTTTTATCTAAGGTAGCAAATTATCCACATCCAGTAGCTGACTACTTACAAAACCAAAATGTTACTGTCTTTGAAACTCTCATTTTCATTGTGATTTTAATTCAGTGCATACACTGGAGTTAAGGATACAGGGATGGGGGTGTTCTTCTTTGATTTAATTAAAAATACTACATTTATTTTTTTTCTGTTACTATTCAGGCTACCTGACATTTATTACAGCTTATACCTTGATATTTTTTTTAACAATCCATCAGGAAAAAAAAATATTGTCTTTTTAGCCTTTTGATTCAGTCTCTTCTGCAAAATGTAGAAAAATATTTCCCACATTATGCCCCCTCTAATTGTTATAACTATATTATAGCAAAGCACTTGTCTTCCTTTGATGAAAAAAAAAGGAAGGAGTGAAAAGGGAAGAAAGACATCTGGATTACCTTTATATTTTACAGTATCATTGTTGGAAAGCCTTGTTATTTCAGCAAAGCTTATTTTAGCTAATTCTCAGTTTTTTCCAGAACAGGACAACAGAGTCCAGAGAAGTGGCACAGATGCAGGAGGTCCCTCCTCATTTTCAGCACTCTTAGTGCTAAGGCTTAGCAAAGGTCTTTCTGAGATGATTAATGGCAGGTTTGACTCTGGGAGGTAATTATAGGTTTTGACAAGAAGTTTGAGACTTTGGGGATGAAAGTGTCTGTGAAGGTTTCACTGAGAAAACCAACCCCTGACAGGCACAACATGCTCATTACAGAAATTTTGAAAAAGCACAGATATCTATAAAATAAGCTAGATACAGAAGAACACATTTTTATTAACCCCACTGCTGCTGATGGCATATGCATCCTCCTTGTTGTTTGTGTTCTAATGTGATTTGTAACCTCAGCAGCTGTAGTCTTTTGAAGATACAGAGGTTCATTTGCTTATGAACTCCTTCTCCCTCCTTCAGCCCTTTTTCCTTTGAGGGTTAGGTGAGGGGGATGGAGGGAGGGAATATCAATCAATAGTGTCATGAAAATAAATTATGAGTGCTCAGAAAGTTCTTCCCATCATTCTACTGCATTCTACTAATAATAATTCTGCACATTATTACTATTACTATTGCTATTGCTATTGCTATTACTATTACTATTACTATTATTATTAATTGTTTGGGTTTCAGCAGTTCTATGAATAATTAAATTATTGAAGGATATATGCACTTCTGAATATTATTTGTCAGTATTCTGAAATGTATTTTCTGTGAACTGGAGCAAAGCCTAATTAAAAGGGCTTCCTCCAAGAAAAAGGTCCTTAAAGATGGCAGGGCTTCTGGTAGGAGTTCTCAGTGTCTGTAAGTGGTTTAAACTCTTCAGAACAGCATCCTTCAGCTGCCTCAAGCTGCTGCAGGGACTGACCATTAAATTAAACAACTTTAAAATACACTGACCAGGGTTTTACTACAGACTCTCTGACCTCCCAGCTCCTTCAGGGCTGGAGTGGGATCAGTCAGCATCACACAGCAGAGAGCAGAGCTCTGTGTCAATTCAGAACAGAACTTTTCCCTGGAGAAATGCTTTTTTAAAAAATTCCAGTGAATATGAGAATCTAGCTCTAGGAAAGGGCCATGAGAAGACTTATTGCCAAATCTAAATGTATTTACAATTCATACACTGCTTTATACATCTTGCCACTATGAGCTACAGACCTTGTTTCAGTCGTACTGTCTGGCTCCTTTGTGCCTTTTTGTCAACATAAAGCAGCTGTAAACCTGCCTGCTCTGGCCAATTAAGTTGTTTTGTATTTCTGGAGTGGCACAAAGGAAAGCTACCCCTCCTTCTCAGTCTGGCTTAATAAAATAGGGTTATATGGGGCACACAGGAATCGCAAAAGTCGGAGTGGAACAGGAGTCATGGGCCAGATTCTTGAGCTGCAATAAAACAGTGGCAATTCAAGGGAGAGATGGCAAATTATGCTAGCTGGGAGTCTGCCTCTGAGATTCCACAAATGCCTTCTGTCACAAAATAAAATGACATTACTAGGCTGCCTGTTACCAACAATCCCAAAAATATGTCTTCTCAAACCATTTGTGGGAGTCTGTGTAAACGGGGCATACCTCCAAATTAATTTTATGAGATAATTTTTATTACTTTGTGTTAATTGTGAACAAATGCCCCCTTGCAGCAGGGGCATATCAAGAGAGCCTGGGAACTGTCAAGTACCAAGTGAATACACCCTGGATCAGGGAGTCAGCATGGGGTCATTTTAGGAGGTTTTGAGTTAAGAACAAATCAGAAACTTGGCCTGGACTTCAGACCAGAAATTTATCTTACCAGCAAGTGCAATTAAAATTCTCATAAGCAGGAATGAGGTAAGTAGCAAAGCTGACCCAGTGAGGCAGCATTAGTTTTGTTTCTCCAGGCAGAATTTGGTCCTTGTTGTTACTATCCAAACTCACATACTCTGCATTAAAAAGAAAAAAAAATCTGTAATATAGATTACCTCGCTGCATTTATTCATTTTACCTAAATTCAGGTATTGGCAGAAATTTTCCCTTGAGCATTGCTACTTTGGGTTATAAAAGAGCATTGTCTAGAAATGCATGATCTACTGGGTCCTCTGGATTTCAGTTAGAGAAATCCTGGATTTGTGGTCCTGGTCTTCACCTGCAATAAGTAATGAGAGCAAGCAAGGAGATGTAAAGAGTAACCCAGAGTATTTGTGATCCAAATTGTCCCTGTGTGGTTCTCATCTCTCTGTACTGATCAAAAAGGAATCCAAAACTGGTGGTTATCATGAAACAAACATTTGAGAGTGAGGCTTACCTCTTGGAAGTCACTTAAAATTTTCAATTAAGTGTCGAATTAGGTGGAAGGCATCAGTACCTTTCTGTCCAGTAGGGATTCATGGACTATATAACTTGTATATGTTAATTTAATGATCTGTTTTTATAGAATGCACATGAAGAACAAGAACAGTACTTCAAGAAGTACTGCAGCAGCCAATTGTTTTTTGTGGTTCAACTGAGACCTTTAGTTTCACCTTCACAGGGAAAGCAGCCTGGACTGGAAGATCACCATCTCAGGACTGGGCATGTGGACATGAGGAAAAGGCAGATCACAACACACAGAGAAGGGAAAATTATGCAAAACATGAACCCTCTGTGATGAACTAAGTTAAAAACCTGAAAGGAAAATATGTTTGATATTTTAGAGAAATTCATTTCATTCTGTACCTGCAGTAGCTTTTCACAGTTAACCAATATGTTCTTTGGAAGCAGCTTCAAAGTTATACACTTAAATGGCAGAAAGAGACTTTTGTGCCTGTACATAAAATGCTCACATAAGAATTGCATGTACTCTCATGCAGGCAGGGCACAAAGCAGCATGGGATTCGTGAGGCCAATTGCAGCTAATCAAGGATCAGATAAAAAGCATCCCATTTATTTCAGCAGAATTACAGTACAGAGCTGCATTTTCAAATAGTCACTGTCAAGACATAAAATAAAAACTCAAAAAGACATCTGTCAAATAAAATTTTAATAACATATGAATCCGAATAAGTTGTGGCCTATTGTTTGAATATTCCAGCAGTAGAAAAGGAGGTTAAATTCAAATAAATTATTCATTGAGACTAGTTGCATAGCCCTAGTATGCGTCTGTATAATTTGAACAAAAACAAAAGTGTGCCACAGAATAAAATGAGATTTTATAGAAATACTTCCTTGAATCTGGGTGATGCAATTCCCTATCTCATTCCAAAATAATTATTAAGCATATGGAAAACTACTAATAGAGCATAAAAAATATATTCAATTGGCAGAAGACAAATACATTATTTATTACTTCAAGTTATTGATGAGCTTTCATACCAACTAGTCATTCTGTTTTGCTCTGTCACTCATGAACTATAAGATCATCCGTACCTCATAATAAATAATTTATCCATAGCCAGTCTGTACCTTTGGGTAGCTGTCCTTATTTATCTGGATAGATGCACACAGATATGCACTTTCTCACCCAGAGAAATGGTCAGCACATTAAACAACACTGATTTGTAGAGGTTTTAAACTCACAAGAAGAGAATGCAAAAAAGAGATTGAGGATAATACAGGGATTTTTTTTGCCCATGTGGGTTTTCTCATGCTAAGAATGCATTGCTGAATGATATGCAAATGGGGAAGGTTATAAAGAATCTGTTTAAAGCATATGTATGGTAATTCAAAATCATAATAAAACTCCATTTTAACAGATTTGATATAAGCAAAGGGGGTAAAATTAATACAGAGATTGGTGTGACTATTGCACTGTATACCTTCGAGTTTATGAATAACATTTGGTAAAGGTTAAGATGGAAAATAAATCCCAATATGTAAGTAATTCTTACAAAAATTACAATTACACACATTATTGAATTGAACAGATGATATTAGCAAGAAAGGATAGATTCTGCAACAATCACATCATTTATAAGTAAATCTCTAACACTTTTTCATCTGTAGCACAAGTATTCTTGAATATTTGCACTGAAATGCTGACATAGAGTGATTGCCAATGAAAATGCCCTTTGTTTTGACCTGCACAATATTTTAAAATTATATACAATGCAGTTATTAACTCTTTTCCCAACTAATGCACTAAGAATTAGGTTGGTTCCTGTCAACTATACAATAATATTCAAAATGGTTAATCTGTTAACCTGAATTACAATTTGCATTTTCAAAAAGCAGCTGGAAGAGACATTTTCTACGTGCTTTGTCTTTGGGGAAAAAAAATTGCTGGGGCCAGGTGCCAGTCTCCAACTCTATATATTGTGTGCTGGATTACATATTTTTCTATTGTTCATCTACACTGTTTTATAACTTATTGTGCACAATCAGTGTTTCTAAATGACTGAGGAGAAAATATGGGTATATTAGTTACATAAACTAGATGAATTGGTTAAATGTGTAAGTAGAATGACCATGAACCATAGGTGCATTTCCTATTTTTAAAAGGCTAACATGATTGAATAACAATGCAAACCAAATATTTCCATAGGGAGAGGCAATATTAAGCCTATTGTATAAGGTTTTGACATCAATTTATGTAGAATGCTGTAGTGATACTTCGCATAGTTCCAGTCATGTACATTCAAGGAAGACAACTTCATACTGGAACAGAAAGAAGGATTTCTAGGTTTATAGGAAGATTAAAAGGCCTCCCTTTGTTCTGTTTAGAGAACACAATCACTGTTCATATAAGTAGATACGTATATATTGCAAATGTGTGTGTGGGTGTGCATGTGCTAGGGGAAAAGAAGGATAAACATCTAAAAGAAAAGCTATTTACACTAAAAGACAGCAAGGTCTCTGGCACACGAACAAAGAGGAGGGAAGCGCAGTCAGGAGTAAGCTTGCTCTGAAAATGAGGAGAATTCCAGAAGAGTGAAGTTTTAAAGCAAAATTCCACTGGAAGTAATAAGCAGCACAAGGACTCTGACTGGAAAGGGAATTCAGCAAACCTGTGAATGTCATTAGATAGCACAAGGCAGGCTGTGTCTGCCCCTGACAGCCCCAGGAGCCCTTCCTGTGCTCTTATAGACCACCATATGGTTTCTCCTGAATAAAGGCTAACACAATTACATACAGAACCACAAGGTCCCATCTCTAAGTGGCCACAAGAAAAAAAAAAAAAGAAATAATTAAGAGAATTGCCTAATAAAAACGAATCAACCAAACAAACTCAGCGAACCTCCCGGCTCTCAGCTGCTTTCTCTGTGCCCAGCACTGAGCCATATGGCTGGTGACTTATCTTAGCAAGGCACAAAGAGCTGCACTACCAATTTATTCTTTTTGTATAGCACCTTTCACCACAACTGAGAGGTGAGAGGCTGCTCAACGAGAAGAAACAAATACATATGGCTTTTGCATATTAACAGAGGTGCTTATGGAAACAACCGTGACTCACACCCACTGAAGTCAGCCAGTGTAGTAGCTGAATACACAGAAATAAAGACTGCCATGCCAGAACCCCTCAGTGCTTCCCACTGACTTCAAAGACTTGTGTTAGGAGAAGGTCCAAATTAATTTTGTACATGTTATTAAAGTTTTCCATCATCCAGGGCAGAGATAGGCTGAGGCCTCAGGGCTGCAGCGAGCTCTATGCAGAATGGGTTTGCAGACTCGCTGAAGCTGGGAGGGGTCTGAGCACCCCAGCCCAGCCATTCCTGACAGAAGCCTTGGCTTGTAAAGGCCCAGGGGACTGTGACACGCTGGAAATCAGAAATCAGCCTGTGCTTTAGCAAAGAGGAGCAGCACAGACCCCACATACGGGCTCACTTCACACGGTGAGCACAAAGCAACCAATTACAGCAGCAAGGCAGCAAGTGTCTACACTTCCTCTTCATAAGAATGAAATGAGCTACTTCAGTCCCCCACAGAATCTCATTCTTCTCCTTTTTACACCTGACATCTGCTGTCATATCCAAAATTTTACACTAGAAAGCAGCAGCCTGGAATTTCTCAAATGTGTAAATTTTTCATCTTGCACTGAGACTGCAGCAGCCCTACCTAACCAGCTGGATCTATCTGTCAGCTGCCAAGCAGCACTTGCAATTTGTTTACAGTCAACTGCAAGGAGATATATAAACTCCCTCAGATGAGGAAGATGTTGAATTTACAGAGACAAGTGACAAATGAGCTCAAAGTGAGAATGCATATAAGAATAGCCTACAGTGTGCCATTATATCATGACATAAATATATGACAACTACTCCAATCAATGCCCACGGCAAATGTTTCTGAGTGTTACTGCCACTAGAGTAATTTCTTTGTGTTTCAGGTTTTCCTCCTTATTTTTTTCCTTGAATGAGACATTAATTCTAAAGTAATAACACGTAAAAGAGGCATCTATTAAAATGAGCAGATCATGCTGTACTGAATGTGTTTTGGGATAACAGTGATTAGTGCAGTTGTTGCATCTCATTTCTCATGGAACAGATACCAGTAACCTACTCCACCAGAAATACATTTACACTCTGAGGCACATTATAAAAAGAGATAAACTATAATCTGACTATCTCTATCATTACCTCTAGGCTCAAATTATAACAAACAGAATAGCCCACCTTAATACAAACCAAAGCTTTCAGCACACATGGACAGCAGTCTTTCATGAAAGGAATGGATTCTGCACAAGTGTTAGAAAGGTATTCAGGCTTCCTTCTGGCAAGAGGCATTTCCAGTTCTTTCAAAGCTTGAAAGTCATGCCTCTGTAAAGAAACAGAACATAAATCCTCTGAGTACAAGTGATATCCTCCCTGATCCCTTCATATGAAGCTTACATTGCAGGAGAGGTTTCACAGGCCTTGGGCTAATCTGCTGGAAGAGAAGGACCATCTTTGAGCACAAGGAAAAGGTGACACCCACCACGGCAGCTTCCCCAGTGTCTACAGTTTGCTTTTGGAGGTAAGACAGGTCCTTGTTCCAACCTCTGATGCATTTAAGAAGAGTCTTTCTGCTTTAGAAGGGCAAAGCGTAGCCAATAAAATCTTCTACCCAAGACACACCACAAAGGATCACACATTTTCTGATTGAAGCCCATCCCTGGCACTGGCTATTCTTTCTGCTGCACTACTCTGCTAGGAACCTACAATTCAGTTGAAGGTGGTTGAAAAAGCTGTAGACCTTTGTTCAGAACAAATATAAAAACCAGTTTTCTCTGCCAGAGAGAGCTGAAGCAGGAGTCACTGCCCAAATGCAGGCCCAAATGCAGGCCAACAAGTACCGGATGAAATCTAATTAGTCATGAGTGAATGAGTTTTTTTGTTTTTGTTGTCAGAAGAATCCAAAAACTCACATCAGGAAATGGAAAAGGCAGCAAGAAAAGAATCTGTTTCTCAGAAGACCAAGTGGTAAAACCTAGAGAATGAGAGCTCTAGATTATATAGTTGTAGGAAATAACCATAAGCGAGGGGAATGAAACCAAGATTTGAATCCTAAAGAATTCTGAATATATTACAGAGAACATTGCTACTTTTGGTTTAAAAGAATTACCATTTTCTTCTCTGCCAGTAGACATGACATTGATTTCTGATGTCTCATGCAACTGTCTACTAAAGACAAAGGAATAAGAGACCTGAACTTGTCCCTGAGTATCAGACAAGACACCTTCTCTGTGCCAAACATAGCAGCAGCTGCTGCCTGGTCTTTCTAATCTCATGATACAGAAAAATAATCTGGGAAGGTGCCTGGGAAGGTGACATGGCACATTTGGACCAAGGTCTTACTGTGGTTAACCAGAGGGCTGGGGTTTTATATTCAGCCTTGTTGTTTATTGTCCATCCAGTAAAGACCTGACCATGGTTTGAGACACACACACTATGCGTTGTTGCTTACTTGCACTAACAGCTGTTGTCTAAACAAACATGCAAACAATGCAACAGAATCATCAGTTCTACCACTAAAAAAAGAACAAACAAAAAACCAACCAACCAACAAACAAACAAACAAAAAACTAGAAGATGGACAAGAGTGGCCTGAATTTATTCTGTGAAAAAATGGGAATTGCACTGAGAAACAAGCTTCATTTTGCCTGTATACAAGTCATTGCATGGAGCACTTTTCAGCTCCAAGAATAATACAATTTCCACCTAGCCTTTCATAGCCCAGAAGAGCTGACCCTGTTGCCAGGCAAAATCAGGGTAACTCACTCTGCTGTCTTAAACACCCTTGATCAGTAGCTCCAGCCTTGCCTCCAGCTGCCATGGATCTTCCCCAATCCTGTGCCACATTCTCTGCCCTTGTGAAGGTGTCTCAGGAACATAAGGGCTTCTATCTAAAATGGTCTACATACTTATGTCTAGTTTTGTTGTATTTTGTTGGGGTTGTATTCTGGCAGGAGAATCCCACCCATTATGTGTTCCCTGTTTTTATGTTGGGTCAGTAGACAAGATTATAGTCCATGCTTCTTGACAGCCCTGGGATGTGTTTTATGCAAAAAAATAAACTGTTGATCCATCTTAACAACCCCTCTGAGTAAAAAACAGCATATCAGAGCTGAAAAGTGGGCCAAAGTGAGTAAATTTTCCTCTGGATGCTATTCAGAGGATTTCTCTGGATTCCTATGAATAGCAACAGTTATAATTGCTATTATGTTCAGGGAATTGGTCTTGATCACTGAATGGAAAACACTTTGCAATTAAGAGGGTTGAAAGCATAACTAGATTTGAATAATTGATGTTAATTTCCATTTGCAGAGAAGACTATCACAGTGTTGAATCCAAATGCCATGCAATCTTCTGGTCCATTCCCTCATTTCTTGTTTCCATAAATTGCAAGGTAATGTTAACTGGAGGGCCTTGTACAGAATTGCTCTATGGATCACATCCCATTATACCTCTGAAATCAGGAAGAATCCATGCTTGCATCACTCATGCTCACAAAGCAAGTTCTTTCTTTATTTGGCCATACAATTAACTTGAATGAAACTAAATGTAATGCCTTGAAAACAATACTAAATTAAATGGTAATGCAGTAATCCATCAATTACAACAGGGCAACTAATGGCTCGAAATAGCTTTGTACAAGAGTTTCTAGTTGGATTATTAATATAATTAATGCTATGTACTCACCATTAAAGTAGGAAATAAAATATTGTTTTAGTTAATCTCTTCTTGTCATTGATGGGGAAGTGCAATGCAACCAAAATTAATATTCATCATAATGTAGTGCCTAAGTATGCCAATATCTATCAAAAAAACCCTCAAAACATCAAAATTTGACAACTATTAAAACATAGTTCTAACTGAGATTGCTGTATGTATCAGATATGTTGAACATATTTTTAATAACCTTTTTTTTCCTGAGTGCAATAATCATCACAGTAGCTTTGTACATGTTAGAGAGACAAAGAAAGATCTGAGTGAGGCTGAGAGTTTATAACCTCAGCATTCAGTTGGTTCAAGTCTTTCAAGGACACTCCCAGAAACACAGAAAGTGGAAAAAGATAGATGCAAATTATCTGGCCAGCTGTAGTGAGAAGGAACAGAACAGAATCTATATTTGGAGGACTGGAGTGGAGCTCGCTCCTCTGCTTTCTGATGTTACACATGCAGATGATCTGTTACTTTAGATTTTCACACTTCCTTCTGGCATCAAACAAAGCCTGAGAACTTTGAGAATCCAAAGGCACGTGTGTGTGTGTTTGGAGCTCTTTCCATGAGATTCACACAAAGGGATGTGTGGCAGGCATCACCCTTTCTAGTCTCCTCCATCAGAACCTGGATCTGAGTTATGCCCACCACCCTCCTGGTTTATTTAACTTTCCAAGCAATCTGTTCCAGTGCTGGCAGACATGAAACAGCCACCAGTGCCAAGGTACAGAGCAGAGCATCCACAGCTACTCAGCAGATCCTGCAGCTTGACCACCACTGCCCCCGGCCAAAGGAGAGTCCTGGGTGTGGGAGGAGAGTGAGGAATGTAGAGGGAGGATGAATGTCCCCTCATACCTGGATCCCACCACAGGGACGTGCTTGCAGGCCTTCAGGAGGGGAGGGAGGCTTGTCATCCTTTGGCTTTGTCTCTCTTGCATTTTTTGTTGCCATGAAGAGAGGCTGTGACCGATGGGCAAAGCCATCACGGTGCTGGGCTGCTCTCCAAGTGCTCCTGGGGGGCACAGGGGTGAGGGGGAGCAGATGAGCCCACCCCATGGTCCGCTGCTAAAGCCATCCTGCTGGAGTGATCCACAGATGGCACAGCTCCTAATGTTCACAGGGAAGGCCATTCTGAAGCGTGATGTGCTTGTGCACACTTTAAAGCCTTGCAGCCCGCTCCTTTGAATACCTATGGATCACAAAGCTCTGCACATAAGGCTGTATTTCAACAGTTGTTTAACACTTCCTATGCATCTAAAACATAGCCAGAAAAAGGAATTCAAAGCTCTGGTTTCATGCTTTTAATGGAGAATTTACCCCAAACCTGTTAGTATATGATGTGAGCTAAGGGTTCAAAGGTTTAAATGCTGTATCTATAAATAGAAATAGGACCAAATACACATGCAGAGACATTACAATTCACCATTTGGTGTTTACAGTGGCCTTTGAAGCTGACATAAAAAGATCTCCATTGCAATAGGAATTGCTCACAGGCTCCCCAGGAGAAATTATTTGCTCCTACATGGCTTTGCATCGATGAACTGGAAAGCAAAGATAAGGGTACTGGCTCCTCCTTCTTTCACCTTTCCTTCTCCCAGGTTTTGTCTGGCCCAGTAGTTGAATAGGAACAGTTGTTTTAGGGCTATGTAAAAGCAAGGGAATGGCAGTTCTGCTTTGCTTTCCTAATGGTTGCCCCTGACTCCAGCAAAACACCCTGTGGGCAAATATATTCAAATAGACAGTTAGCACATGCTACAGAGGTCACTTAGAGAGTAAAAAGCTATCTTGTATTATTTACAAGAAGTATTAGATAACATTTTTGGCCACAGAGACACAAAGAAGCACCGTGAGCTCATTAAAGCTCTAAAGTGCATGTAAAGCAGAAGGGTGTCTTTTTAAGAGGTTATCAAAGGATCCCACATGTGTATCAAGTCGACTCCAATGGAAGAAAAAAAGAAATATGCCTGTTAACATTAATGGGAACTGCAGACTAAGGAGAAAGGCATTCAATCCTAGTGTCTCTGAAAGCCAGAGAATGAGAATTTCAGTAATGCTGAGAGTTTAACTTGTGATTTAAAGGAATCTATACATTTAAGACAGAAAGCATACCTATTAGACATCATGCCTAACAATTTGCAAGCGTTTAATATATCCATACAGATAGACTGGTTTTGCTGTTTGCTGTTTAGAAGGGGGAAGGGTGGTGAGAAAAATCAGCTTTTCTTGCTGTATTTATTTCATGCTTGTTAGGGAAATGGAAGAAAACAACACAGGATGCCAGAAAACCCAAAGGGCCAGTAGGGAAAAAAGGTTAGAATAACTGTATCGGACAGAGTCTTCATTGACCCTGTGCATTCTGTCCTTTAAATGTAAACACTGCCTTTCAAACCAACAGTATTTTGTATTTCATTAATGCCTGAGGAAGAATAATAAAAATGTAGAAAGTGTAAAAATCAGGCTTCTGCAAGAGAGCTTGAATAAGCTAAAATTAAGAGCATAACCTAGCCAGTTAAGGGTTCCTTTTGTTTTATAGTCATGGCTAAGCATTTTCAAATATTGAAGGGGATGATTATGGATATTTGTGGCTATACTTCTGTGTCACTCAAGAAGAAAATCTGCATGAGAAGCTTGGGTTTGTGGGGGAATTAGCACAGAAAAAGGGATGTAATGAAAGAAAAGGGGGATGGTAGTGAAGGGAGAAAAAAGACACCAAGAGGGGCAAAAAAAGTAATTTTGAAGTCATTTGGGTTTGAGGTAGGATGAGGGATTTGCTTAAGGTTTGTTTTCTCTTGTTTTTTATTGTCTGACTGCCTACAACAATCCTAGGTGTCTTAATGTCTGGAAAAGATTTGAATTATTAAGGCATGAATAACTAGCAAAACAAACCCTCATTAAATTATAAAGGAATATGTTTTAATGCACCTTAGCAGAAAAACACTCATTCTAGGAGGAATCTGTTCAAGTATGGAACAGTGCCACTCATAAAGCACTGTTCTCCTGCACTGCTTTGGGTCTGTGGCTAGTGGGATTCAGGGATGGGAGGCTGGGAACAGTCCTGTGTGACCAGCTTCTACTGTAATTTATTGAGTGCTGTCACGGCATGTGGTACTGTGCAAACACGGCCCTGGGGTGTTTATCCCCTAAATCAGACACAGATAATAGAAGTCAGACACCAAATACCAAGGGAGAGTCCAAACCAGATGGAGACAATCCATTTTACATCAGATGTGGCTGTGACTTTCTCTCGTGCTGATTGCTTCCCCTTAGAAGAGCTCCTTGCTCAAGCATTTAATTGAAAAGTGGCCATCGGTCCTGTCCAGACAAAGAGGAGCTCTGCAACCAGGAGTGAGTGCAACAAGGTAAATCTGGCACAGGGAGGCTGCTAGGGACACCCTGGGGCTAAAGACAGCCTGTGGTTTGGATGCAGCAAGGCCACATCGTGCAGTGCCACCCCTGGGTAATTACTGCATTGCTGAGTACTGGGTTTCATCTGCACAGAAAGCATCCCACACCCACCTGCTGCCTTGCTCAGAGCCAGCTTTGCTTTCTGTGCTGGTTTTACACTGCACAGGCTGTATTTTACCCAGGAGAGAAGAAAGAAACTGAGTTATACTAGTGCAGTTTTTGCCTGCCTCAGCCATTTAGACTGCAGGTTCTTCATGGGTCTGACCATGTTTATGTATGGGAGGAGGGTGTCACAATCTGACATGTGCTGAATAATTCCAGACCATAAATTTTGGCAAACTTGCTGACACACCTTTAAAATAATCATAATAAATATCCCCGAAACAGAGACATCAGGAGCCCAAGGTCTGACAACTGCATTTCCCAGTGCACCAGAAGTCTTCACCAAGACAGTAACACACTAAAATGAACTCCTGGGAGATTATTAAAGCACTACAGAGAGCCCAAGTGAGACTCAAATGAGAGTATTTTCCACAGAGCAACCACTCTCTCAGTGAACTCCCAGCCATGATCTCAAGAGAAATGTGTAATACATTTCCAGACATGAACTTGGAAACTAAAGTTTTTGTAAATCTACTGAAATTTTCATAGCTCATACAGTTGTAAGTTTAAAAATTTTCCCAGCCTCATGCAAACTTGCACTTGTACAAACCTCTTTAAGTTCTGGAGGTATGAACAATCTTTTTCTGTTCCTCTGCCTTATCATCCCTCCCCAATAGTGAGATACCCACCCTGTACTTCTAACAGACCTGATTATTTATCTCCTGGTCTAACTGAGAATAATCTAGTTAAACTCAGGTTATAGTTGAAGTTTTCTGTTTCTATTTTGAATCTGAAAGGTGTGATGGAAACTTCACCTCCCCTGATAACTGTACTATCAGTGTTAGTCTACTACAGATGTTATCTGTCTCTGACCAAAAACTTCCAGAGCAGAAAACTAAGCTCCTCAACAATTTCTAGAGGGGAAACTTCCAATTTACCCAGTTTTCCATATATATACCTTCATGAAAAGCAAAATAAAAATTTCAAATATTTTCAATCTAAAAATGTTTCCTGTTACTGAACAAAGACAACACATTAGGTTGCATTTACCGCATGAAGGAATTTCAACTCCAGTATTAAAAGGTCTCATCCTCTCTGATCAGCTCAGCCTTTTTTTTTTTTTTTTTTTTTTTTTGCCAAATCACATCTTTTCTGGCCTACAGCCCTTCTTATTCAAAAGCCCAGTGACTCCACACAGGACTCACACCCTGCCATTATGAGCTAGAGGAGAAGTCACCAAAACAAAATGTATTTATTTGCTCCAGTAATTACTACAAACTGGATTCTTTGGACCTTCATTCACATTTGGCCTATTTTGCTCTGCAATTAGTTTCACTGGGAAGAATAGGACACTTGAAATCTAATGCATGCCTCAGTGGGGGTAAGTATAGTGGAATCAGGCCACAATGATGGATAAAGTAAATACATTCTTTTGTTGCCATCCATCCCGTTCTTAAAAACACTCTTTAAAATAGCCATCAGACAAAGAAGATGATGAAAAGACACAAAATGAGGCCATGAATAACAACATAATTCAGATTAAGAATCCTAACCCAAATGGCCTTCAGAATTAATAGGCTATTCAGGGAAACAGAATGCCCTCAATAAAAACAACTATTTGTGTGAAATCCTCCCTTTATACCTCTAATTTAGGCAGAGCTTTTCCTCCTGATATTGTTTTGCATGAATCAATGTGCTGCAGTTCACATCCAGAAGGAAAGACAAAATATATGTTGTACATACTAGAAGATACAAAATGAGTAGGAAACGTTGTAATTACACGACAATAAATCTCAGTTATTAAAACTGCCTTGTATATTTTGATTAGTTGCACATTAATACTTAGATTATCACAGTATTTGGAAAATATGGACATTTATTTTGGAAGTCACTGGTAGCAAGAGTGAGTGTATGTTATGTACAAAGAAAACATTCAGGCATCTGTAAAGCATAATATTGGGCTTTGTACTTATATACAGAAATCAATTCAATGCACTTTTTTCCCTTTGCAATACAGAGTAATTATAACGTTTGCAAAATGATGCCATAATACTTTGGAAGATTGGGTGACTCACACTTTGTTGCAGGGCAGGAAAGCCTCACTCTCAGTGGTGACATTTTCCTGGAAAAGGCTTTCACCAGCTGCTCTCAGCTCTGTAATGATTGACAGTGTCCACTCCATAGACTCCTGAGTAACTGGCCAATAAAATACATTTTCTAAAAATCTGCTATGTTTTATCCCCACAGTGTCTTATTCTTTACCTTTTAAAAGCTCCTCAACCCATAAAAGTCTGCACAGCCTTGCTGTTAGCAGGATTCTGTTCAAGTTGCACTGCCTTTTATCTGAGGAATGACTGATATTATTTCTGGTAGCAGCTATGATTTTCTGACATACTTGAATGTCCTTAAAAGTTTTCTAGTTAATACAGGTAAAAGGGATTAAGCATGAAAATCACTTATTAAAACAAACAAACAAACAAACAAACAAACTTACTCATTCTAAGGCAAAATAAGTTGTGTTTTGACTTGTTTTTCCCCATCATATAGTTTCTCTGATTAAAAGCACTTGAATGTCTGAATATCTGAAAAACCGTTTCAGACCTGGGAAAAAAAGTAAAGAAGTGAGAAATCATCCTGACTCTGGAATCACAACTTCATCCAAAGAAAAGGCCCAACTTGACAAAGCAGGAAGTCTTTCTGAGTGAATCAACCAGGAACAGCTGATAGAACTAGCTCAGAAATCAAAAAATTCATCTAAAATGCTACAAGATGAGGCATCTGATGAAAAGAATCTCATATGCTGTGCAAAAGTGGAGTCTGTAAAAGATTGCACATGCTGCTGCAAAAAGAACATGCCAAGGCAATATCTCTTGGTGAAAAGAAAGAGCTGCATAAATTTTTTCAACACAGCAGGAATTTGTTAAATGTACCAAGGGCAGAGTTCATGACCATTAAAGCAGATTATGCATGACATTCCTGAAAAGGAATAAGAAGAGATAAAACTCAGAATAATCTCAAAGGAGAAAACAGGCTTTTGTGGGTTGAGAACATGCCAGTCCTTGGCCCACTAGAATTTGCAAGGTGCAATAAAGCCACTGGAGAAATCACCAGAAAGGCACTGAAAGCATGTCAACAAATTATTGAAGAGATGTGAAGAACTAAGTGCTAAATCAATGGGCAAGTTGTCCTTTTCCTTGAAGCTTCACAAAACAGAAAATAAAGACAAGGATCAAGAGACTCAGTACCCTCCATGATTACTAAAACGTGGGGGGATTAGTAAAATAAAGTATAAAATACATATATAAAAACTTGCTTTTAATATATATTGCTAAATAACCAAAATCATATAACTGAAATGGATTTTTTCCTAACACCTTGAGTGTCAGGAATGACCTAGGAAGAACAAAGGATGAGACCATTAAATATGAAATGAATTCTCTTGAAGAGGACATGCCAGATGATCCTAAGGCACTGGAAATAAAGATGTTGACAAGAAGTTCTGAAGTCTATTTAGGACTGAAACAAATGAACACCATTAAAAGAAGGCTACAAGGTTCTATGTTCATTTCAAATATACAAAAGATATTTAACAGCAAAAAATGAATCATGAATGGAGCTCTTTTTTAGAAGAAGAAAAATAGAAGATAGTGGTTGACATTTTTATATCGATTGTGAGAGTGTGTCCTTGTCCAAGACAACTTAGATTCACTTCTTTTAGTCAGCCTTACTAGACAATACCTCAGTTCAACAGTTATTTTTGTTACCCACTATCCCTGAAATAGTGGGTATGACTATGCAATTGTCAGCAAATTACATGTTCTGACAGAAGCTACTGAAAATCTAAATACAAAACTTGGAAAACCACTCTAAAGTCAGACTTTTCTCCATATTTAGCTGTGCTAGATTACAGTTTGGGACTGGCAAAATATAGGTTGCAAGCTGACAGCATCTGGTTTGACAGAAATCATAAAACAAGAATGTACTTATGTGAGAAGTACTAGAGACTTCTGGATGTACAAGACAGAACTGTGATTTGGAGGTGAGGAAGCTTTCATTAATTCCCAAAAAAAGACAGTGAGTGTTTCTAAGGTGGTGGACAGCAGTGACACCTGGGAATTAGCACCAGAGGCCCATGGATTGCTGCTCCAGTCTCACAGCTGCTCTTGCAAAAAGCAAATATCCCCTTGCACAGTGGGACATGGCAGGGAAGGCCAGCAGCGATGCCCCTGCCATTCTGTCAGGCACCACAGACAGGCACTGCTTGTCCCCAGGGCTTGGAGAGACCAGAAGAACACCACTGCTGGAGCCCATGGGGAAACAGAAATGTCTGTGGGGCAAAAGGCAGCACCTCAGAGGCCTCCAGGACACTCCTGGTTTATGGGGAATGGTGTCTGTGCCATCCCAGGCTCCTTCTGGCTGTCAGCAGTCACTGTCGCTGTGTTTGCCTGCAGAAGGCAGGAATGGGAAGCTGCACTTACACAAAGCTGTGGCTGGACCTGAACCCCTGGAGCCATTGTGCTGCCTGGAGTGCTGAATTCCTGCAGAGCAGCAGGCAGACTCTGCTCTAAGCACAGCCATCCCTGGCTCAGGGGCACTCTTGGCCAGAAGTGCCATTAGGGAGCTGCAGCTCCAGGGACAGCTCAGCTCATCCAGAGCAGGTTGATCCCATGAGGGGAAGGGCCCATCCTGCCCTGGCTCCCCCACTTCCCCAGGGATCCATCCAGGCTTTTGTGGGGATTGCTCACCAAGCCTTACCCCCTGAAGGAAGATACATGGCTGGGGGGCTCTGAGGAAACCAGGGGGTTAATTTCCCAGACAAGTGAAGGAGAGGAACCCAGGGGCTACCAGGGGGAATAGGAAAGGTGGGAATGATGCCCCCACCCCCTTTCAGCAGCAAGGAGCTATTAATTTGCCTCGGCCATGTCTTGTGGAACAACAGCCTGCAATCAATCTCTGCTCAGCATTAACTGCAGCAGCAGAGCGTTTCTGACACACTAAATGCACACAATGAATGGCAAGGAGAGATAGCAGGCGCCTTTGCCATGCAGTTCTCCAACCTCCCAGTTCTGGAAATGGGAAAAACCAAGCATTGCCCCACCCTGTCTCTGGAAAAAGGCCTCACATTCCTTGGACCAATGCAAACATACAGAACACGGACATTTTTCACTGGACCAGAAGCAGCAGACAGTAATTATTAAGCATTACTCAGTAGGCTGCTGGCTGAACACATCCATTCAGCAGAGGACTTGCTGCATTTTTGTATGTGGGAGGCAGACATTGCTCTGCACAGGACTGAACTGAGTGTCAAGTAACACAAGTTCTTGTTACAGCTTCTGAACAGATGTCATTTTGTCATAGCTGCTGACATAATTTTGAAGATAAGAAGATTTTGAGATTTAGCCCATGATGTTTTAAAGCTAAACACAGACAAGATTAAAGCTTTAAATTTAAACATAAGCTAGATATGGCCTTGTGACACAGGGTTATATCAAACCTATCCCAAAACACATCTAGAAAAAAACCCATCGTATCATTTTTAATTCATTATAATTTTGGTACTAATGTTACTTCAATTATTATTTTACCATCTCATACATTATTAACCACTCTTTTCACAGAATAATGTAGCCAGAAAATCTGACCTCAGATTGCTGTTCTGGAAAAAAAAAAGTAGAACTAATGAGGCTTGGTTTCCTCGGATTAAGTTTTATCGACTTTCACGTCTCGGATGATGTAAACTCCAATGCAAGTTTTTCTCTGGGAGTGGAACTGCTTAAATGAACATCTCCTGTGTGGATTCTCTGGTGTCTGGTGTGGTATGAGCTCATGCTCTAGTATTTTCTTTTTTCAATCAAGGATATTACGGAGTTTCTCTTTTCCACACGCCTCAGACTTGTATTTCCTAACAGCTAAGAAGCATTAACAATTTTCAAATTTACGAACTGTGTTCAGTTTTGTCTGGGTTAGCCCAACAGGTTTGAATCTGCTTAGTGTGAGAAAAGAGACACAGGCCCATATCTGAAGACACAATAGTCTCTGAAACACTCTTTAGAACAGATGACTTTTAGTGGGTTTATATTAAAAAGACAAATACTATATAACAAATTGAGATGCAGTAGGAACTTTTTCAGGAATCTCCAACTTTAAGCTTTACCTTTAAGCTAACCAGTTTAAGTGAGATTATGGTTAGAGAAAAAATGTGGAATTAATTGCACAGACCAGGCAAACTAGAGGAAGGCTGGCCTCTTCTGCTCTCTGGCTTACTGCAGTTAACATACTGGCACTCAGACCATTTTAGGCCAGTTCAAGGGTTAGATTAATCCTTCTTTGCAGGTAAGCTGCACTTACACTTTTGGCAATAGTAGAGTTTGTACCCACAGAGTTATGCCTCATTGTAGTCCCAATGTGTATCAGTGCAAATGTCAGTCAAAAAATTTCAATGAAAGGAAATAAACTTCTCTTCAGGGAAATGAGAATTTGAACTTTTATTTTAAAATAACTCTATTCTATGATTTTCTGTCCATGGAAAAGGAAATATTAAATGTAGTTGTGACAAGTTTTTAAATACTGAGTGAAAATTTTCTTTACTCATTAAATGAACTTAGCAGAGAGCTCTAGTTCTGTCCAGTATGTAGATTCTGCATCAAACCAGCATTAGCTTTCTATTGAGATCTGGTCATGCTCACATATACTATGACAGATTTCAAATACATCAAACCATACCCCAGCCAAGAACTTCAGAACCAAATCAAAGTTTCACAATGGAAAGACTAAAAGAAGGAGTCCTATTGCTTTTGACAGTGTCTGAACAGGTCTTATGGGAGCTTTCAAATCACTTGTTGATATCTACCCAAACTTCTTCTTCAAGACACAGAATCACCATTGAAAAAAAATACTGCAAATTATTGTCAGTGTCTATCCCTTTAACAAGACTTTCAAACCAAGACCTCACACAATCATGCCAATGGCCTAAACTGGTAAAAATAGTTTTAGAAAATCTACAGTGAATAGGCTGAGCCTTCTGATTATCCTGCCTGTCATTACACATTTTAGGAACTTGCCAGTGACCTCCTGACCTCAGAGCTCTTCATCCTTCATGATTATTTCTAAGGATGAAAGCTTGTCCTTCATGTTGCTTCGTGTCTGCACCACTGCAACTGCACTTCAGACAGTTTTGAAACTTACTGCAATATTAAGGGGAGATTTCTTAAGGTGTAAAAGGAATTTCCTTTTTGGGGCTTCTAGGGCCTAGGGTGAAGAGGAGAACATGCCATTCCTGTGAAGTGCAAGGTGAAAGAAGCAGTTTTGTTGTCCTGCAGAACTATTAATCCCTCAGGTGACTATCACCTCCCCAAGTTCAATACACAAGTAAAGGCTTGTATGCTGAATCTTAATTCATGTACTTGTTTCTCTCTAACGATTTCCTGCTATTGAATTTTCAGAAACGTGTGAATTAAGAGAAGCCTGTAGCTGTCATTTTAGACTCAGGCATCTAAATGGTTAAAAATGAAACCATGACATGAGGTGGAAGCCTCATAATCTCCAGGAATGATTGTAAATGAAAATGTTTTTGATCCTTATTTCATTTTTCAGGGGTTTATTATATCACTTTAGTCAGAGATGGTCTTTTCAGCAAAACAGATGAAGATCTGAAAAAATAAGCTCTACAGTCTTGTCACCCTTCTTAGGATATGAAAACTGTTTACTCATATAAAAAGGATGAACCAGTGTCTCCAAACCTAAAATAGACCAAAATGTTTGCACTGAGATCATCACTCTTCTGTGTCCCAGCTGCAGCAGGAGAAGCAGCAGCTTTATTTGCTGCTGGTACCTCCATGGGAGCAGAGAATATGTTTGGGCAGAAGGCAGGCTGGGGTTGTGTGCACTGGCCCCTGGATGGGTCCTCACCTGCGTGTGCATGTGGCATCTCTGCAGGTCCAAGAATTCCTTTCTCCTCCAAGTGTCCTGGCAGGGAGGAGAAAGGAGGAACATCCCCTGCAGGGATGTGGGGCAGAGAGTGAGGAATATTCAAGAAATAGCAACAGCAGGTACACATCCAGACCTTTAAAAGACAGCAGAGAACCTCCCATGGAGGACCCAGATGTTAACCTCCCACATGAGGAGATTTCCTGCATGAAGAAGTCTAGAAAACCTTTCTGGACTGAGAACAAAGATCTTCTTAGCAAGGGCACAATGGACGAGATCTTATCCTGCAGATCCTAGGTAAAATGCAAACATTTTAGGTTGACCTCCAGAAAAAGCTTTGGTTTTGAGGGTCAGAATTCCCATTATACGAAAATGTTTTTTCTTGAAGAGGGATTGGCAGGCTTAACTTGCATTTGCCTTTTAAATGTTGTACATCTCTAAAAGCAGCAGAGCCAAATGACTGGATTCTTGTTTTAGTTTTGATTGGTTGTTTTTTTCCTTTCTGGATTGTTCATAATTTTTGTGTTTTTCCCTTAATTTAAGAAATAGTACCTACTTACTATTGTTTTATGACCACAAAAGAACCATTTCTTTGGAATCATGACCATTAGTATTACATCACACATATTGTTGGACTCCAGTCCTTTCTAACATATAAATGTGATGCAAAATTACCTAAAGTGCACAGGGACAAAATCTTTCTTGACAGAAACTCTCACAGAAAGCAACCTGCTGTTCTCATGAACCTCTCACAGAGGACAGACCTAGGTGAGGGTGGGAGACCACTGTCAGTGCTCTTATGCCATTATACCAAGCATAGTAGATTTGTTTCTAATGTGAGTTGTGCCTGCTGGAAGTACTTAGCCTGGAAAGTGGATTCAAACATGCTGATGGCTGCAGGCTGCTTTACATCTCTCTTATCCTGTGGGATATTGAGCAATTCCTTCTTTTTTTAACCATAATTATTAAATAAGAATCCCACCCCCAACACCACAGTGAAAGAGTTCTTTTTCTAGGAAAGACACACAGTGTTTTTAAAACAAATCTCTCTTAATAACCAATAAATATGATCAAATGCTTCCACAAATGGCAAAATTGAAAATATTGTGCTTTCCATGGGGAAAAACCTCTATGCTTTTTCATCATGTGCCTCTGAACCTGCCTGTCTACACACACCAATTTACATGTGCCAATGTACTTAGGTTGTACACTGACACAGAGCACACATTTTCAAGACTCAGCACAACATACTCGTATTTCCCAGGACTTCCTAGTGCCCAAGAGCAGACTGAGTACAGGTGGCTTCATAATAGCAAGCATAAAAATGACAACCATTTTTTTATTGTAGAATAACACACTGTCAGATGTACCACCATCTGTGTTATTCAGGACTACTGCTCACTGCCTGCTGCCACCAGCACTGGCCCATTATTGAAAAAATTACAGGAGGAGATGTCTGGCTTTATGACAGAGCTTGAAACTGGTCCCAGAGTCAATTGTGACATAAACCCCAAAGCTGGACTTATGTGTGTATTCAAATGGTGTGTCCCTCTGTTACACAACCACAGGCATAGCCCAAGGGGATGCTCTCTGCTATTTCCTTGTCAGAGATCAATGAGTTAAAATAATCAAGGCCAGAAAATGATTTGCATGGCTGTGAGAGAGGAGTGAAAGATCCCAGTGACTCGATCTTACTTTCAACATTTGCCTCTGCAGCTGTCATCACTGCAAAACTGCAGAAACACTCCTCACACCAAGCAAGAATCAGATGTCAAACCTGCACCAGCTCCCACAGCCCTGCCAGACTCCTTGGCAGAGGAGTGGTTTAATATTATTGGGTGAATCCTCACAGCACCAAAGCCTTTGTCACAATTTGGGGACTGTCCTCTTCATTGTCCGTTACCAATTTGCTTTAAAATCATGCACTAATTAATGCTGGACAATCGCAATGATAAAATAAACAGACTCAGTGCATAATAATAACTAAGAGGATGTTAAGACCTTATATTTCTGTGTTCAGCTCTTTGTTTTCTTCTCTTTTCCCTTACAGCTCCACTGCTAACAGAGAATGCTTTCTGAAATGACAAATACTGTGGGTAGCAGTTTCTTTTCTGATTTTGCTTTATTGCAGCGACTTCTGTTTTGAGAATGGAAAGGTTATACAACCCATTATAAAATTAAAACACTGCAAGACTGAGGGATATTTCCATAATCATAACATTTTAAATACCTAGGAAAAAAAATCTGTCCAAACAATTACCTTCAGAGAAAACACAGTGTAGTCAACAAAGACTTTGTAAGCCTTTTTTTTTTTTTTTTTGGCCTTTTTGTACATATGCATTCATAATTAAATCCATCTACTGCATAAAAAATAAAACCTGCCAGATGGACTAAAGATTCAAGGTAATAATTACAGATTACACATGGACAAGGTATGGTCCCAGCTGTCCCATTCTACCTATGAAGGGTCTGACAAAATGTAAGAGTTGCTCCCACACAAACAGTGCTTCCAGGGTGTAAAAAGGCTGTTCACAGCCATAATATTTTGACATGGTTTTATCAGTGAAGCCATAGCATAAAATTTAGGAATCCCTTAGCAGTGAGAGCTACTATGAGCTCTCCATGGACTGTATAATTTTCACATTGCTTCCAAACAATGCTATGGTTTTAACCTTCATCCATTCCCACATACTCCTCATCTGTGACAAGCTGAATATTTTTTCTTGTCATCCAGAGCCCTTGGAAATTCTGAAGTCAATTGGCCTATGTTTTCCATGCACCAGCAGTTTATCTAATGGGATACTTCAGGATATGTGGTAATAATAAATTAATGCAATAATTTCATATGATAATGTGATTTGATTCATTCTTTATCTTTGCTCTGAAATAATTTATGAGGGAAAGCTGAAGTTTGATTCCAAAGTTACATTGTTCAAAGCTGACTTCTCTCTTTACTGTCTCCATCCAGCCCTGACATAGCTCAAGAAAGTAGGGCAATGTGGCTGGAGAGTCCTGTGTTATATTCTTCCTTACAAGGTGTAATAATCTAACAATGATGATATCAGCTTCACTTTCCATTCTCATATTCAGAACAAATTTTAATTTCTTCAGATTGCTGTGAAAAACTTCCATCTATTTGACAAAATCAGGACAATATAGCAACACATCTTAAAATTAGGAAAAAAAAAGAAACAGAAAGAAAAATCTGAGCATGCAGTAAGCACTGTAAGCCATTTCTGAAATGACAAAACTGCAACTGATAGTGGATAGTAACCCTGGAAGAAGGATGAGTCAAGAACATAAGTAAGCATAAAAAATCATTACTGTTCTGAAAATGTTTTCAATAGGTATAAAATGTCCGTTATTATATTGAAACATAGATATTTGATTGCTTTGTCTTTCACTTCCTTATTTCTACTGCTATAGATAAAAAAGAAATGGATTTTTAAAAAAATCAAGAAAGAATAAAGCAGAAGATTAAATTATCCTTTTTTAGTTTAATCTTACACAAAATCCATCAAAGTAAAAACATTAAAACCTTTGCTGAATTTTCTTGAAAAAAGATAAGTAACTTCTGGTTAAAAAAATAATTGGCTAGCTAAGTGAACTGAATGTAAAATATTAAACCTAGTGCTTCTCACTGACATTTTAACAGGAAATTCCAAAACAGAATTCCTTTAGGTTGTACATTGTTATGCTGTAGCTATTCCATTTCCTTTCCTTTGTTTAAAAGATGGTTCTTCATCTTTATTCCTATTAGTAGAAAAGCATATGCAAACAATTGCGCTTCCACATTCTTAAAAATTAATGTATTTATTAAAAATGAAGTCCTAGTAAATCTGGAATATATTTAAAATTAATTTAGCTATAAGAAAGGAAAAACAATACTAAGAACTTCTCCGAGCATGAAAATTAACTATGTTATGTTAATTGAAGTTGGATTTCAAACAGAACATGGACTCTTGTGGAGCTTCAATTACGAAAATGGTACATTCAATTCAGCATAATAACAGTGTTCATTCTACCCCTCACTGAAGGGCCTTTGAAAAGTCAAGAATTGTCAAGAAATGTGAGCATCACACCACACCCAGTGTCTGCTGAGTATGGGTGTTCCAAACAGCAAGAGGAGGAGTGCGTTGTGTCAGTAGGAGAGGCTCCGTGAACACCTTGCCACAGGAATCCATCTATTGCAGACTGCAAACATTGCCACATTTAGAACAAATATTTGTCAAGGTTACTTCTGCCAGCAGGTGTCTTTCAGGGCTGGATTGACAGTTTGACTAAGTCCATAATTTTCACAGCTGGAGTTTCATGATTTGTCACGCAACGCTGGCCGGCCTGGCGCAGTGGGAAAGCCCACGATCCTGCAAACCCCCCAGAGGATGTAGCAGGATTTACCATGGATGTGCAGATCTGCTGGGACAGCGTCCAAGACACAAATCATGCTTTTTACAGGCCGGAGAATATTGCTGCTCAACAGCAGTGCAAGGATAGCATTCCAATCTGGAGGCTGACTTGTTGTTGTGCTGTAGTTTCTCTGTTTCTTTATACGTGTAGGTATACAGATACATGCTTGCATAGCTTATTGTGTTGGCAATGAGGGTACAGAATAGAAAACATTTAGCTCTGGAGTGAAAATAGCTTCTTGCATGCTCCTTGGCCTATAATCTCAGCTATTATTAATTCTGTAGGCTCTTAAGCAGTGCCATCTCTCTCAAGATAAATAAGAAATAGGGTAGTTGGCACCTGACAAGTCTGGGATCTAAATGATCTGTAAAAGCTCAGTAGCTGCTTCTCTAATTCAGAATAATTTGTATTGAGTATGATTTTATATGTGAAAAGGATTTACTGGGCTCATTATAAAAAAAACCAAACTGGACTGTAATGAGGATTAGCAAGGAAAGTGAGGAGGAAGAGCATAGTATAATGGAAAATAAAATGGAAAAAGTGAAATATATAAAAGAGTGAGTATGGCAGAGGGAAAAGAATAATTCCAGTTTCCTTTCAAAATGTCTTCTAGGTCTTCCTTATGCCAGCTACAACATACTCATACAGCATCCCAAAAACCTTTCTCTTAGCAACCTCCATTGAAAGTTGTTGTTAGCAATGTAGTGATGACTAAAAATCCAACATTCTCTGGAGGCTGATTTTGTTCCCAGCCTTACAGCTATTATTTCATCTTTCATTGTTACTCTGCTCATTTATGTGTGCTTCTTTATTTTTCTTCTGGCAACATATTCCTCTGCTTTAAGTTCATTTCAGTTCATGGACCAAGGAATCCTACATCATCTTCTCAAGAGGAGTTCAGAGTAGTAGCTGAGACTACCAATTTACTCTTTTGACAGAGACATTTTCACTGGCCCAGGAGCCAGCTGGAGCAAACTGCAGTGCAAAGGGGAGAGAAAGCAGAGTGAGGACAAAAAGCCAGGGAAATAAATAGCTTATAAACAAGTGCAACCCAAAGGTGAAACGATCTGTGGGTAGCTGTGGGTTGCTCGATTAATGGAAGAAATAAAGTTAAAATACCAACTCCAAGACAGCTAGCTGTCACAGTGTCAGAGCTCAGGAAAGGCTTTTCCCAGACAGAACATAAAATAACTTCTCTCTTTCATAAAAGGGACATCTTTGCAAGCTTTGTGTTAGAAAGGAAATCTGTTTCTTTAGGAGAAGAACAACATGTTTTTGTGACACAAAGACGGTACTGGAAGCTCCAGGGTAGGTAAAATGGATGGCAATTCCAATACTCCTGATTTTTTATATTCCCCAAACTGCATCTGAGCAACTGCTCAGCATCCTACTCTGCCTATTGGGGAGTGCTGCTTTTTGGACTGAAAACTTGCTTAAAGCCAAATTTATAAGTAACCACTGAAAACATTATTATTTCTTTCATCTCTGCATTGCTTATTGAATATTTATGTGGCTCTGACTTTCTACCACCAGCAAAATTCCCCAGCCATATCCTGGCAACAAACCTCTGTTCCAGGATTTTTAACCTCATTTCTGCTCTGACAATTTTGTGTTGTCTTTTTGCTCAATGCATCACTTCACCCTTTTTTTCTGTTTGTTTGTTTTGTTTTGTTTTGTTTTGTTTGTTGGGCACAGGTTAAGTGCCCTCCTGTTCCATTATAGAGCTCCAGCATACTACTACTCTTCCATAATTAAATAGCAGCAAAAGAAGTGGACAGGCACGATGATGGATGCAGCAGAGCACAGAGGAGTGATGGTGGGGTGGGCACATCAGCAAGCAGCCAGCAGCAGTGGGAGCAAGCTCATGTGGAAAATCCAGAGCGAGGAAAGATGCAGAAGTGCTGTGGTTTGGCAGAAATGACCGTGCAGTCATTATTCAGATGAGATCTCTCCAGCCAAACAGAGTGCTAGAAACTACATAGCTGTGAAATAAGTATGTGGTTATGGGTCATTAAACCAGCAGTATCTCTGTTCTCCTCCTGATGGGGGCAATAACATCTGACTGTGATTTTTAGATTGTCTGTGGTCACAGGAAGGTTAGATTTCGTATTTGTCAGATCAATAGTTTGTTTATTTCTTTCTTTGTTTTCTATGTGAAGAAAGAAGTGTAAAATATTCCTGACCCAAAGATAGATAGTCAAAGTCGAGGTCATATGTTTTCTTCAGCATCAAATGGTACTGTGTGTGTATGTTTTACTTAGGTTCATCTGAGAAAGGGTGGGACAACAAAACTGACCAATAATGTATTATTGACAGCAACTTCTGTTCAAGTACACCTCTACCAACAAAGTTGTTTCTTGATCTAAGCAAAAACTAGAGAAGTTCATGGTTGGGAACTTCTAATGATAGTGACCTTTCAGGGTATATCAGCTTCTTCTCCTTTTTTTTTTTTTTTTTTATATAAAAGAAAATTCTGTGGCTAAAGATAGATAAGGTGGATGGATTTTGCACACTCAGTGAACTGTCCTGTGTTCTAAGGNTTTTAATTAGGTATATCTAAATGTGATAGACTCTTCTTCATCACGATCTCACTTCTAAGTATGCACAGCCAAATACATGATTTAGAGTGCTAAAATGTAGATCCAAAGCACTTGCAAAGAGACAGAGATCTCTTCCCATGTCTTTATCACTTCAGAATCACAGTGCATATCTCACGCTGTACTAGTCTATTTGCAAAGGTTTGTGCCCTCATGGCATGGTATCCTCATTACTTACTGCTAAAATGGCAAAAAAAAAAAAATCCCAACTCTCTATTTGGGATTCAAAGTGTTAAGCTCATCAGTCTTGAAAACCCAAATAAGCAAATCTCCTTAAAATTTCCATGGTACACAAATTTGCACTAAGCTTCCAGTTCTTATAGGGAAATTTTTAGCTTTTCAAAGCATTAATTTTTCCTTTGGATAATGAGTCACATAAACATTTTCAACTCCTTATCTTGTCTGCCCCTCAGAGGAAGGAAACATCTTTCAGCTCTAGATGCAGGGCAGTGCTACTAAGGGATTTCAGTATTTTGGGGAGTGATAGCTCCCCAAAGCCCACCCATCAGTGCAGCAATGAAACACAAATCTTTGCATTATTAGTAATTCAAAATAATAATCAGCATGACCATTTTAATGGCTCCTACAGCTCTCAATTGGAACTTTGCTTGCCATCCATTCCTGTCAATCAGCATGGAAAAGCTTTGCCTGAAAGCAGAACTGATTCTGCTCAGCATGGAAGCTGAAAAATTCAGCTACAAGGCAGTTAGTGGTAATATGCTGCTAGGAATGACATTAAGAACGTGAAAAGTTCTGATAAATAAGAGTAAACAAATTAAAAGCCGTGACAAAAACATGCTCATACATATACTTACAGTGGTTTAATAGACTTAGTAATGTGTGACTTCTGGAAACACAGGGAAAGCAGGCCTGCTTTTAAAGACATACAGACAGATGTTTTAAATTAAAAGAACTGGGTCCTTCTGCAAGCCTTGTTTCACAGTTTTCAGTCAGTCCAGTCCTTATTTGTTCCTTAAGATACACCTTAAAATGTAATTTCCAGGATAAAGGATTGGATCTTTAATGTAAACAAAGTCTTAAATGGATCTTTATTCTTATCTCCTTGTTCCTGTGCTAAACATCCACCAGCTCATCTCAGACTGCAGCAATTATCAGTTAGTTACACCCTGCATTAGTCTGCACATAAGAAGCAAAAGAAAACTCTTCCCCTCAAATAAAGGAGCAGAAACCCTTTTTGTCCCACTCTTTGGAAGCAGCAAGCATAACTTCCCTCTTAATTCAGGAGAGCAGTGAGAACTGCCCCTGAAATTTGCTGCTGCAGTACTGAGATTTCTCCAGTCTTCCCTTCAGAGGACCTGGGGGAGCAGGGCTGGAGGGCAGTGAGGCCATAGAGGTGCAGGAGGCAGACCAACCCATTGGGACATTTTCTGTGATTGCCTCTTAAACAGAGAATCCAGAAGTGACAGGGTCTCTGCCTGCTGGGTTAGACCTTGCCTCCTCCAGCACTTTGCAATGATGTCTTTAAACCTTAGGGATAGAGAAGTTTCTTCCTTGCTCTTGCTTTTCTTGCTCACACTTTTCCTCTTTTCCTTCTGTCTTCCCTTCTCCCTTTCTCATCCTTTCTCTTTCACATCCTGATTCTCTTGTTGTTCCCTTCTCTTCTTTTTTTAGCTTGGTGTGGGATATATTCACATGTCCCCCTTTCAGCAGAGAAGAAATCGCCACCGTGAGTGCAAAGAGATTCTTTGAAGTTGCTGCTAAGATGTTCAAGGCACAGAAATATTTTGCTAAGTTTATATCACCTCTTACCCTAGGAGGAGTTGAAGGAACTGGGATACAAAATGCACTGGAGATTCCTGCAGTTCATGCAGTGTTCTGGAAATTCACTTTTAGTGGCTTATCTCACATTTGTGCCTAAGTTGCAGGTAAGTTGGAAAAAGCAAGAAAATATACAAATCTCTGTCTTTAACACCACCCACTAGACAAATGTTTATCCATCTATGCAAAACTTCCATTTCAACTTTTTTTGTAGAAAAAATAAAACTATTAATTCATACAATACATCAAACCTGTGCCTGGAGCAAATTTTTACAGCTGGGATATGAAACTTGAAAGGCAGAATGCATAAAGAAAATTATGACAGTGCCATTATTCTGCTAATAATATAGTAATTTCAATCACTTAAAATAATACTGTGGCACAAAGAACCATAGAACTGCATCACCAGAGAGCAAGAATGAGCAAGCAGAAGTCAATACAACCATATCATCACACGCAATTGCTCGCTGTAGGGTAAATATTTGAAATAAAATAGAGGGGATTCAGCCACATGATGCTGACACTAATGGGACCCCACACAGCTAAATCGCCCCATACACCTACCCTCTATTCTGATATGGTAATTAACCATGGGTTGTGTGCTCTGCTGCCTTCATTCCTGCCTACTCTGTGCACCTCAGAGCAGAAGCCAAGTCCCTCCAGCACAGCCAGGCTTGGGGCACCAATACACAAACCTTGTCCTCCTGCACCCTATTGCTCCTGGAAAGGGAAGGCTGGAAACATTTACAGAGCTGCCTGATCTTCTAGGCTGTGGCTGTACTCAGCCTATTCTCTCCTGGCAGGTTCAGTGGCAGGGATGGTGCTGGTTGCTCATGGTTTCTAAGGCTTCCAGGCTGTCAGGTGACACAGGAGCTCATGGGCATTTTATAATTGTGCAACACAGCATTAAAAAGAACTTTCACCGAAAGTCTAATACAAAATGTTCCGATTTTCCTTACTTTATGCAGCTAACCCTCCACCAACATTCCCACCTGGGATACTTTACTCAATACTACCAGAGATGCAGAATATGGCTCAAATTCCCCAGACTTATAAAGATAAATTTTACTTCAATTTTACTTCTGTGCTATTTTCTGTGTATTATTGAGGGTATCAGGCCTTCACAAAATAGCTAGAAATAATTCTGTATTTCAAAATGCCCAAATCTATTTCTTTTGTAACAATCTATATTAATGTTATTAGACTCTATTTTAGCTTCAAAACAGTGTATAGGCTATAAAAGTCTCCCTATGTTAATGCAGAAGTGCCATAAGCCTAGAAAGTAAAAGCAAACACAGGCATTCTTCAACAATTCACTAGGGATGAAATAATTTTGTTTCCACAATTACTAAATTTTTTAAAAAAAGAAAGAAAAAAAAGTCAAAATACCAAAATGTCAAAATGTAACAGTAATCATCACCAGCAGTAATTAGTGATAATCCACAGGAGCTCAAGTTCTGCTAAAACTACGTAGAGGATTTTCTTCTAAGACTGCTTTGGTATCTCTGCTAGGTGACTCATACAAGGGAGAAAGTGCAAGGGATAACAGGTCTAACAGTTCAGAATCGCTTGGGAGGGAAACAGTTTTCCTCAACTATGTGATAATGCCATTAGCTCCAGTAACTCAAGCTTTAGGGTGATCCCACACCAAAGCAGATAGACAATATCTGAGCAGCAGAGTCTCTGACCCCAAGAGATTTGTAGACAAGAGACAGACCTAGACAAGACCAAAAAAACCCCTGAGATCAAAGAGGGGTAGAGAAGCTACAAGCTTGACATTAATACATAATATTTCTTCATCACTAGGTACCAATCTGAATGATTCTGAGTAAGCTTAGCAGCGAGAGATTACTTGTCATTTAGCTATGTATCTGACTCAAAAGGATTATTTTAATACTGATATCAATATTCCTTGGTTTGCACAGGCTGAGTGTTTGCCATGCTGTGACTGGAATTGAGGACTACAGAGTGTATCCTGCTCTCCTAATGCCAGTCCCATGGCTTGTTTCTGTCAAAGAGAAATCCTCACTGCAAATCCTTGCTGTGATTGCAACATGAGCATTATGAAAGCATGGGGGCAGGAGAGCACTTCTGTGCACTGCTTGGAATCCAAAGAGAGATCTGTTCGGTCGGAATTATTCTACTGGTAAACAGGTTTTTTTCATTAGTTTTTATGGCCTGGACATGGGAAATTATTAAGATAAGAAGCGCACAACTAGGGACTGTCACCCAGTTATCAAACCTGGTTGTGATACAAGAATCATGGGGTAGAGTGAGAAACAGAAAATGTGAGCTTTCTACCCAGAGCAGAAAACACCAACACTCTCTGCATGCTATAAAAGATAATAACCTCTGTACCTCTTAAAATATATGTAAACTATAAATTAAATAATCCAAATGATAAGCAGGGACAATATCAATAAGAAAACAACCCACCTAGAAAACAATTAAAGGCAGAAAAAATTCAAATTCTTAAAACCAGAAAAGCCCAGTATTTGTGAAATAAAGGAATAATAAATATCCAGACAGCAAAAAGAACCTATTAAGTGCTGTCATATATATATATACACATCTCTTTCAAGATTTTTCTTCATGTTGACTGCTTTCTTGCTTGTGCAGCTTTGTGGTACAGACATTTTCTCAATGCATTTAGCAGATATGCTTATGACAGGAAATGTATGAAAAATGAATAAAGAAAACATCTGTAAAAGTGACTAATGAATGTCAGCAGGTCTGTAAATATCACTGAATTTCTATTTTTTAGAAAATCCACACACCACAGACAACAAATTAAATACTTATGTACTACTGAAATGTATTAATAAATATTTTCCTTTCTTACTGTCAGGATGTCCAAAGTAATTTTGTGTTCAAGTGCTGTGATTCTTTATCAAAGACCTCTACTGGTAATTTGGAAGGAAATAATCTGTGTTTTAGTTTTGACAAAGCATTAATTTTTACATTTAAGTAAAGGTCAACTACCATAGCCAGATGCAGCTGCAATGAAAACGTGTTCTGCTGAACAATGAAATAGTTTTTCCATATTCCGTGTCAAATGCCTCTTTAAATGAGCTATATTAAAACTGAAGGGAAAAAAAAAAAAAAAAAAAAGAAAAAAAAAAGCAGCCACTAATCCTTCAACTGTCAGGTATGATAAGGAATTAGTGAGTTGTGAATTGCAGGGCTCAAACAGGAAAACATCCCCAAAAAGACAACACTTGAAAAGTCTGATTTGTAATGAAGCTTGAGATTGCTTAAAAATAGAAAGGACTAAACTGTTATGGTTTTTATGGCATTTTATAGGTTTATGTATCAGATTTATAGGTATTTATAGAGCTACAGAATTTCAGCCGCCTTTTTAGAACCAAAGAGTAAAATATTATGAACAGTTTGGTAACAGTGAAGAACTGGGAGAAATCTGAGCTTAAAATACCAGAGCATTTGCAGTGTCCTGGAAGTACAGAGTCTGCTCTAATTTTTTTGTACCTTTGATGACCTCTTCATGAACTACCCTCACATAATCAGTTTGACGTGATGCTAAGAACTGGGACAAAACTATTTATGAACATGATTCAAATTTAGTAACATTAGGATCTCATTTTCCAGCTCTAAGTGAAAACATATTCTGAGCATTTAAAAAACGTTTTAAAAGTTATGGTCTGTGTCACTAAGTGCTATGCATAATTGACAAATGTGTGACTTGTAATTGCCAAGTTCATACTGACTTTTACCAAAGTCATACTTAAGTATTTCCACAAGGAAATAAAAATATGGTAAAATTTGAACTCTTGCTTAAGAGACTAAAAAATCACCTGCTATAATGTTTTGTTTCAGAAATAAACCTACTGAATTTCTGCAGATATGCTGTTAGAAACGTCTGTCTCCCTTTTGTCCTTGATGCCTTAGTACAGACTATGATTCAGTTCAATTTGAAGGGTAGCCTAAAAGACAGAGATGTGGAGCCAAGCAGCCTTCACATCATTAGAGTCTGGGAGCTATGCAGACCCAGATTCTGAATGAAAACTCTGCTTAGAGGCCGCCAACCAAGATCAGGATTTTAATCGTATTTGCATTTGTATAAAGCCAGAAGGGTTTGGCTGAAATTGTAGACTTTCCTAAGACAGCATTTTTAAGCTTCAGTGTCTCAAGAAATCCACAGCTAGACAGGAAACAGGATTATTTTTGAGTTTGTTTTAGCTCCCTGTAAGAACCAAGGGTTAGTTCACAATTTTTTCCACTGACAGGATTTTAAAAAAACCCTCTAATAACCCAGAGAATTTTGAAATCTTTCAAACCAATAATATTTAATTTTTGCTACGTTAACATATAGTGACAAACCAGAATTGATACAAATGAGAAATTCAAACTAACTTATTTTAGCATTTTCCAAAAATAAACTTGCCTTAGAAGACGAAGAAACACAGCTCCATAAATATTTCACCTTTCAGTAAACTAATGCTTCTGTTGCATTTCTTTAGAACAGCAATTCTTATTATCCTAAGAAGAATGAAGGCAAAATGAGCAGCTTCAAAAAAGAAAGCAAAATCCAAGTTCTTTTGAGGGAACTACTCAAGATGCTCAAATGGGAGTGTTTTGAAGCTCAGTGGCAAAAAGAAAGTTTGTATAATAACACTGGAACTTTTTTCTAAGGAAAGATGAGAACAGAATGAACTACATCCAAGTTCAGTCATCGGGAGTGCAGATACTAAAATCTGAGCTGGTCCTTCTGGGACCCTGGCACAGACCATGAGTCAAGAGGAAAACACAGAGCCAGAGCATGAATTATCTGATGTGCTTTGGATATGTATCTTAGGATGAAATGGGTCACACCAGGAAGGGACATTTCCTCTCTCATACAGGGAGCCAGAACCCAGTCCCAGTTCAGGAGCAGACTGCTGTGGTCATGCCAGAAGACTCTGACCCATGGTATAGACCACAGCAAGAAAAAAATGAGACAGATACAGGCTGTCCTACCTGTAAATCACTGATTTAACCCTGGCAGTTTATAAAGATAAAGATATGTGCCATCCATGCACATATATGCCCAGTTTATGTGAGGTTTCTGCCTCAACATAGCAGCTGGAATGAAAAAATTCCTTTAGACAAGTTTGCCTTCTCCCTTGCTTTTTTCTTTCTCCTGAAGGACAACATAAGATGTAGCTTTGCAATTTAATTAAATGTGACATGTGTTGCTATAAGCCACATACTTGCAAGTACAGTATTTATGCCAAGTATGAGCAATCCTAGAGTAATTATGGTTTATGTTTTACAGAGGGCATGTCACTCAGCAGACAAATTTCATGAAAGGACTGAGAAAAAGAAACGCCAAAAAAAGAAAAGGAAATTATGGGCCAGAGGGTTTAAAGCTCACAGATGAATAAAGTGAAACTGGAAAGTCTCTTAATGACAGAGGAGCA
Source organism: Cisticola juncidis (assembly GCA_013400215.1). NCBI lineage: Eukaryota > Metazoa > Chordata > Aves > Passeriformes > Cisticolidae > Cisticola > Cisticola juncidis. Next base: position 154,692 of record VXBR01009116.1, on the reverse strand, counting down.
GATATGACAATAATGATAATAAAAAACTAGAGGTTAGAGTTTAAGGTCAGACTGCCAAACCAGACACTGTGCTCAGGCTGCTGAGAGGCAATTACTCCAAGACTTGCCAGGAGAAGTACTTTTTCCAAAGATCTGCTCCAGAGCCCTTGGGGTGTAATTCCCTTCCAGTGCTCCAAGCTGTATATGAAAGCCAATTTCAGGAGGTGGAGAAAGAGAAGCAGTGTCTGCCAGGGCCATGCCTGGATGTGTTCATAGGTAGACTCTCTCTGAAAAATCCTGTTACAACCTTCGTGTTCTGGTCCATAACATCACTGGCCAAAGCCAGTGAGAGATGGTGACAGTCAAGAAAATACACATAGATATTTTTGTAGTGAATACAGTTTTCAAAAACATTTAAATGCAAAACATACCTTTTTTTTTGGGTCACGGAATGGGTATTCAGTTCAGACTGGTCTGTGAAGTGCTTTATAAATGACTGTGATTACAATTGCACAGGCATTTAAATATCATGACACTATACAGTACTCTGATATCATTAACACCTTTACAAACTATTTTAAATCTTTTTTTTTTTGCCTTTCTATGTGACGTTCAGCTATGCAGGCAGTGACATTGCTGTAATAAAACACTTAGGGAGGATATTAATTACACTGAGATGGTAAAAATTGCACAACCATTGTGTGAAGGGGTCTAAAACATTTGAATGCAGTAAAATGTGCTCAAGGGCTAAATCCTAGGCTTCTTAATAATTTAAATATATTTGGCAATTTTTTTTTCCACACTTAAACACCTTGGGTGAAAAAGATGTGCTCTCAGACACTGAATCACCTCAGCAGTCCCACAGAAAGGAATCAGAGCAATACATAACACCATGCAAAAAATCCAACCAGAGTACAAAATTGCAGGTGGAGCCCAGGTGCCTTGATTTACTGCATTAAACTAACAAGAGCAGGAACTTGTTTTCTGCTCTCCAGTTCGTGTATGGCAGCCACTTACATGGCATTTATTCTCCCAGGTTCCTGAGTGCTTCCATAATCTCAGAGTTTCTTCTTTTGTTTTCTGGACCATGCCATTAAGTGGGATTTTTTTTTCAGCTTTACTTTTGGAGGGCTCATTTTCTCCCTTCTCATATTCTCATTTTCACTTACATTTTTTCTCCGAGCTATCTCAGACATTCAGATGGTCCCTGCTGCCATCTTTGCAAACAGATTAAAATATCTCTAGTTTACATTCAATTTAGGGTGAAACATTCCACTTTGGATCCATCTCCAACAGATCAGCTGCTGCAGGAATGAAGTTGATTATTTTCTATCTATCCATTTAATTTTCTGATAGTGAAACCAAGTGGACCACCATAGGTTATCTCAAGATATTGGTACTCTGCCATTTCTCTAAAACCACTTAGGTAACTGTTCTGTTTTCTCTATCTTTAGATTAAGGTTTAGATGGAAAAGCCCAACTTAAGTATTAACCTTCATGCCTTGCTCAGAAAGGGAATGTGATAATCACTTCAGGCAGTTTCAGAAGCAGAGTTTCAGATGTCAGGGTGAAAAGTTGCATTCTGTGTTTTCATGACTTTCCTGATGAGTCCAGCGATCCAGACTGCTACTGAAGAGTGAGTTTTCACTGAAATTTTAGACCAATTACACAGAAACCAAAGAGAAATTATCCTGGATTTTTCACACATAAACACATCAAAGAGCTGTTTTTTTTTCATGTGTTTGTAAAAGTTGCTACTAAAAAGTTGCACCATGCTATGGATGACAGTCACTCTACTACAATCCCTCTGTTTGCAAGGAATAGATCTGATTATAGAGTGCAGATACTTGTAATTTTCTATCATTTCCCTGCAGCATCAGCTCCACAAGCAACTAGATTTGGACAAAACATCACATTTGTGTTTTCCTAGGTGCTAAGACAATGACATCTGCATTTCTGTCTTTCAACTGGAAATATATTTTATTGGATATCTCAGGTTTGCATTTATTTTGCTTTGTTTTTATTGGCTTCATCTCACTGGGAGAATTTTCAGTGATCAACAAATACAAGTCAGGCTCTTTTCTTCCTCATTGTTGTTTACAACTGATGAATTTCCAGCGTACAGTGGACATTTTTATTAATCCCTAAGAGCATGACTTTGCATAGTGAACTGGGTAATTTCATGGTTTTTTTGATACTCCAGCCCTCAAGGTGACCCATTGCTCCTCCACAGTGACAACAGCTCACAACTTCTGGGATCAGCACATTTCATTATCGGACTCCTGCTTTTGAGCTAAGCACTTTAATGAAAATATTAAATAAGACTCTCCCAAAATTGATCCTCAGGCGGCTCCACAGATAGAATATCATTAGGCCTTACATTTTAATACTAATTATATTGTAGTATTTGCATCAGGGCAGCAATGTTCCTGCAGCACTGCTCCCATGACAGAGTCCAAAGCAACCAGCCACCTGAACTGGCCAGACAAACAGAGACTGGCTGAAAGCAGCATTTGCTGCTTTGAGAGGCCAGGATCTGTGCTGCTGTAGCTGTAATGAAGATTATCTATTAATATAAAATTGTTTAAAATTTCGATTTCTGCCACTTCCACAATAAAAGAGGAGGGAAATACCCTGCTGTATCTTACTGAACTGCAAGAATGTTGATTTAAAGTTTGTAGATAATGGAAGTTTCCAAGCAGCTGATTAGAAAAGAGAAAGTGATAAAGATACTTTGCTGCTCATTATACTTAATGAAATATTCAGAGTATTTCTTGTATCTTCTTCACAAATCTGTCACACAAGGCTTCTTTGGATGTTTTGAATTAGATTCTGAGCTAATTCTAATTCCTAAGAGAAACAGTTTTCAACATTAGTTTCCGTATTTCTGAGAAAAAATTAACACGCCATTTTTTAGAAACACAAAATTGGTTTGATGAAGATAAACAGAAACCCATGAAGAAAATCCACTGTTTTCTTCTGATTGCTGAAGTATTGCAACCAGCATACACTTAAAGGAAAGTTCCATTTATATTTTTCATCTCTGTTTTTCTTTTATCTTTTCTATAAATTGATGGTAATATAGAGAGAGATTAATTTATTTTAAAAATTGATGAACTGAATCATACATTTTGTTAAGAACTTTGTCAGAGTATCACTGACAGCAGCACAATTTTCCCATTGTTAGCTGGACTAACATCCTCCATAGTCTGCTGTCAACAAGAAGTATAAAGAAACTGAAATTAGTACATATGTGTTTTTCTGGCGCTTGGAATCTGCATTTCCCCAGTGTGGGCATGATGTCAAAACATAGTGACAGTGTGCATGCATCCAAGAAAGCAAGCCTACAAGCAGTGAGCATGGAACAAAAATGAGAACCCACATAAAACCTATTTTTTTGTTTTCTGCCTTTTTTTCCCCCCAGTTGTTGTGTGTGTGTATTTATTGCACTTCAGTGGACTGGTTAACTAACTCAATAAAAGCTCTCCAAAAGTTATTGAGAAAACAGCCTGACTGATTGCAAAGCAAAACTGACAGAAGTGTTTCCTACTGCTCATGGCTTATACAGAAATGTTCATATTCAGAGTGCTTGACAGACATTAGATTAATCCCACAGTATCATAATTCTAATTGCCACAGGGATTCAGACTGTTCTAAGGCATATCTGCTGCAGAATTGTCTGTAGCACGCTCCTGGAGGAAATGCAGTTAAACTCATTCCTTATTTCAGTGAGAATATTCCTCCAGGTTTCTTTTCCTACCTACATTTTAAAATGGGGTTCAGATGTGCTCATTGGTATCTTGTCAGCACAGCCTTTTTAATCTGTTAGCTCTGGATGTGGATGTGGCCATAATGTCTCATTTGAGAATTTTACAATGGTTACTGTGGTAGCCAAAAATGGCAATCTCACCAGTTACTTGGTTTTTACATTACTCCTGAGCTTTCATATAAAATAAAGTAGGAACATAACAGTCTCTACTTGTTCTTCTTCAAGGCAAAAAGTCCACCAAAACAAACCACAAAACACACGTAAGCCCAATTCAACCCCCCTCTTCACCTCCCTTGTTCAAATTCTAGATTTAGTGCATATAACATTTCTGACCAACTCCCTTCCAAGCTCCTGCACACTCAATCAGCTCACAGCAGGAGAATCAAATTTTGGGTTTTTGAGTTTGACAACCTCATTTTTTTTCATGGTTCAAGACTAATATACTGGAAATAAGTTTCTTTAGCCCCTGTCACCTTAAATTGAGCTCCATGTTGCTGCCCCACCCAACCTCCTCCTTGGAGCACAGTGGGCAAAACCCCGTGACAGCCAGGGAATTACAAATGTACACGTGGATGGAAGAAAGAACTGTACCAGGAGCTGCATTCCCAAAGCATCAGTGGACTGAGCTAGTATTTGTGCCATTTACTAATGTGAAAGAAAGGGAAACACTGAAGTTTTTCAAAAACTGAACATCTGCTACCCTTCATGATTTTGAGAAATTCTCAGCAGAGCTGCCTAGATGGGATAGGGTGTCTGCAGTGTGTACTCTGGATTTACTGCCTGCCTTCATTTTAGCCTAAGTGAGCTCTCAAGAATTAGCTTCTCAGTGAAGGTGTGGTTTTGGTTTCTGTCATATGAAGAGCTTTCATGGAAAAATTAAAAATATCCCCTGAAGAGAAGCATTTGCAAAGTACTCACCAAAATGACAGAGCTGCTCAACAAACAAAGGGTTTTAGCAAACCAGACAGCCTGTGACTTGGGTTTTGTAGGAAAAAAGGTAAAGTGCAAGTAAAGAATGTCAAAATGCAAGCACAGAAGGGCAGAAAAATGTAGGTTGATGAACAAATGCACAGTCTTTTCCTTTACACCTTGTGCACATAAAGCTGAGGATGATCCTTGGAAAGTCCTGCCAAAGAATTCAACCCACAGTAGAAGAAGCATAAAAATATACATGTCCCTTCTGAAGGAATCATGTAAGAATGAAATTAGCTCCAGGAAAAGATAGATAAATCTATCTATGTAGCCATTTGGAAGTCATGAATTGTTTCCATGTGCCTAAATGGATTTTGTTTCCTAGAAGACTGGAGTCCATTGGCACCTTGCATTGTTACACTAGTTAAGGTGTTAGTACCCCAGAAATGCAGACTTTGGGATTATGACAGTTTGTAAACTTTAAGCTGCCTAGACCATCAAATGTTGCCACCTTTGTAGTATAATTTACAAATTATTTATGAGAACTAACATTTTATTTCTATTTTAATTAGTATTAGTAAGGTGAGTGATCAGTGGGGTAGAGGCTTAGCACGCTGCTGACAACATTGTAGTCAGCTTCATTTTTTTTCAGGCTTTTACAAAGTATGAGGAACTGCACTGCCCTGCACTCAGCTCAGTAGAATGCAATTTCTTGTACAAACATAATTTTCAGGAATACAATAAAATCTTTGATACTGTGACAATTAACATAGCAGAAATAAAGGTTCTTGGCCATTATTTTCATGCTATCCAAATAGAAATTAGAAGACAGAGATCAGAAATATCCTATCAGTTACCATTTGCTGAAAGAAGGGGTGGAGGTTTTTTCTTTTAATTTTTTTTTTTTTTTTTTTTTTTTTTTTTTTTTTTTTTTTTTTGGGGGGTGGTTTTTTTTTTTTTTTTTTTTTTTTTTTTTTTTTTTTTTTTTTTTTTTTTTTTTTTTTTTTTTTTTTTTGCTTTTGTCCTTCTATGGATCAAAGCTCATAAGGGCTCCTTTACTATTATCCCTTGCTGCTGACTTTGAACCACATCTATGCTTTAAGACTGGTGGGAAGCCACAGAATGGAAGTCAATACTAAGTAGTTTTATTCTACATTTCCTGATGCTGCTTTTGCTAAAAATATCTTAGGCTTGAAAAAAAAATCAATAAGCACCATTTTTATCCTCATGGCTTTGATTGTCATGCTCCAAGAAATATCTGAAAAGCAATTGGCTCCACTTTATGGCAGACACAGAGACTAGAACTGAGTGGGTCCCTCCTCATCATCTCATGCCACAAGGTGAAAACCACGGTGAATTAAAAACTCATTTTTTTCTTCTGGCAGCTTAAAATGAGGCCATTTGGTGTCTATTTTGCAAGGACTCCAAACAAAATAAGCATGCAGCAAGGATTTCACTTTTCCTCCAGTGTTCATTGCACTGTGATGGTTGTTCTCTGCCATTCCATAAGGAGGTAATTCACTTCCAGAACAGTTTAATTCAACACTATTTTTGCCATTAGTGTCAATGGGACTTGGGTTCCTCTGTGCTTCTATTTTTTTTTTTTTTCTCTTTATATCCCTTGGTTCATCTTCTCCAGCCTGCCTTCCTGCTTTGTAGCTTTCATAGAGACTGGATTCCAGTTTCATCAGTTCCTCTTCCTTTTCTAAATTGTATGCAATTTTTTCACATCCTCAATATGGACACCAAATGTAAAAAGATCCTCATTTCCACGATGTCATCTCAAAACGTTTTAATTTTTCTGTGATCCATTCTTCAGTGGCTTGCTAAGAAGAAAATAACAGTTTAAAAAATAATCCTAACCTTCAGATACTTCACTGCCACAGACAGCACTGGCTTTTATGAAGAACATATTTCTAGGCAACAGGAAAATCATCATAGACAAGGAAAAAAAAAACTGGAGAAAATCAGATCTGGGTAAACAGTTCACACTGTTGTTGCCAACTTTAAAGATTCATTGTGTGACCTAAATTCTCACATTTTCAGTTATTCCAATACCAAATGAAGCTGTTGGAGGACATGTTCAGTGAGGATGATGTCCATGGCAAAACTGGGAGTCACTCATGTGTGGGCAAACCTCAAACACTCATAAACAAGTTCGCCTTTCATCTGAGTGTTTGGAACAGACTCCCATTTCCCAGCCTTAATCTCAGCAAATACAAAATTCCATACACATAAAAATCTGCACTTGCAAATACCAGAATCTTCCTAAGTACACACTAAACATATTATAATGTACATAAGCAGTAAGATTTTAATTTGCAAAGAATTTTCATCTGTTAACATAAGCAAAAACCAGGTATAAAATAATTCTCTCCACTTGTAAGCAGATACTTTAATTAATTTGTAAACTTCACTTAGGGGATGCAGCCTTTTTCATTTTTAATAGAAGGTTCTGTTGCTGACAGAAAATCCTTCAGGAGCTATGAATACAGAGGTGGGATGTGAATTTTCAAAAAAGCATATTGCACAACAGATTCTATGTTGGGCAGATCCTCCAGTTTTCCCATGGAAGCTCTTTCTTTCTTAAGTTTATTGAAGGAAGATAATAGATTAAAGAAAAATCAAGCAGAGAATGCTAGAAGCAAAACATTATGTAAAATTTACATGCTAACTAAAGCCATAAATTAACCAGGTTGTTATTTTAACAAAAAACTGGTTCTGGAATGCAAGTGAGATGGTAGATACTTTGTATTTACAAGAATTGAAGCAAATTCCATTGCTTAGGTTTCATGATCAGTTGCACCAAACCTGCTCCTCTACAAGTTTTCCAAATACACATCTAGGGCACATTTGCATTATCCTAAAATAAAAGTCCTTTTTCATTTATACATCAGAATAATTAATAATTGGAAAACAAACTCATTGGATAAAAAATGCTAAAATATAGGCAAGGCATTTTATAAAATTTTATAAATATTATTTTCAATATATTTCATAGTGTATTAGCAAGTATTATTTTACTTCAAGTAAAATCAAATTTAACAGGAACTCACACAGGATTTCACAGGAAACACTACAAGAGAAAAATAAAATGTCTGCATCCATTATGTTAACTCAGCCCACCAAAGCTGTGGATTTTCCAGTAGAGTACTTCTTTTTCAGGTATACAGCATAATGAAAACCCCTGAACACTACTTTGGTTATGTCAGCTTTCCAATCACTTCATAATTCTTTAGGAAATTCAGCTTTGTGCAAATGACCTCATTTTACTGTACCTCAATGGCAGAGACTAAAGCAGGTGTGTCTCAACATTGGCTAACAGGAGTTATCATTTCAAGATCAACCTTGCACATATTTTCTTTTAATGACATTGGTTTTGGTAAGACCAGAGTGGACCAAGAACCCTTGACAACTCCGTGACACGCTGTTCAAGACACTGCCAGACACAAGTGAAGGCAATCACTAAGGAAACACCATCAACAAAATTATACGAACTTAAAAAACCTCACAGGGCAGCACTTCCCACTTACTGCTGGCTGGGGGCAGCTGGAGCCTGACTTCCAGTGAATTGCACAGATGGATATCACTGGGATCCAGTGCGTGGTTTCCAGTCTGTGCCAGCAGAGAATGAAGTGAGCACCTGCTATTTTGGGCATGCAGCACCAGTGTTTCTGGGCAGATACACCTTACAGAGGTCTGCACACCACAGCTGCAACCAGATCCCAGTTTTGAGATGCCACACAGCCCCTCTGGCAGAGGGTTAAGCTTTTGTGCCCAGGGGCTGACACATTCAGGGACACTTCTTTGAGCTCCACCTTGTTCTCCACACCCTGCTGTGGGAATGGCTTCACCCCAAAGTAAAGACTGCTCCTTTTGGTTCAGAAGGTGCCAGGAAAGCCTTTCAGCTGTGCCTGTGAAAGCTGCCTCCTCCAAAGGCAAGGTGCAGGCCAGATGGACATTGCCTGTGGCACATCCTGGGCTGTCTGTGGGCTCCTGCCTGGCTCTAACACATGCTGAGGTGAGGCACGAGGTCTGAAGACATCCCAAAAACATCAACACAGAAAGCCTACACATTTAACTTAACTCTACCCAATCTTCATATGTGTTTCTAAGCTGCAGTTAGGAAAAAACCCTGTACCTGAGACTTGTGCCTGTTAAGGCTCTAGCAGTGCTCCGTGGCAAGACAGCAGAGAAGTGTGCCAGTCAAAATCAGCAATTTTTAACTGGGATGAAGGGCAGAGGACAAGGAAAGGGTGATCAGTGTGACTACAGGCTTATGAAAATACAAGAGTGGAAAAGGGGCCATCACCTACTCCACCATGACCCACAGCAGGGCTCTGCCAACCACAGAATGGCTACAGCACAGGACAGCACGCAGGAAAGGAAAAGTTGCATTTGTGCAGGTCCCTACAAACATTGACTTGTAACTCTCATTCTCTTCACTTATTTGGATCTTACTTCCTTTGTGGCCAATGTGTCTCACCCCCGAGGTGAATGCTTTTATTGGTACAGATTTTCTTCATCAGCTCTCTCTGGAAATTGGCAGGCTGAGAGAATTTTTCATTATCACAGTTCATGAAGCGCCCCAAAATCAGATCTTTAAGGCATCAGCTGTAATTATGTAAAATCCTAGGCTGCATCCAGCTCTCCCACTTTGCTCATGCTACTGTAGATGCATGACTTCAGTGGAACAGATCCTGGCTCCTGCCAACAGAAATTAGATTGGAGTTGCCCCTAAAATTATGCTTCAGGGAACACAAGAATCTACGCAGGAAAGGTAATGTATTTGAGAACATTTTTAATAAATAATGTGACAAAAATTACTTTTCTGATTATTGGATCCTCAGTATGCAAAATTATGGCTAAAATATGAGGTTTCTTACATGAACATAATGAAAACATTAATCACATGGATTTTTCCTTTAGTACTGCACACCCTTTCTATGGAACCTTTCTTTAAAAATTAGCTAAATGAAAAATTTCAGTCCTCGGTAAACACCAAAACATTTTTTTTCTTTTTTTTTTCCATTGGGGCTAGTCCTGATAGCTGTCAATAAACAAACACACATTTTTCCATTAGCACCAATGACAGAGAAATTTTATAGTTACAAAAAAGATCAAAAAATCTACAGACAGAGGACATCATTTGGCAAATTCAATGCAACTAATGCCTCTATTTCAGCTTTAATGATAACCCAATGTTGAGAGAGGCCACAGAAAAATTGGTCATTTTCTGTAAGTCCAGGAAAAGTGAGAAGTGTTTTGATTATGGCCCACATTTAACGTTTGTTACTTTACCATCTGTCATCATTCAAATATTCCAAATACAAACATAGAGCATTAACAAAAAGATGAAAAATATCCCAAACAAATGCTTAACATTTTCAATAAGACAAAAAAAAGGTTAATAGTTACAATGGTTTACAAACAAAGTTTAGTGATTGTGCTTTTAAAACCAAAAAAAAAAAAAAAAGATAAGCAGTGCATTACAAAAAAATTCATTGCCAAGATCAAACAAAACTTCTTTAAGTGGCACTTCTTTAAGGTGAATTGACACAAGTAGAGGTCTGAGATTTGGGCCAGTAGCAGTTATGATATTACCTAATCATTATTAAAAATGTCCATTGATTTTCTTTTCATAAGCAGTGTTGAAGCTGAAAATTAGAGAAAAGTTTCAGATAAACTTGCTCATGCTATGATTAGGCAAATAGCAATCACATTGGCTTACCCCCTGCCTATCCCAAAGGACATTTTTAATAAGAATGTATTTAATGATGGAAATGGAAAGACAAATCAAAGTACCACAGGGGTTTAAAATGAGTACATATTTACAGTAAGAGCCATCTTGTCCCAAATTAATTTTACTTTCATTTGTCAAACTGTATCATCTGCAAAAGGTTAGCAGGAGCCTGGCAGAACACAGGACACACAGGCTGTGTTAAAGCTGCAAGGTACCATTTGCACTGCCTGCAGAGCACAGTGAAACCCCCAGAACCAAAGGATGCTCTGCACCACCAGATGTTCATGCTGGGGTGACCTTTGATCACGCTGGTGAGCTGGCAGTGCACTGAGCACAGCCTTGCTGGGGACAAACCCTGCAATCCCAGGCCCTGGAATTCCCTTGTGTTCTCATCCTGGAGCAGCAGCTGGCCCAAGCACCTTGGAGAGCAGCCCCACTGCCTCCTCGGGCAGCGAAGGTGACGCGCTCGGCGCTGCAGAATAGGCGAGGGCCGTTCCTAGTGAGGAGGGTTTACAAAGAAAGAGTAAAATAAAAACTAGCATTCTGATGGCATGAGGAAAAAGGAAAAATTGTACACTCTGATTGCACTGAACATTATTTCTGGCGTCAAACATCATCAGACTTGAGGCATCTTAAGTGATTTATTTTTTGTTTTCTGATTAGATTTTAAAAGCCTGTTACAGTACATGTCGTTGTCTTCAGCTTTCTGTTTCCTGTATTAAAAAAAAAGAGGATATAAATTACTACATGTTAACCTTTATTATTTAAAATTTGTTTTACATAGTTCTTCTAGATTTCCTATGTTTGAATGAAAGTTACTACTTTAAATTATGCACAGTAGTGTGACTGTATGCTGGCTACCTTTTCTACAATCAGTATTTGAATTGAATCAATATCATTAGGCAGAAACAGTAAATAAAAAAGTTTTTATCTTAATATCTGATAAAATCTGGAATGATAAACCATCAAAAGATGGGAAAGGCAATGTTATGGTGTTCTTAGATGCTCTAGTTCTTTATTTTCAGTTTTGAAAAAATCTGGGAAAAGTGCTTTCAAAATATTGCATTTCTGCAAGTTTTGTTCCATAAGCTTTAGTGCGCTCACAATTACATTATACTATATATGACTTATTTTTTGTTTTGACACATTCCTACTTTGTTTAGTTGGATTGGGTGTAACATTAATGGACAGACAAATGCACTCATTTTCCTGAACAGAAATATTTCTGGTTCAAAAGTGCTTTTTCCTGGCATCTGTCTAAAAACAAAACCAGCTTTATTGCAGTCATCTTCAGTATTACAAATGCAGTTACCTCCATCTCTTCTTCTTCCTCTTCTCCTTGTTCATATGCTCCCAGTACTTGCATTTCTGCAACATTCCTTCTGGCTAGATTTGCTTGATCTGCCCTCTGTCTGCCTCCTGACCCTCTTGACGACATGGAGCTGGAGGAGCTGGGATCTCTAGGATTATTTGATGTTGGAAACGTTGGTCTGGAATATGGCAGGATGTCCTCTGTAGAATTAAATGAATACGTTGTTATTTTTACAAGCCCAGAGACACTGTGAACCTAAAATTTCTGCATGCAGTTGATTTATTTTTATGATTCTCAGGAGGTTTAAAGTGATGCCTGAAAAAAACATGAATTATGCTGCTTCCTTAGCAGCATTATTGAAGCTTTCTCAAGGAAATTTATAGTCTTTACATGGTAACGTTCACTACAGAAAAGCTAAACTATGATTAGTGTCCATTTCATTTCAATTTAGGATCCCTGGTCCATGTTCTACAGGAAAATGAAAAACACCCCACCCCTTGTAGTACATATTCAATATGACAGAGTAGGAGGAAGTGAGAATACACATAAGATCCAAGCAACTCATTCCACCTAAATACTGAACCCTGAATTTCTCAGGCTGAATTTGAAACACAATCAGTGGCCATGCTTTAATATTTCGCCACCATCCTCTGTGGTAGCACTCTTATAATTTTTCTCTACAGCAATGCACTGTAATCAAACTTTTATTCATGTGCCCACCTAATCAACTTAATACCCAAACAGCCCTGATGTTATTTCTAAATACTGTAGGTAGAAAGCACCAGGCATTTTTATCAGTCTGTGCTCCTGGTGAACTCTTGGCATGTTCCATTAATGAGTAAACTTACCACTTTCCACATATAAGAGATTTCTTTGATCAGGTGTGGCTCATACAATGCTATATATTCTAGCATATTGTAATTAGAATTTAAATTATATATAATACATAATATATAAGTATATTGTAGTTTGTTACATTAATTTATAATTAGTTATACGTATATATATATGTAGTTAGTTAATTAATTTATAATTAACCCACAACTACTAGGGCTTTCTTACTCTTGAAACAAGACTAAGTATTATTCTGGCCTTTTTGTCCTCTACAAATTGGCAAAATGAGCCAAATGCTTACCAAATGGGCCAAATGATTGGAAAGTTAAGTTTCTGACTTACAGATCTACTGTCTGACTTCACTCAGTCTCCTTACAAACCAGATTATATTTAGGTACATTACATATAAGTAGACCACAAGTGTATGATAGGAGCAGGGATACTAATTCTTGTAACTTTTAAGGAATATTTCTTTTTTAGCTTTAATACATGATGTGTCTCAGTATCACCGCAAGCTGAGGCTGGATAAGGACAGTCAGGAGACAGAGGTCGGTTCTGAGCAGCAGGGCAGGAGAGCAGGAGACTCTCCACCCTTTGTTTATTATCTCTATAATATAGCTGTAATAAGGTGACCATGGACTGGAGGGTGGTCATCCCACCTCTCACCGACATTGGTCAAGGGGGCTGTCATTCAACCCCCCCTTCTCATGGAGAAGGATTCCATAACAAGGGCAGTATTTACAAAACATGGTCCACTGTTTACATTTATGAGCGTGAGAAGCTGCTACACTTCTGCTTTAATATGAATGCTCAGAAAACTAGGAAAAACCCATGGTAACACCTAAGGGCAGCAAAATACGAAGAGAACGTTTTGTAAGCTTGTATAGGCTTGTTTCCCCCTGACAAGATCCTGCAGTGTGACCCACGCTAGCGCTACAGCTATGACCAGCAGTGGCTCTAATTCCACAGCACCAGAAAAGCCCCCAGCCCCCCAGCAGGCCCCGGGCAGGCAGGAGGACCTTGCAGAAGATGACTTTTTGCTGGTGCTCCGTCCCGTTTCGCTGCTTTGCCGGCTCTCGCCTTGCCGTCGCCCGGCGGCTCCAGGGGCTCCCTGCGCTCCCCCGCGCCCGTCCGCACATCGGGGCACTGCCTGCCCTCCACCCCGTCCCTGCCCTTGTATCCCGCCGCCTTCCTGTCCGTGGATCTGTCCGTCCTGCCGTCCGCGGAGGGGAGCTTGGGCAGCATCACCGGCCGCACCTCCAGCTGCGCCTTGGACTGCGCCGTCGGGGACTTGACGGCTGGCGGGGGCACAGGGGGAGGGGGCAGGTCTGTGCAGGGAGAGAGAACACTCATTACCGTGGCATCACTGGCCAGTGAAATGAAGAAATAATATTTGACTAGACCTGAAGAAACAGACTCCCCTGTTTACCTTCTGCCCTCCTCTCTCCATCCCAAAAATATTATGTTACTGTTCAAACTGCTGGTGGGTACTTTTCCAAAAGCTTGAGCTTTGAAACACAAAGGACGACCTCTCCCTGCCTTTTCAAATCACAGTATTTTCCTAAAAACCGTTGCCAAAAACAGCAATAAACTGCAGGCACTTGGATGTTAGCACATCAGTTATGGATATCAACAAAGTGCTAAGGATAATAACACATCCTCTCTGATATTTGTAATTGTTTGCTAAGTCCATTCAAGAATACGGCAGCTTGTGCTGCAATTGCTCAAGTTCTTCAGTGCAGTGAGCATTAAAGCAAACAGGCTGGGATGTAAGAACATGTATTAGATGCACTGCTGACATATGTAAGATAAACTACAGGCATTATTGCACTCTTCTTTAAAAACAGTAGGTTAAAAACACACATATCCTTGATGTCTGTGCCTTTAATATCTCATGACATATTAAAAAACCCCAACAATCAGTCAGTGAAGTCATAAGCTCTCAGAAAAAAAAAACAATAAAAAGAAGAAAACACACACAAAGACTTATGGATTTGACTCTTTAAATCAGCACAGCTCAAGGGGTTCCAAAATTCCGAACATTTTAAAATACTATTTTTAAAGCACACACATCCTTGTCTTCATTATATTTTTCTATTCCTGCATTAGCACATAAAACTAGAATATGTAAAATGTTCATAAGGATACAACAGTGCCCTGTGGAACACCAGCATGAAGAAAAAATACAGGAGTCAAGCAAGGAAGTGGCAATACAAAAGCAGTTCACAATAAAGGTATAGGTACAATTCATATGAATATAAGAGAACAACAGGTTAAAAAAGTGAGATGAGATTAATATTCTCAAGTGAAATTGCTAGAAAGAAACCTTTCACTAATAAAAATTGTAACTTCAGCATTTTTTAATAGTGTGCTTTCCACAAAAATCAGGGAGCAGCTGTGTTTTTCAAAAAACATCGCTATATATACAGCTAACTCTCAGTCAACTGAGAGAATGTTTCAACTGAAATTCACCCAAACTGGGGCAAAAATAAAGGTAGTACACCTGAGTAAGAAAAAGCAGGTATCTAATGAACTTACATCTGAACATGTAAGTTCAGATATGGCAGATGCCAGACATTTTTGAGAGGTTTTCCAGCGACACAAAGCACGAGTGACTTGATCCACTCCTGTGGAAAGATGAAGCATTGCAGAATTCAGTGCTTGGTGTCAGTGGAAAACCTCTCCTTTCTTGGGGAAAACTTTCTTCTCACAGTATGTCTTCCCTCAGAAGAGGACACACTGATTCACAAGTGGATGAAGATACTCAAACTCGGAAATGTAGGCTTCTGGAACCACAGATGCTTTTCTTTTCACACACTCTGATCAGACTTGTCCTTATCTCAGTCCTTTGGGGGGCACCAAAATGGACTCTCATGGTTTTAAGCCCAGCTGAAGATGAAATTTCTCTCAGTCACTCGCTCAACCTTCCACCTCTCTTCCACTCCACTGGAATGGGGTGGAGAATCAAAGTAACACTTGTATGTTGAGCTAAGAACAGTTTAAATTTTGAAAATAAATGTAAAATAATACAATAATGGAAATAATAATAATAATAACGATAATACTAATAAGGGAAAACAATAAGTGATGCACAATGCAATTGCTCACCACCCACTGGCCACCCAATTTGGTCACCACCCACTGACCAATGCCAGACCCCCTTCCTGAACCCGGATGGGCCCTTCTGGGTAAATCCCCAGTTTATGTACTGGACATGATGTTCCAGGGTGTGGAATGTCCCTTGGGTCCCAGCTATGCTCCCTCCCAGTTTCTTCTGTGCATCTCCTCACTTGAAAGAGCATAAGACAAGAAAAAAAAAAAAAAAGTCTTTGACTTAGGATAGACACGACTTAGTAAAAAACCATCATCAACACCATTCTCATTCCTATCCAAAACAAAGCACTGCAACAGCTGCTGAGAAGAAAATAACTCTACCCAGCTGAAACCAGGACAATGCAATATCTTGTGCCCCACATGTTTCACTCACTTTCTCTATAATAAAGCCCTGAATAGACCCTTATTGAACCTGCTGATGCAAAGGGAGTGTAGATATCCAACCCCACCCTTTTCAGGCACCCTTGGAGCCAGTGTCCAGCAGATGTGGCATGGCAGTGCACTGGCTGAATGAATATTGAAGGGAGGGAACATTCCTGTAGCCCATAAAATAAAGCTTGGAACAAACCACTTTGTTCAAGAATCCTATCCAGCTACACAGGACAATGAATACAGTGGTGTTGAATCTTGGCTATGGAAAGGGAAGATGCATTTATATAAAAAGTTTCATAAACTGGCAGCAGCTCTGTGACACAGTAATAACTAAAAAAAAGTGATATTCGCTTTCAAGAACATTTTTACAACCTGCAGGGAAACTACAGAAATCTTCATTATAACACAGTAGTTCTGACTGAGAAGAATCCTTAACAGAAGGGAAAAAAAAATCCCTTTCAGAGGTCAACACTATTACACCCCTGTGGTATTTATTTTAACAGCTCAGATCACAGAGAAAATCCAGATTCCATCTGCCTCCTTGAGTACAAACTGGCACACTTCTTATTAAAAGCAAAATGGAAGCTTCCATTGTAAGGAATAAAAAATAAATCACAAAGCAACATCAAACCAATAGAAAGAACTCAGAAGCATTTGTTAAAGGTCAGCTGTGCTCACATGTTTCATTCATGTCCATGTATTACTGTTATCCTGCTTCCCATGTAACTCAAACAATTAAGGGATACCATTTCATAGCCCAGCCTACAGGAGAAACCTTCAATAGGTGTCTTTTGAAAGGAGAGATGATAATTTTCTAAGTGAGAACACACACAGGAACCACAGCATAAGCAAAACAGTATGGAGGAAAAATAATCTGCTAAATTAGTTTTAACAATTAAGTGGAAAAACCACAAATAAGCACAAAAAGGTGAATTGTAAGTAGTGACCAATGAGGTAATTAGGCTCTAGTAGGCAACTTTCTCTTTTAAACTCTGTCAAGCTGCAGATTTTTCAGTCATCCCCTGAAGAAAACAGCGGAGTTAGAGATTTGATGCAATGCTGAAGAAGAGTTTAAGGCAAGGCTGGATGGGGCTGTGAGCAACCTGGTCTAGAAAGGTATCTCTGGCCATGGCAGGGGGGTTAGAGACAGATAACCTTTGAGTTCCTTCCAACCTAGGCCACTCCATCATTCTCTAAGATATAAAGTGAATTTTTAGTCTATTGCGCGTTCATGCCAGTATGCAAATCTCAGGATTGCTCCTGACTTGAAAAAAACCTTAGACAGCATTTGAGGTTTCCAGACACATCATAATCTGAGCTATTATTCATGTACTGAAGGGTTTTTTTGTGCTTTGTCCCTCAAGAAACATGGCTCATGCATTAATTGGATGAATAAATTAATACAGCAATACCCAATGTGATGTATAAAAGCTGTGGCCTTTTTTTTTGCTTTGCTTTTATGTACATTTGCACAATTATCAAAACAATTTTCACTTCACAAAACCTCCCTCAAGTAAAAAAAAATCATTATTTACAAAATATCTCATAATGGACTCAGAAGTAAGGACTGAGAAGAGGGCAAGCATCTGAAAAATAGTGTAATTTAATAACAAGCTGATTTTTAGCAGAGTAAGAAATGCATTCCTACTTATTTTGTACCGTGATAAAATTTACTTCATCCAGATTTTTTTGTACTGCGCAGGCAGAGGGAGACAAAAGTACAAATGGTGTTGGCATGAATAAAGGCTCAACATTTCCAAGTGAAAATTCGAGGAATATTTGGCAGATGTTCAACAGCCTTTTGTGAGAAATTCAGCTGCCCTGACATCGTGTCATTGGTAACACAGCTAAATAACTCAGTTACAGTCTCAGCCAGTTAGTTGCAGAACTGTTTAGTATTTTTTCTCACTCAGAGATTTAAAGAAGAATCAGGATTTAAAATCTCATGTGAACTGTCAAAGGCATAGTTTCTATTTTAAGACTGAATCAGAACAATGGCAAAGTACTTTTATCCTTTTTATCTAAATGCTTACAATTCTAGGGTTTATAACAACTGATAAATCAATTCAAGACAGTTCAGAAGAGAGTCTCCCACATATCTTTTTAGAAAAGACAAACATATTCTTTTAAGGTCTGGTTTTCTAAATTAAATATGTAAGTAGGTCAGTCAAGGTTGAGAAGGAGAGTACATCTGCTAGTTGGTTCTTGTAATGCATTCTTAGTAAACTCTCCTAAAAGGCTAGATGAAGAGCAATTAAAAATTCATACATTTTAATCCTTACCACCTACTGAGCAAAGATTTTTATCCACAAATATGAAGAACATTTTACTGCCTGAATGACTGTCAAGGAACAAAACAAGTGAGCTGAAATCCCATCCCACACAAAGTAGCAACTGACTTAAACTAATGCTCACAGAAAATACAAAATTGTTACTATTTGGACAATTCAGACTAAATCAGCACTCTATTTAAAAATAAGTAGTTGTAGGACTTTTATTGCTACAGTAGTAACAAACACACTTTCAGAGAGACCAAGCGCTTTCACAGTTTTGTCTGTATGAAGAAAATCAAATAGATAGTTTTTAAAGACTTATATATATTGCTGTTGATAATACTCCTGGCATTTTCAACTATTCATGCAAATCTTTAATTTATTTATATAGCCTTCCTGTCAACTAATCATTTAAATTCTTCATTACACTTGTATTTCATACAAGTATTAGCAAGTACTAATTCAGGTAATTTAGGAACAATAGAAAATTCTTTATATGCAATTCTTAAATATTCCATTTTAGAGGCTGAGAAAATAATGAAGGAATATATTTTTCTCTTTTTAGTATTTATTTAAGGCTTCTGCTTTTTATTCCCCCACTACTATAAACATATATATATTCACTCATTATGAGGAAAAAAAGTAATTCTGTATCAGGCATTCCTTTATAAAAAAGATAAATAATATTCATCAAGCCAGTATAAAAATCTAAGTATATCTCAGAAAGGTCAGTTGTGCTTAAATGTTTCATTCATGCATCCATACCACTTTTCTCCACCTGAGGAAAACAATTACTACATGTTATTTTATAGCTAATTCTAAAGGGTCACAATATACTAGATGTGGCTATCAAAGTGAATGGTTAGAATCTACAGGAAAGTTCCAAATATTCTTATGCAAATAGACTGAGGGGAAAAATAATAATTTAAAAAAATATCAAAACCAAACAAGTCCTTCAACCTTTGAACTGGATTTTATTAGATCTGCAGGAACTAAAGCCATAATTTGCTATTCCCTGAATGACCACACTGTATTGCACTATAAAGTGGTTAGGGGAAATTTTTACCTAATTAGAAAATATGCTGAAGTAAGCAGGTGCTACATAACACAAAACAAATATTGATCATCATTGTCAAATCTATATTGCAATATCTAATGACAATGGCTCTATGATTTAAGCCTGTATAACTGCTTTCACAAAAACCTGTCATCAAACACAGGCCCATCTCTTATTTATCCCCGTGTTAGAGGCAAATGGCCACATAAAACACCTTCATTTATTTATTTCTGATGTCCTAGCCATTGTGTTTGTATTGTGGCTTGATGCTCTGCCAATTACTCAGTTAAGAGCATTCTCTTCGAGAGAACAAAAGCTGATAAAACATCAATAAAATCCTGTGAAATGGCATTACAAGAGTCTCATAAACATTCTGGTACAGTTTTGGGATTTACACCTTGTGTTGTCCTTTCACAGAAGCAAACATGCACAAAACCACTGTAATAACCTCTTGAAATCAGATAATATTCCAGCAGCTCAGTTTTGCTGACAGAAGGGGCCTGGGCACAAGCCAAGAGGCCCAGGTGCACTGTGTCATGCCAGCATTTAACGCAGCCTAACATCAGATAGATGCCACTGAGAGAAAATACTCGGAATAAAGTACAGATAATAGCACGGACAACCACTCATTGCTAAATTACTTCTGCTCGTCGTGCTTTGAGCTTTGTATTAAATTTTTTCGTCAAGTGGCAGGAATCACAAGGAGAAGTGGTTCAAAACTCCCTTCTTGTAACCCTGGATAAGGATCTATAATATTAGCCTTTCATATGATAATGGCAAATGATGCCCCTCTTTGAAAAATTCCAGGCTGGTAATGAAAGTCCTAATCAGATTGTTGTTGCAGAGAAGCAGGAGGTGGGGAGCTCTGCCCTTCTTTCCTTTTCCCTTCCCTCCCCTCCCCTTCCCCCACATCTCCCTCCTGTTAGCAAATTCAGCAAACTTGACAAGATGGGTTAAGTCTTGGGGAATTTATCTTACATGAATTTTCCAACAAAGCCCACGGATTGTTTTATACAACTGGAAGGCAGTGCTTTAATAAAAGCTGCACCACCTGAGGCATTTTCATTAAAGGCTCTCTCTAGACAACATCACAGTGTTTGCATTATCATCCTACACCCCCAAGAGAATACAAGCACTACCTTTTCAGCTAGAGTTGATATTGTGTGTGAAGGCACGAGAGAAGATGATTAGATTTTGCTTTCACTCACAAAGTAACCGCTTGCAACAATGCTGTGGTCAGGATTCACTGATTTGTGCTGTCCACCATTTGAGTGGTGAATTGTTTTCCTTTTTTTTTCCAGGAAAAGACACATTCTGAAGGTTTTAATAGTCAGTCACGTGAGTGAAGATTTTATTCCTAACCACGCATTATTCTCAATGACTGTCCTATTGCAGCTATCTGGGCTCTTAAATAATGACGGTAATTAGCCGATTAGGACACCATAGAAAACAGGTGCAAGGCTCTGGAGGGGAAGCATCAATGTACAGAATTAAGGAACTCTGGCATCCAAAATGATTAAACGTGTTTAGCAACAGGAAACACAAATCACCAAATCCTGAAACACAGCGTTTATCTCTGTGGAAAAATTTCACGCACATGCACTGAATGCGCACTTAGAGAGGTTCACCGAGGCTCTCACCCGTTTCAGTGGACTCACCATCTGTGTAGACTTCTCTGCGCAGATGTCCTGGCTGGTGTTTTTGCTTTTTGGCAGGTCGGACCTTCTGTATTACAGCAGCACTCATGTTGCTGTCGGTAGATACAGGGCTGGTGGGTCTGGGACAGTGTGATGCATGGAAATGTCTACGGCCTGCAAATGGTTACACAACAACAGCAATTACTTCTCTTACCTAAAATGAGACTTTTCGTACTTTCTCTTTTGACATCAGAATGCTCTAGCTTTCCAAAACCTAAAAATACACAGTTGGAACAATAGTAAAGAGCATCCAGTTTTAGAATGAGCTGTAACTAAATCGAAGCATTGCTATCCTATCATTAGGCAGGCTGGCTCGGTTGCACAGAAATTATCCAGCTGCTTGGTAGCTCCTGCCCCAGGAGCACGAAACCCATCAGCAGGCAAGCACAAGCAGGATTCCCACCCAGCCAGTTTCTGGAAGGAGTGGAATGTTTCCCTTTCAGGCTTCCCCTCCCCTGGCTTGGGCCACACAAGGTTTACTCCTGCCATAAGCAGAGCAAGTGACCAGCAGGTCTCGGGTACAGAAGCCCCCTCTGCCACTTGGAGTGAATTTTCAGGAATGCATCGAGGCTGGATGGCTGGCATTTTATCACTGATTATTTGCAGATAAGGAGTGTCACATTTATAGGACATGCAGTCAGGCACACGTAATACCAATATATAGAAATCATTGCATAACATGAACTTAACTGCTGCAAAAATATTAGCAACGGGATGTAAAAAGACCTGTTCTAAATATATAAATCTCTACACATATTTATAGGAATTTATTTGTACAAAATGGATAAAATCCTGGCTCCGTGGGTACGAATGGGAGTTTTGCCACCTACTTCAATTGGTCAGGATTTCATCCAGAATTACTAAAATTACCTCCCCTCTCACTGTTCATGATGAACAGCTGTGTTGAAATGAAACAAAGGACTGTTAACTGGGAGAGGATGTCAGAAGTGGGAGGAAGGTTGAAAATCTGTGGAGTCAGGGTGGACACAGTTGTGACAGAGTACCTCTTATCCAGGTCTGGCAGTTTAATAGGATTGATTGTCAAAACATTCATGGAACTGCCTGAAACCTGCATCCCTGAAACCAGCCTGCTGTATTCTTTTCTCTTAGATGAAGTATAACAATATCTGTTTGGCCTAGTACTGATTACCTGTATACATCCAGTGCTACTAGTATCCAGTATGTTGTCAAAATTGAAATATTTCAAATATCATGTTTTAGCTGTTCGATGGTGTTCCAGGAGAAAGGAAAAGTGAAAACACAAAAATATGGATAAGGCCCTGCTGCATATACATAATCTATAGTTTCAAATGCAACTCCATAACAGCTATCGAAATATGAAACCAACACAAAGCCAGTTCATCTCAATAATACAACAGTAAAAGCCTGAACAGAATTCCTCAAAAATAAATAAATAAATGAAAATTTAAAAGAGAAGAAAAAATAATTTAAAAAAATCTTAATGCAGGAAAATATGATTCTAAAGGTTTACTATTTATTTGGATATTTCAACAGAGAGGGATTAAATCTTCTCTTGTAGAGTGACTGAAAACAATGGGAGCCTTATACTGGGAGAAGACAGACTTCTATAATCCTTTTTTCTCTCCCCTCTCATTCAGTTCTGAGTATAAATCCACCAGCAGGGCTGATGTTTGGCCATGATCAGTGAGACCAAAGAACTGGGACCACTTATGAAAGGCACTGAAGAGCAGCAATTTGTTCAGACTGTTGTTGCCATGATCCTTCCTAGTTTTCTGAGCATTCATATTAAAGCAGAAGTGTAGCACCTTCTCATGCTCATAAATGTAAACAGTGGACCATGTTTTGTAAATACTGCCCTTGTTATGAATTCCTTCTCCATGAGAAGGGGAGGTTGAATGACATCCCCCTGGGCCAATGTGGGTGAGAGGTGGGATAACCACCCTCCCATCCATGGTCACTTTGTTACAGTTATATTATAGAGATAATAAACAAAGGGTGGAGAGTCTTCTGGTCTCCTGCCCTGCTGCTCTGAACCCAGATCTGCTGTCTCCTGAGTGTCCTTATCCAGCAAGGCTCATGGTGATAGACTGTTTCACCAAAACTCCTTTTCTGCCTCTTCCTGACTTCCAGCGCCGCAAGAACAGGCGTTCAGAACGCGCCTGTGGACGGGCTCATTCCAGAATGTCCCCTTTTCTGGTTCTCCCATGGAGCAGAGGACCACTCACCTCCTGCTGCCTCGTGCATTTGCCGTCTGGCTACCTTGAGCCCGGCGTACTCGGCAGCGGCCGCGACAGCCTGTGCAAAATCGGCGTCGGTGAAGAAGGACCCGTCGGAGGAGCTGACGCTGGAGCGCCCGCTGGAGATGTTGTCCTCCTCGGAGGCGGAGCCCCAGCCGTTGATCATGGACCCTGTCACAGAGCTCTCCAAATCCCCAACACTGGAGGCGGGGGTCTGCTCCAGGCCACGCAGCAGGAGCCTCCTGTTCTGCATCTTGGCGACCTCCATGTCTGCCTCATCCTCCTCCTCTTCTGGGGCGTCCGTATCCATGTCAGAGACCAAGGGCCCTGAGATGTAGCCATAGGTGTGTGGTGGGGAGATGGGCCTTGGAGGGGGTGGAGGACTCACTGGCTGACGTCTGCACAGAAACACAAGGGTGAGAAGAACTGAAATCACATAACAAAGTCAGAGGAAACAGCAGATTGATGAAAATAATTTTTTTATTTCCTGGCAAGCTTGGCCTGCCTTTTTAAATCAACCTAATTTATATCTAAAAGGCTCAGGTTTGTTTTTTTAGTTTATGCTTTTGCTGTAAATCAGAACTGTAAATCAGAACTATGCAGCTTGAAATCTATCACAAAGAAATCTGATTTTTTAATACGGTTCCTATATCACTGACTTTAATGATAAAGCTGTTCATTTTCCCTAAGTAACACATGTAGAGCTAAGCAAAGAGTTGATTCCAAATCATGTGGCCATTAAAAAAATTATTTGTACACCCTTGAGAGTATAAGCAAAAGAAATAACTGTAAACATATAGCTTAAAACTATCAATGCCAACAGATGCATCTATCTAAAAAGATTGCTCCATTAACGTTACCTTCCCTCCACCCACCCTGATGATTCAGAAAGATGTGAGAAGAGAGACTGCAATTTCATTATTTTAAAATTGATCTAGGTGATGAAAAAAAAGAATTTTTGAGCATAATGTTAGTTCTAGGCCCTAGGGGTACCAAGATGTATAGGTTAACTAATTTTGATGTTAATTTGTCAGTAATGGTATCTCCAGCTCAAGGAGGCAAAGTAGACATCAAGGCAAAGACATCACATCAATGTTCAAGATTAGTTAATACTTCACTCAGAAGTTCCAGGTAGCAACACTGTAAACAGTTCTTCATGGGGCCACAGGCATGCTCTTTAATTGCCATTTGTCTGGCAGGAAAACACACTTTCCACAGTAATGGTTCTCCTGTTGGCTGTGCTCACCAGGAATTTCTAGTGCAGGCTGCTTTGAAAAAAATTTCAAAGTAATTTTCCTTTGTCAACTTTGCCCTCTTATTATCTCATTGAGAAATGATGACTCTCATGGTTAAATCGACTCTTTTGTGCAGGTGACATGCAATTTTTGTTTTTGTTTTTGTTTTTGTTTTTTTTAATAATAAATGGGAATACATAAATACATTAATTTTGGAAAGCAATGTTATCAAGGGAAGATCTAATATTTTATAGCAAGAGCAAATTGGATCCTCCCTGGACTACATCATCACTGTTTTTCACTTGCTGGATTAAGTACTGAACAGAATGAAGAACAGTTAGGGATAAATATCCAATAATCATTTTGTAACAGCACTCCCAAATCCCAGAAGCTGTCGCTTCCTGGAATCTGTACCTGCTTGGACTAGGACCTTGCCCAATAAAGTCCTACTGCCCTAATTTAAAGCTCTTGTGACAAATGTCTCTGTGATATATTTGTCTACTCTCTAGGTTTTGGTATTAGAAGACAGGTAACTGGTTACAAAATATGTTAGGGTTCTTGAAAAGGTAGTTTGTCTGCCAGCTTTTAGGGACAGGCTAATTGAGTGCAGCTGGTTCATGGGCATACAGAATTAACAATACTTCTTTCCCTTTCATCTGATGCAGGTTCTTGCTTTATCGGTGTCATTGTCTCCTATCTCAGCTCTGAGTTTAACACTGAGATCACCTGCTGTCCCCCTCAATCTTTAGTTTTTTTCTCTCCTTTTTGACTCTTCTAGACCACAGGTTTTTATATTTCAGTTTGCTATATTTCCAGCAAGCTCACCAGACAGACAAATATTACAGTACACCAGAATCCTATTCCAGATGCCTGGTTTTCACCAGCAAGTGAAATAATACTCAGCAGAACTATGACTAAAGCCGATAAAAAGTATGACAAACAGCATTTCAGGCATTATTTTTACTATAAACCCACCATTTACAAAACAGCCCAAATCAATGTGGAAAGGCACTGCTTGGAATGTGTTCTTAGTTTGAAAGTATTGCCACACCACATTTGAAACAGGTTTCAGCTGTTAAGCACAGGACACCCAATTCCTCAACAGCAGCCCTGGGTCGTATCGACACCAGCAGGTGGAACAGGTAGCCAGCCAAGCCTTACAAATCAAATAAATAGAATTATGTGACTGTTTTTAAACCGATGAGATGGATGCGGCAAAAAGAAAAGAAACAACTTTTTTGGAAAATGGAGATGAAAAATACAGAATTCGTCACTAACAAATTGTAAGACTTTCAGCAAAGCTAGACTTTACCATTGTAGGATGGACAAAATAAATATACTTTTTTTTTTTCAGTCCACAAAAAGAGCAAGTTGTGTGTCCTAGAAGCTTAAATTGGAGCATCCTTCCAGCTCCTTCTGCCACTACTTTTTGATGACATTGATGGTGACCAGACAGGAGTCTTTATGTTGAGCAAACCTTCTACTTTCCAGGCACTTGCTGGCTGGTTATGCATGTTTGTATATATCTGCTTCTATGTCTACTCCATTCTGTATGTCAGGACACTTGTCCCAGTCTCCAGAAAACCACAGAGATTCTGGAAAGTCACTCATAACTACTGATTATTTAGATTTTCCCCTTTTCATTTGTGTCCGCCTAGTTTTACCTCTCAAATAACCCAGAAAAATGAAGTGATTAACATGAACACTTCTGTGGACCAGCATACCAGGGCCAATGGAAATTACAGGAAATTAGCCATCCACTAATGAAAAGAGTGATTTTAAAGACTCAGGAAGATAAGGAAGAAGAAAGGAAAGAAGAGGAAAGGAGGAAAAGATACACAGTACAAGTGTCACCATAAAGAGTTTAGGAAACAAACCAAGGCAGATCAAGTAGAGGGGAGCTGAAGTAAACACAGATATAGGCCCCTTAAAAAAATAGCCTAACTACTGCCTACTTAATAAATGAGAACCGTAAGGATTATTTACCTTTTTAAAAACATTCTGGAAAATACATCAATAAATATCCACTAAGTTATGTTGAAAAATCAAAGTTCTACAGTCTACTCAGAAAAATCATACAAATTTCATTGTAAGAGGCTTGCATTTTGCTAAAAATAGAAATTCTACATAGAATGCTGCAGGTAAGTTTATGTATTTGTGGCAATAAACAATATGTGCAAACCACTGGAGGAAAAAGATAATAAAAGCCCATCATTTGGGATGGAAAAGCTGTGCCTTAACAAAAGCCAAGAGATGTAAGCATCATACATAAAAGGGCTCATTCAGAATTCACTGTTTTATGGGAGAGAAGCTGTGAGAGTTTAAACGCAAAACAGTTGTAAAAGCAACTCAGAGAACAAACAAAATTTCCCTGTAGCAAATATCTGTCTTTATTAATGTTGGTCATTCCTTTAAATAAGGTTAGATGGAAATGTTAAGAAAATTTTGCAAGCAGTAATTTCCTGTATTAGGATTTATGAGAGGAGGAAAATCTATAGGTTATATAAATTATATATTTATATATATTCATACATATTGGTGACAAGTTAATTGCACAGTTACTGTGAAATAATGCATGCTATTTTATGGTAATAATGCAGTAAATCTATGGGAAACAATGGAACTGTAATTACATGGTAAGCTGTGTTAACGATACCACTTTAATAACCTGATGACTGTGAATTTAACTTATGTCAGCACCGTACGTACCCTAAAGTGATATACTGCATTTCTTCCCATGGTACAATAATAAAGCAACTTAATTACCTACTTCTTAGGTTAAAATAGTTCTAGCATCCTGGATTAGAAGTTAAATAGCAACAGAATAATGGGGAAATGGCTGGCCTCACTGAATTCCACAGGAATTTTCAGCGGGGCTCGGGTGACCGCTGTCACATCTCTCTGGCTACATTTGCATTCACACACCTCCGGTCAGGTTGGTGTTGTGTGTGTCCCAGATCCTCCTGACAGTCCTGTAACATGGGCTGGAGTTCTTCCTGGGGAGAGGGGGTGAGGGTGGCAGTTGACTGATGGCTATAGGAGACAGCGGCTGGAGAGGAAGCTGCTCCTCGGACAGGTGGAGTTGGACCTCGCTCATCTTCTTCCTCTTCCTCTAGCTCATCCTGCTGCAGATACATCCTTGCAGGTGGCACAGGACAAGGAATTTCCTGGTCATAGCTAAAATTAATTTTTTAAGAAAATAAGGACTTAAATTTGTACTGTGTAATTAGCATATCTGATACACGTATTAACAGCCCAGAAACAAACCATGGTTCTCTGTGCCCTCGAGAACAGCTCAGTAAGGATGTGCTGAGTGGATGCACAGCACTGTCACTAAGTGCTCTCCAAACTGCCACACTACAGCTCCATGAGCAGCACCACAACAGTGCTGGGGGGTCTCACTGCCAGCTCGTAGGGCAAATCACACTTCAATTAACTAGTGATTTGAGTGGGAGGTGGACAACATCCTCCTCTCTCTTACCTTTCATCCACTGAAAGGCTGTAATCTTCACTGTTGCTGTGGGGAGGTGGGTGTGCTGGAGGGGGTGGGAGGAGATCTGCCCAGTTCATGCCAGCTTGCTTGGGAGCCTTTGGGGTCCGAGCTCCCTTCTTGTGCCCTTGACTCCCTGGGAATAAAGAGCAGCACATATTATAATGCTTTGACGTGTCTGCTCAGCACCAGCCATGAAAACCATGAAAACAACTGTAGTCCCTTCCCAGATGCTCCTGCATTCTTTGAGAATTTACTGTTCTGCTCAGTTTGGAGCAAACTGGCATTCCTCCTTTTTACACTAGTTTGGGCTTGTAGCTTCTTTGTAGAATTTGTACATTTTAAGAGGTTGAATTTAACCAGAAAATTTACATAGCATGGGAAAAACACATGGGAGTCAAAACTTTAATTTTTAAAATAAACAGTCAAAATATGATAAAACCGTAAATGAATTTTACAAGCCATGTCATTAAGAGCGAGCTTCCTACTTCTGTTAATTACATTAAAGATTATCATCTAAAACAAATGAGCTGAAGACATATTTTCTGAAGTGCCTTTATCCTATTTAATTGCCAGAACCTAAAATACAATATGATACAGATATGATCTATTAAAGTTCTACTGTTGCATTAAGTCACTCAATATAGGTAATTTGTACTTGTCCACTGAAACATTTCAGGCACAATGAAATTACTACTTTTAGTCTAAATGGCAGGTGCAGTTGAAAATAATTGCTGGAAGAACTAAAATAACAGAAAAAAAAAAAAAGATCGATGAAGTATTTCACAAATGTTTTCAACTACTATTACTGGAAAATTACAGCTTGTAATAAAGCAATGCAGGTTTAACAGTTCAAATAACTTGGAATAAGACCAATTATTCAGGTGGTCTAAAATTTTAAGTTTGGACATGGCTATGAGGAGAACTTGCTCAACCATTGTTCCTTCGTATATATACATCTTTCTTTGTTATTGTTACGCCTTTATTATAGATAAATTCCTTTTATGTAGATAAAGTCACTGTGGTTGTGAGCATGTTTTAGAATCCTTCACATTTCTCTCTTAAACTGAGGCAGGATTTTATATAATCGCAGTAAAGCACCACATACATGATTAAATATACCGCAGTGAGTTGGGAAAGGTTGTTTTTTTCACTTCTGCTGTCTCAGATTTCCCACTCTTACTGACAGTAGTTCTGATTATTGTTGTCCCACACTGGCTGCCAGATACACCTGTTTTAGCTCTGTACAGTTGTTTTTGTGGTGTCTCAGCATGTCAAGCCAGACACTAACTATCCCAAGGCGACCTGCATTCTGTATCCTAAGCACCATGATATATATATGGTTCAACACAATTAATTTATTGCCTTGGTCACCTTTCTTCATTCCTGCTGGAGTCCTTGGGACAGGACTATAAATTGTTAGAGTTATGAATAACTCTAATGGGTATTGGCATGCAGAACACCACCCTCTCATTTTTAATTTGCATGGTTCATACCCCTGAGATGTTTCATGCTGAATTTCAAGTCTTAAAATCATTGAGCACAGGCTCAGCACCACATCCTGATCTTTTAGACCTGGGAATGGGCAAAAGGCCGTCTCCCAGAATGACACTGCTGAGCAACTGGGAGAACTGGGAGCTGTGCTTATCTCATCCCAACCATTGACAATTCAGATCATCCAGAGGCACAGCAGGGCTCATCAACACATTTATGTCTCTGCTGTGCCTTGGCCAGGTTGGGATTAAAGCCACTGGACTATCAAAGGCAACAGCAGAACAGAATGGGAAAAGTCCACATCTTGATTGGCAGATGTAAAGTTCAGGGCACTCGTGACTGTGAGTCACAGCTAACCCTGGAACTGATTTGATGTAAATAAACACAGCCTGACTACAACACTTACAGTAAAGCCCCAAACCAAGCCTATGTGCAGTTTCTGGTTTAGCTCATACACCTCTACCAGAAATCTAATCTGGAAGTGAACAGGGTATACCACAATGATAAAAAACAACTTTTGAGTTAAAACATATTCTGTGGTCCCAAAGTAGAGAGTGCAATTTCAGTACTCTAGTCAATACAAAAAGCTGTTTTGTTTCAAGAGTTTTACAAAGGATTTTTAGATTGTTTGTACAGGAGAATGCCAATGAGAAACAAAATTTGATTATCTACCATTTATATCTAAATGATTTTGACAAAAAAAAATTTGACATACAATGACTGAAACCTGTAAATATTTTAAGTATGTCTGAATGCTTTTTTACTCAATGAAATACACGGGTTTAATCTACAAAATGAAAAACTTTTCAAAGCAGCTCTGTTGGGTATCACTCAACTGCTGTGGACTCTTGAGTCCGTTCATGAATTGGGTAAGTAGAACCAAGAGATGTGAAAAAAGTAACTAAAGTACCAGAAACAACACATAATTTTTTTTTTTGTGACAGTTGAAAAGAAATTGCTGTGACTTGCCCATCTGGAAAACATAACATTACTCAGTGTGTCATTAGCATTAGGAAATCCAACTCCTATTTGAGGTCATGACTTTCACAATTTTGGAAAATCAGTTACCTAACTGACATTTAGATGACACTAAGCAATCATGAGGATGCAACAGAAATCTAGGCACCTATTGGGACAGTTTTTGTGCTGTTCAACATCTACTGTTCGTGGGTTTCTCCCCAGCACTCCTCTAAGCCCAGTAAATATTGCAAACCACGGCTACAGCATCCAAACACCACAAAGCCTAAGGCCTGGAAAACACTGCAGGTACTCACCAGATGTGCTACTGCCTCTGTCTGAGCTGTTGTAGGATCCACCTGTATTCTGGTCATATGACTGGTTGTAGGGAATAGTTGGAGCAATGTTGTCATTTACTCGGTAATCTGCAAGTTTAATGGTATGGTTAATGCTGCCCTTCAGGAACACGTCTACTCTTACATACTTGCTTTATAACACAGAGTAAGATCTCCTGAAATTAGAGAACTAGAAACAAATTCATTCTGTGGAAGAAAAATCATCCTGCAGTCAAGTTTTATTTTTATCTTGCCTCTTATTGGTGGCTTAGGGGAAATCATGGGAACTTAGTAGCTGCACAGCTAAAATGCAGCAAAATGGAGTTCTATGTACAGGGTTTTCACAAAGCCTCTGCAATGGCCAAGTCTCAATGTATCTATCTATCTATCTATCTATCTATCATCTATCTATTTATCTATCTATCTATCTATCACCTGTGTGAGCATTTCACATACAAATACTGTCACCCTGATTGATTTTCCACAGTCTCTGCCTAATTTATGCATGCAGGGCAACTGATGGACTGCAATAGCTACTTTTGGTATTTCAAAGGTGACACACCCACATAGGAATCAGCTCTGTATGATAAGGGCTGAATGATCAACTGGAGCAGCAGTGCAGTTCCAATTGATTTGCTTTACAACAGAAGTCGTTGTTTCAGGTCTGCTGGCTCCAAGAATATTTTTATTTACACTGGATCATGCAGCTTCTACAGGTCTTTTTTACTAATAGCTGTTACCATAACTTTGCTCTCCAAAGCACTTGGTATACACTTATTACTTTTAAATCTAGATCTGGCAACCAGATCTGCAAAAAACTTCATCAGGAGTAAAGTATTCATCTGGCACAACAATACTCTTGTGCTAAAAAACAACTACAATTTCCAGAGAACAGAAAGGAGGTAGGTTACTCTTCATACAGCAGATAAAACTGTGTCATAAACAGAACCACTGGACATAAAGTAGTGACAATGAAGCACAGCATGTAATTAATCAAAATAGTTACTTCCCATCACAGAAGCTATAGGTATAATCAGCAGCAAGATGGCTTTGACTTACGAAATGAGAAAACCAAGATCAGAATATTGACTCATAAAATAGCAAACAAAAACAAAAATAAACAAAAGTAAGAATTCAGTCCCCATCTGCTGCAGAAATGTTTGTGATAATGTAAGCATGGGGAAAAGAGCAAAATGATAAATTCCACACCAGAGTGTATTCTGCAATAGTTTCTCAGCCTAGTTGCATTCCACAGACCACGCTGAAGCCCTGCATACCGCATATGTTTACACAGAGGATAAACAGTAAATCAGCACTCTGAAATATGTATATATGACTGTCAGCAGACAATGCTTTAAGGGGGCCTTTCCACACTACAATATGCTAGAGATTATGCAGCTGTAATATACACAGTTTGAAAGATGCAGTATCTTCCAGCACATAAAAACCAAACATGTTTTAATTCCCAAAGTGGTGCGTAATACACAGTTCGTGAAAGAGAACAATTACAAAAAATACAGCTTTCACCCTCTAGTAAGGAGCCCAAACCCTTGAATTTTCTTTTGGCATGTTTATGTCAGGGGAAGGTGTGACATTTTATATTGCCCTTTGAACTCCTCTGTGAGTAGATGGGTCCGGTGGAGAAATCAACATTCCCGTCATGAAATGTTTCTTTTTACTGGATCGCTTATCGCTATGCAATCACTCCAGTTACAACAATCCATGCAAAAAGTTCCAAGTTAGAGTGGGTCCAGCTCCTAGGGATACTGCTTTGCAAATCAGGTTATTAAAAGAGGTTGCATGGTAGCCTGGAGGACTAGAAAGGAGAAATCACATACCTATTTCTTCCAGCTCCCACACAGTATATTAAAGAAAAATGCCTTCAAGGCCTCTAAAGCACGTTCTGATGTTTCCCGTTAACACTGAAATCAATTTATTTTTAGCTTCTGGATCCACAGACTTCAGTCAGGGTAACACAGGAATTTAGTTTCCAAAATTGTGTGTGGTAGCATTGCCTCTCAATATGAGAATTGAAGGCTTGCTAGGAACAAGTCTAAGATGAATTGGATGACTCCATTTGTGTCCCCAGTGTACAACACAATACAATTTTACAGAGTTTGATATGCAAAATTTCATTCTTTTACAAGAACATGTAGATTTAATGAGTCTCCATCCATGACTGGGAAGAGTGGGTTGACCTATTTAAAATTTAAGGTAGAGTATAATGTGACTACCATGCATCTGGCTCATGAATAAAATATCTGGCCTCTGTCCTAGCCAATCCCTTAACTACTATTAAATTTAAATTAATCTCATATCCATAGGAAATGTATTTTATTTAACTCTTTTCTAAAAATACAGCTTGTTATTTTTTTACAACAAATTCAATATCAGAAAGGTTATCGTGGTGCTAATTAACTTTCTGACACTGCTAATGGTGTATTTCTGAATCTAAAGAGGCAGAAGTCTAAAACCACCACAGAACTCTGTAATTGCTCAACCTGAAAGCTTTACACTCCCAGAACCAGAAGGTCAAAACTCCTCTGCTGCCTAAAGAGGAGAAACAAGCTAAAAGCTCTTCACCTTTGTTTAATTTGTTTTGCTCCATAATGTTGTACTGTATGGGTGGAACCTCTTGCTTTTGCTGAACAGAGGGTTTCCAGTGTTTCTCATTCGTGTCCCCGCTGCCACTGTTAACATTATTGCTGATACTGGACTGGATGAGCTGAGTGGTGGCATAAGGAGTGGGCTGCCCAGGCTGGCTGACAAATCTTCCGTCCTTTAGATTTGGACTATTGAAGGTTTTCATCTCATTGATTTTGTTGCTGAGGTCCACGTCCCCATACACAGTTGACTCAGGCAACATCAGGTTTGTCTGCTTGTTGTCCAGCTGATTGTTGTAATTTGCTATACAATCGGCTAACCACAGAGGAGAGAAAAGAGAAAAGGTCATTCTGTTCGCTCACACCAGACTTTCCACGAAACCCCCTCTAACATTTCCTTACTGCACACCTACATGGCTTGAATCCATGTAGCAGACACACTGAGGCAGAGATACTGCCACTAACTATACAATTCACAGAATATTTTTTACCTTGTACAATACTGCTCCAAAAATAGGGTTCACTGTTCTGATTCACTGCAAATTCAGACCTGCTGAATTATATCTACAACGACTTACCTTGCTGGGCTTCCCATAGTGGCCATATAAACATTCACGTGTTTAGACATTATTCTCATAGCAGTATAGATATTCAATTAGTAATTGTGATTAAAATAATTTGAATTGCAAGGAAAATTCAACCAAAACTTAATACTGGGAGTAGCTAAATAACACCATCATCTCACGTCACCTCAACAGTATCTAGACAGTGTTGGGTTGGTGATAAGAAATAGACATACAACAGGTTTTCATAAAGCAGACTTAAAAATGATTACATGTAAGAGAATTAAAGAAAAACAGTACAATGTAAAAGGTAACTCAGTACCCAGTAGCAAGTCTTTATTTGATCATTGTTTGCTTGTACAATCTTATGTTTTAACTTGGAACAAAGAAGGCAGAAAAGCAATCTGGAATTTTTTCCCGGGTTTCAGTTGCTTTGGATATTGCAAAATCTGTGATAGCACAGTAATACATTGTCCTGTATGCTAAAGATAGATCATACAGACAGCATGAATTCATTCTTCTGACATTGACTGCATCCTGAGACCACCACTTATTGCAGACAGTAAAGGGACATGTGCTGATGCTCTGGCAACTACTGCAGGGAACAGGGTCCCTGCCTTGCCATGCTCCCTTGCCACTGCCTGACAGGAAGCCCACGTATTTTCTCCTCTCCACATCCAGTCCTCTGGGAGAATACTGAATGAAGTAAAGTAGTCTGTGGGTCAGCAGTTAGAATGCTTAATGGAACTATCATTCAATGATCCTTAAGCAAAAATTCTCATTTTCCAGTTGATTAATGCATCAATAATTACATAACACTCACCAGGAATATAGTTTTCCTCTTTAAAAAGAAGTGGTATTTATGCTAATGAATTTGATTCAAAACCTGAAGTCTATTACCTGTGTCCACAATGAATTTACCAGAGAGGATGTCAAGTCAAACTACACACAGAATTCAAAATTTTACCATTACTCTAAATGAAATGACTAGCAAACATAGAAGATTTTCAATTTCAAAAACATTCCCTAACACATACATATTTTTTGAGATATATTACCTGAGAAAGTGGAATAAAATAATGCCAATTATTTTTAATTATTATTAACCACCAATCCACATTTTCAGTGACTAAGGAACAGTATCAAAACATGCCACACAGAACTTATCACTGCACATTTCATGCCCCCCAGCCTGTGGGTTTTTTGAAGGTTTTACTATTTGATATATTTTTCCCTCTTATGTGAGGTGTTATTTACTGCCTCTGTTATTTATTGCTTCACAGTCTTCAACTTCTTGATTTCTAGAGTTTAAATGCTTTCATTTCTCTCACCTACTGAAACCATACTAGTCTTTCCTCCTTTCCAAGTCTACGGTATTATACTGGGCAATTATATATACAGTATATTCTTCACTCCTGATAACTCAGGCTTTGCTAAGATATCCTTGCAGAGTTACTTATAACATACATTTTTACCTCCTTTCATTTGCAGCTACATCTGATTTGTGTGTAAGGCAACATAATCAATACAGCATATGCAGTAGGTACATTTTTTACATAGACACATTAGAATTCCTCATAACAAGCACTTAAAAATGGTTCATCTATATAACAGAAGATTTATCTAGTAAGATTTTTTTAATGGCACCTCCTTTTGGAACAATAGTTTCCCGTTCTGTAGACTTGGAAGACAGTGCTGTACTTGAAAGCAATCAAAAATGCAGCCACTTTGCATATTCACAGCTACTGAGGGGATATCCATCGCTGCTGCTTCACAGCGTAAACCAGCCCATGATGACAGAATAAAGAATATTTGGCAGAGTTTCCAGGAAAGATGAGACCACTCTGAGCACATTGTCTGACCCACAAGCTCCAGAGTTCTACTTGACAGGAAGGAAACGCTTTGCGACAGAACCAAGCTTAATATGAAAGCTAAAACGAGGGAGAATCCACTGCAGTTCAATACAAGATGTTATAATAGGTTGCAACCACCAAAAATGTGCCTTCTCTTCCTTTTCTGGATTTGTTAGTTACCAGAACTTGCTATGTCTGTTGTTGCCACAGTAAACTATCCCTAAATCACAAACTTTTTTTATTCAAGTACTGGTGGATGTGCTGTCCTCGGCCAGAGTGAGAGAAAAGTCTCTAAGGCCAAAATCTCTCCCCTTGCTCTGAAGCAGCTGGCACTGGTCGCTGTCAGCATTACTGCAGGAGATGAATTGCCATTACCACCACTCATGAATTACCAGCCATTTGAGCTGGTTTCACATTAATTACAGGAGGTAATGCTGCTTGGCACTTGAGCAATTTCACATACTGCCCCTCTGGATTGCTGGGACATGCTACTAGCCAAAACCAGCAAAAACCAGTAGAGATACTTGTGGAAGTGGAAAAGACTTATTTCATTCCTCACCAGCGACTCGAGGTTAAACCAAAAGGAACCTAAGGTCTGTTTAAAACAAAATGTGGAACAATTACCACTCTGAGATGTACTTCCTCGAGTGTGTTCCATAGAACTCATGAGGTTTTCTTCCAGAGCTCAGCTCTCTGAGTTCTGCTCAAGCGTCCAGGAATTACCACTTAACCTGACATTTTGTATTTCCTTTCAGTGTGTGAAGTTAACTTCTTTATTCACACACCCTAAACAGAACACCAGCTATCCAATCTTGCTCAGAAAGGCACTCAAAGTGAAGTTCTGAGTGTGCCAAAACAGACTGGCTTTGTTGCAAGCACTGTAGCAATGCCTAATTTCTTGCTTCCCATCACATCCAAACCAGAAGGAAAACCAGAGTTGCATCATTTTGGTATTTCTCCTTCTCCATCTGAGCAACAAGAACGTACAGAACAACCCAAAAATGACCTTATCTGGTCTATTCAGAAGGTTAAATGTATTAATTCAGCGTGAGTTTTGGCAGCATAGAACTTTGCAGGGGCTCCTTAAGCCTGCTACAACTATCCAAAGAGGATAGGCTCCAAAAAGAAATCCAAGAAAGGATCCAAAAAAGGGATAAAAAGCATAAGCATGACACAGAGGAGACACTACATTAAGCCTAAAAGCATTGGACATAAAACCCCAAACAAACCTGTAGGCTCTCTCAGGTATTAGAAGCACACAGTCTGTAAAGAAGGTTCCTTAGCAAGGTAAAACATTATCTAACCTGGTCGACTGTAGGTTGTGAGGTTGCTATCACTGTTGCCATTGCCAGAGGTGCAGCAGTTGATGGAGCAGTCATTGTGATTGTTCCCTGTGTTAGGCCAGGTATCTGCTAACCATGGCTGAGTGGCTGGTTCACTGATGTTTAGGAGTCCAGGCCTTTAAAAACAAAGCTTGGTCATTTCAAAAATGAAACAAAAGCGTTTTCACATTGCAGTGACACTCTTCCCAAACGAGAGATATTGCAAAATAATACCATGTAACAAAAAAGCTTGAGCACTGAAAACCACAGTTGATTCAATTATTTAGTATTTTCAAGTCTCCTGTCTAACCTGTTCCTGGCTAAATCACTCAGGAGTGAGCAATCAAGGGCAGCATCAGTTCATTTTGCTGGACTACACTATAAGCTGATGTGCAACATTTACCTGTCAATTTGGTTTTCATTTTTTTCTATTTTTTTTTCTCTTGGGAGGTTGCACTTTGATTTTTCTGCCACTTCACCCTTTCTTAAAGAAAGCAAGGTAAAAAAGAGGAAATTGACAAGTCAAATAAACAAAAAATTTACACATGGAAGAGGGATGGGTATGCACAAGTGAGAGCCAAATTTAAATGTGAATATTCCCAAATTCTTGGTCATTTATGGAACAAGTTCTCCTCATCATCAGGCAGTACTACTGTGGTGCAATCAAAGGGACCAGCAGGTAACAAAGACCTCTGTGGCTTGGGAGCACTTGGATCTCACTAACCATGCTGAGTGGGTGACACACTTGTTCATGACAAAGCCACTCAGCTCCTAAGAGAGCCTGAGGTACTTGGGAATATTGACCACCTGAAAAATATCCAGACATGAATGCTGCATCCTGGCTGCATCTGGAATAAAGGGTACTCCTGTCATCAGCAAAAAAAGAAAACCAAGCATTCCTTGGTTTTCGAGATGCTGGATTTTTGTAGTGAGCCTTTGTGAAAGCCTCTCTGATGAGAATATTCTGTAGAATATTTTGGTGGCTCTTCAGCCTCCACTCTAACAATGCAGTAGCATGTTACAGTCCCACACAATTTAAAATTGCCTTTGATAACTAAGGTGCTTTTAAAAAATAGATGATTTTACCTACTGTCACATACACATATATGAACACAGTCCCCTGCTCTTGGGATTTAACAGGCAACTTTCCATTTGAAACAGTGTAGAAACTATTTTCCATAATATTAGATGTGATGATCTTCAAAAATAAAATATGCTAATCCTCTTAAACTGCAAGTTGAAAATACAAGCTGCATGCAGTTATTTGTGGGGGATAGAGTCTGTCAGTGCTGCAGGCTTAAGTCATAGACTTAGACTGACATTTAAAAGATCTATACATATATGTGTATATATATATTTCTGTGCTGCATATGTCATCTGACAATTTAACATAGGGGGTGATGAGGTTTGACTTGCTGTCAGGCTTACAAACCTGCCAATATGCATTCAGTAAAGAAATATTTTTTAAAAAATATCTGAAATAAATATACAGCTGTGTAGGCCTGTGAGCATGCCAGCTGATTTGAAATTCCCTGCTTTTTTCCCTACACTCTGCTCTTACAGTGAACGTACACCTCAAGACATTTAGAGGAGACAAAGCACCCCAGAATGTTTCAGCGCTCTAAAGATCTGTGTACTGGATTTTTGCACAGAGAGTTAAAGATCCTTTGTTTCCAAAATTTACTTTGCATTCACACCTGCTGTTATGTAAGAAATGTGGTGTGATGTATATAAGCAGATGAGAATTCTACTAATTGGAGCCATTTAGGTGGAACTGTAGGCAAGAGATGCTTCATTACAGCTCCACAGCCTGGTGATGACTTGAGATCATAATTTCCAAA
This sequence comes from Cisticola juncidis, assembly GCA_013400215.1. NCBI lineage: Eukaryota > Metazoa > Chordata > Aves > Passeriformes > Cisticolidae > Cisticola > Cisticola juncidis. Next base: position 115,718 of record VXBR01009116.1, on the reverse strand, counting down.
GATCTTTAACCTTGGCAGCAAATTCCTTGACTCCCTGAATTACTGGACGGGGTCTGAGGCAGAGGTGGACAGAGAGCAGAGCGCCAAGTGTGGGTGCTAGCTGGAGTCAATCCAGCACAATTACCACTACTCAAATCCTGTCTAGAAAAGGGATTGCCACAGAAATGGGTTGTTTTTTCAGCATCACACAAATGGGGATTACATTGAAATATATCACTGTGACATTTTGAAATCTGAAAGATGCTTTAGCATGTTCACATAACTGCACTTGGCAAAAATGCCAAACCTTTCCAAAACACTGCAAATAAATATAAAGTAAGGAGGTGAAAACCTTAGGTTTGAATATCAAAAATAACTTTTTTTCTTTTTTACATTGCAGAACTATGTTTCATATTCTACAAAACAAATTACATCACACACGCTGTTGATGCTATGTATACAAATGAACAAAGCCAGCACAGATGTTTGCACCTTGAACCAATTACATTGTTAGAGTCTGGCATTGCTGCTGAACACTGGGACAGTAAAAGTGAAGTTGATCCTCTAGAAGCACCAAATTTACTGTGCACGATGTAGACACTTGTGGGTTCATTTCTGCCCTTTGTGTGAGAGTGCTTCATCTAGCCTGTGCTAAGGGAAGAGTGAGAAAGCACAGTGCACAAAGAACACAAAGGATATTAGCTGAGGATATTTTTGATCAACTCTCAGGAAATAGAGGGTTCATCTCTCTCCTCTCCTATTTTCCCACTATCCTGGAGTAAGGGAAGCAACCCAGTGATTTACAGATTTTTCCATTCAAAAAATCACATGGTAACTGTTCTAGAGGCTTCCCTCCATGCTCCTATGGCCTTGAGAACACTGCAGCACAGTGCTGGGCAGAGATATCTGCAATTCCTCAAAATATGCCGGCTGCAGCAGGAGCTGAATAGCCTTACCTCTGCACCGAACTCAGGTAGACTGGAATGTTTTGTTTTATGCCTAATCTTAACAATTACTAAATTTTTGCATGGTCTTGCAAAGTAGGAATCACAAGATGCCACTTGTGAACAGGAATTGTTACAGGACTTTGTTGCCCAGCTGGTCTTCGGTATTTTAGCCTTATTTCAGCATCATGCCAAATATTTGAATTTGGAAAAAAAAAATGGTGTGCTACTAAAGCACCACTGCTTTGACCTGCCTTTTTGCTAAAACTATTCTTTTTCTACCTGAAGAAAACTTCAGCCCTACAGAGGAAATGTAAATTACAGTGTTCTCCATGGCCATTCATTAAGTAATAACATAAACCCAGCGAACATGCCTTAGTTAAATCCTCAGTCTGGAATGGATCTGGTTCTCAGAATGGGTAGTTGTAAATTTACAACCTGCTTCCCTCTCCTTCAGTGCCTCATCTATTTTAAGCAGTGCTTTAACTGTTTTGAGTTCACAGAAACTTTTTTGTTCTTAAAATGTCACCTTTTAAGGTGTTTATATCTTCAACAATTTTTTGCAAGAAATATTTTCTTTCTTTGTAGTATTTCTGAAGCAGCTATATTTCTTAATCTTCATAAAGGCCATGACTTAATTACTTTTACTCCCTTAATCAGGTGGTAGGCAAGGTCTTTATTTTGAAGTTAAAGCACTCCCTCTGCTGCTCATTTCTTGAGATGCAGTTTTTACAGGTTAACAAAGCTGAAAATATTTCAGATGATGTTTTGGATGTCAACCTAAAAATTCAAACCATACACACTCTTTCTAAACAGGAAATATATGGCCAAAATATATGCATTAATATAATGAACTAAAACATAGCTCTGCAAGTGATTATCCCACCACCACTTACAAGGACAATTGAACTTCCATAATCCTTAAATTTATTTGCACACAATTTATACCTTTAAGAATAAAGCACATCATTACCTGCCTCCACTGCTTACGGCCTCTCCTCCTCTCTGATATGTTACTGAAATAGTTGAAGATAAAAAAGAAGGAAAAAATTTAAAAATCATACAAGATTCCTTCAACCACAGCATTTATTTCACCTTTGTTTCATTTTAGCTAAGATGATAATTGTGCATTGCTTATACATTATTTTGTGTCTCATTCTGCACTGCTTCCAATCCAAGTTTAGACATACTACTTGTGTTGCTTGATAGCTGCTAGTCCTAGCCCTAAGAGGGTTTTATATTTCAGTTCTGTTCTGAACACACACACACACTCACACACGTATTGCTTAAGAAAGCAGGAAGCCACACATCAGGTCAAACTTATTCTTAACATAACTCTGCTGACTTCAGTGGAGTTACTTTGTGGAAGAATTTAGGTCATATATTTATTTCATGAATGGCTGGATGTTACAGCTTTGCTCTACCTTATTATTTTGGCAAGATTAAAGAGGTATCATGATTCTATAACAGAGCTCACTTCCAGTGTAAATAATGGCTCATTACAGCTGAAGCTACTGCAGAAACAAATGCACTTTCTGAATGTTACTGCAATACACTCAGGGAACAAGCACACTCTAGAAATCCCCAGAAGCTCCAAGTTTTATAACATTTTATAAACCGGATTTATAAATTATACTAAATAATCTAAAAATTTAATTACATAAATCTTGGTTAAAATCCAGTCTGGCAGAAAGAACACTTTCTAAATTAAAAGGAACAGTTCTTCTAGCATTTCAGAAGTATTCTCCATTAATAAAGTGGATGTCCACATGCATTTGTTTGTTGGTATGGATTGCATATCCTTCAGAGGAAGCAAGATGTTTCAGAAGTTAGCTTTTAGGATGCAAACATCCAAGAAGAAACAGTGTTATAAATCTTGCAGGTTTGCATCGGGTTTGGCAAAGGGTTAAGGAGCCTGCCTCCCTGCAGATGCTGATGGATTCTATACTTTCCAGCTAGGAATGTGCTGAAAACAAGCAGCCAAATTCTGCTCTTTAGAAGAACTCCAAACCGGGAGTCTGCAAGAGAGAGATAAATGCTGGCAGTGATTACAATAACAGGATTAAAATGTAGGATGCATTCCTACAGGTAAGTCTTTTACTGCAGGTAATGCTACAGAGGGGAGCCTGGCTCCATTGAAAGTCAAAGCATGACTGAGATTCTGGACTGAAAAACAAGGATTTTTTTTCTTTGAAGTGTTTTACATGCTTTATGTTTTTCCCAATTTCTTCTTTAAAAATCTCAGGGCTATTTATTTTCCAGCTCTGACATATCTTAAGAAACCCTGATATTTTCTTTTAATGTTAAGAATCCAATGGAGAGACTAGATTTTAGCTTCCAACCTCTGCAGAATTTCAGGGGCGTGCTACAACGGCGATTACAATAGAAGCCCTCTGTTTAGCCAATTCAAGTAACAGCAAAAATAATGAAGAGTTTGAACTATTCTCCACCGAGGCACTCAAAGGCCTGCAGGAACATTGAGGGCCACTCTGGCTCATGCTGAACAGGAAGCAACTCCAGTGCACATCAAGGCTGCCTTCTGAGAGCAGGCACTCTGCAGTCTGATTAAAGCACTCACGTGGGTGAGATGCTAACCCAGCACTGCCCAGTGTGGGTGAGTGCAGGATTCCTCTGCAGCCTGAAGGATGTAACTCAGCTGTGCACAGAGGCCACAGGAGCACAGGGCTGATCAGGAGCTAATATTCCCTGGGAAGCTGCCTGTGCACAGGAGGGGGTGGGTGGGTTTCTCCCTGCCTGGATATACACGTCCTACAAGTCTCATAGGTCTCTTGTGAAAACAGAGGAGGAAGAAACAACCTGTCTGTCCACTCAGGCTGTAGCTAAAAGAAAAGCAAAATACTGATGGGTACAGAATGTGTTGGATTTCATCTACTGCAGAGGATGAGCTGCTCAGCTGCCAGACTGTGGGATCCACTGAAGGTCAGCTCCACAGCATGGAAAGGCTCTCACAGGCTTTGGTGGGCTATGGTTAGGATTACGTCATATTTCTCACATTTCTACACAAAACCAAACAGAAGGTGATTTTAAACTCACACTGAATTTGAAATGCACCTCTTTTTAAGTTGAATGGGATGATTATTTTAAAATTTCACAGCAAATGCCATTTAAGGCAGCAAGCCTTAAAGAAATCTAACTGCCGTAACACTGATTTTCTGTATCCTCCAAAGCAGACAACTCTGAGGTCACTGGATTAAGGCAGATCCAGAGGAAAGAAAAGGAACAAATATTTCACCAACTATAATCTCACTGATCTCTTTCAAGTCAGCATCTGGGCTCTGCTAAGTCATTCCTCCTCCATCAGGAGCACCTTTTGCATCACCACATGTGGGAGGCCACATTACTCCCTTGGAATATTCAGGAAGAGAGCCCAGGTTGTACAAACTGGCAGCATCATGCTACAGAGTGGCATGCTGGTGTGGAATGGTGTGCTGTGAGATGGTACACACAAACAGAAAACACTGTCAGCCACAAAATGCACACTGCTTAGAGAACAAATAATGATACCTGTCATTAATGACACTGTTTAAAATGAACAGCCCCTTCAGAACAGCTGGGCTGGCTGGTTATGTCAGAGAAGGAGAAATAGTACCACAAACACATGCTTAAGGAACAAAGAAGGGGGGAAAAGTGCAAATATATACCTGTTGGTGTGAAGGTAAAAGACGGGACTGAAAAATCAAAACAAAATACAAACTGGTTATTAAGCTGAAGAGAGAAAGGGAAACATACCACATTAGTATAAATCTAGCAGACAGCTGAACATAAAACAAATATATATATATAACTAACACACTAGTTCACTCACACTGATATAAAAATAAAACTAAATTTGCAATACAGAAAGAAGATTGTCTCTGCAGGTACTGTTCTGGGAGAAAAAGAAAAAAAAGGAAAAAAAAAAAGCAAAAAGCTTGATATTCTATTGTGCTCCTGAGGGGATGGGACTGTGGTTTACCCTTTCAAATCCCTCTCACTTTGGTATTTTAAGGTTTTTTCCTAGAAATCCTAGCACAAACAAAAAGCCCACACTGGTAATCATTCTAGAATGCAGAATGACAAATTCCTTAACAAAGCCTTATCAAGGTCCTATTGAATCTTATCTGCAGTTCACTAAGTAAATGCTCATTACACTGAACTAATAGGGACACTTAAGTATTCAGTAGGAAATAATAATCATAAAAAGGAACAAAGAGAACTGCTGTTTTACTGCCTCTGAATCAAGAATGGCACCAACTCTCACTGTAATAAAGGCACTAAAATCTTCTGCAGCAATTAATTTTTGTTTTCAGAGATGAGACTGTTAAACAGAGTTATTATCTCTCTTTTTAAAATAATCACCCCCCAAAAAAAACCCCTCCCTAGATATAACACCTTTCTACCTTGAAATCCTTGGCTTTAAGAGGGAAAGGTTAACAACAGAACAACAACACTGCTTAACAACCTTATCTCTCACAGCTACTATAAATCCTCTTTGGATCAATAGGGGCTCTAACCCAAATACAGAGCACCAGCATCTGCTCTTCCTGTTAGCACATGCTCCCCCTCCTGTTGGCAAGACAGAATCGTTTTCCTCTCACTGATGGCAGAACAAGGCTAGCATTGCCCTTTTTGATCTAATGACAGCAGAGAGAAACAATCAAATATTCACTAAAACAGCCTGGAGACACAAGGTGATCAGCAAAGCCAGCACAGAAAGAAAATGTTCTGGCTAAGGGAACAGCTTCTGAATATAATTTTTTTAAAGAACTCTCAAGTTTCTGGGGAGTGCAGTGTGTATTCTTGTTAAGATTTTGAAGTTAAGAATCCAATGGAGAGAATAGATGTTAGCTTCCAACCTCTGCAGAATTTCAGGGACAACCTATGCTGTAGGTTTGCCCCCTCTTTACCAAGCCAATTTATTTCCAGGGATATGACACTAAGCAAAGCAAAAATGGAGCATTTGCCCATTTCAGGCTGCATTTGCAGCAAAGCTCTTTATCTTGGGAATACCATTGTATTTGCTTTGAGCTAGGCCTTTTCACATAGTCAAGTTTAATTTAGTTACAGTCAAAATATAGAACCATAGTAACAAGCTTTCATTAAAATAGAACGGGCATTTAAACCTGAGCTATTCCAAAGAGAATGAAGAATCTCAAAATTAATTAGCAGTCACAGGGACATGAAAAATAATCTTAAGCTACTGTCTCATTGATCTTCTGTGAGCTAAGTACTAAACCTAGTTTAGTTTCTTAAGGAACTGAGGAGGTTCAACTGAAAGAAATCTTATTGCTACCACATGAAAGAATGACTTAATTCTTAGAGCTTCTATTAATAAGCTCTTCCGAGTGTGTAAGACTGCTAGTACCGTATGTATGTGTGGGAGTAGTGAAGTATTTTAACAGATGACAGGCCTGGAGCTAAATATAAAAATAAATAAACGCAAGACTGAAGAAAGTTTGGGCTTGCAGTGATGACTTGATGAACTGCAGAGTGGCAAACTACTTTGCAATTCATATTTCACTAAAGACAGGTTTTATTCTTTGAAGAACACTTGATACCAGAGATACATACCCTATTTTTCTGTACACTTTCATTTAAACTCCCCCCAAGTTACACAAAAGATACTTTTTCAGATACTGAAAAACACAGCTGTTTTGAACAATAGCTGATGTCACTGAAGTAATCATTTTTAAGGACAAATTGTATGCTTTTTGCTTAATCACAGGTCCTGGTGAAAGCACAGTGATGTTAGTGTGATAGAGCTGTAGAAAGGCAGTGTGGCAGCATGCTATTAGTAAAGCCAAACAGCACAGGCCAGTGCAGCTCTATGTGGGGCTGTCCTGCCTAAGAAATCCCAGCAGAGCACAGCCAAGGGTGCAAGTCCTTCCCAGTTTCCTTGGCTGCAATTCCACTACAACCCCTGTGCCTGGAGTGCACAGTGAGCCCTGGTTCTTTAATGGCACGGAGGACATCTCAACTCTGCAACACTCCGGAGGTATTTCCATGTTTCCACTCACTCATTTGCTGTTTTTAGCACTGCTTCTTTTACACAGCAAAGTATTGCTGCTGTTTAAAACCGTTTCTGTTTGATTTGCCTGTCTTGCCCATAACACATTCATTCTTGAGGACTAAAAAAAGTAAACTGTGATGACTCTTCCACACACGAAGATGTGTCCGCCTTTTAAACCCAGGCCTGTCTTCTGATTGCTACATGTCAAATACAACCCCTCTAGTTCTTCAAAAACAGGATCTCCCATTTTCTGATTCATTCCAGAATTTATGGGTCTCACTCTACAAGTGTGGTACTTGTAGAGTGAGTAGAGTATGAGGTACTGCTTTGAGATGTAATGAACTGTAGCTCATTGAATTCAGCTTTAATTTCCAGGCTTAGCCTGGAAATTATTTGATCTGGAGGAGTCAAGTTTTTATTCCAGAAGATCTTCCAGGTAGTGATTCTAGTTTTGTTTGTCAGAGAGTATACTGCAAAGCACTGCTTGACCACTGACAATGTGATATACAAGAAGTATCAATGAAATAACATGAAAGTGAGGAGTGCTTTAAGTTAGCCCCACTGCTGCCTTCTGACTAAACACAGATGCAGGACGGGATAGCCCCTGAACTCAGGCCCAGCCAAGGGTTCCACAACAGCATTTATGAAAAGAGTCTTGGAAAGCAGACTGACCCTTGTGCTTTTGCAAACAGCCACACTTCCCCAGAACAGGAGAAATTCCAGTACCCACACCCAAAGTGTTACTGCTGTACACCACTGTTAGCACTCCCAGCAGCAGGCAAAGCTCTGAAGGGCGGACACCATCCACTTCAGATGGCTCCTCTTCAGATGATACAGTGTCAGAGAGCAAGGGCATATTGGAAGCTCCTGGCCTTCTTTACACTTCTCATTTGTAGGAATATCTTTATAAAAAGCTACTCCTGGTATTCAACTCAAGACTTATGCTCTAAAGCCAGACTTAGCACATCACGTAAATATCGCTGCTCTCTGCACTGGCCCCTGACCCACACTCCATGAAAGTACTGAAGGAAGCTGCTAATTCCTCATTCGAGCCTGAGAAGAACAAGAGACTGATGACAAAATAAATAGGCAGCAAACAGGCATTCAGCAGCCAGCAGACTGAAACAGATAACGGGGCACCTTTTCTGATACCAGCGTAAGTACTTGTGAGTCCATTCCTCTTCTTCCTGTGGCGATACAACCAGATGCTGAAGACCATGAGGATAATCCAACAGGCTGCACCAATCCCAGCAATAAAGGCAGGCTGCTTTACTACATCAGAAATCTGCTGGGCTAAACTGACTTGATCTTCTGAAGACACGGGGTTTCCATGAGAATCTGGAACAGAGACATCCGTAACAGCCAATTAATTTGAATGAACAGCTGTAAAAGGCAGCATGAAAAGAGCTGACATAATTGCAGTCCAGCTTCTCAAGGCAAAATCCTTAAGACTGCTCTTCAAAATCTCACTTTTACAGGTCTAGACAGAAGTGGTTTGTTTTTTGTATCAGATAGGTACCTCCAATATCACTGACTTTTGTTTGCTTACAAAAGCTGTTAAAATCAGGATACCAGGTATACAAATGGAAAGGCAGGAACCTTTCCAGAGTTTTAGTCCTAAATTAAAAACCTGTGGACTGCTATTTTTTATTTTTCTTTCATTTTAAAAAAGCAACATCAGCTTCAGAACATTATTATAAAAATCAGCAAAAAACACACCAAGTGAAAAAAAGCTTTAGTATGAAACATGAGGAGCAATGTGAATGGGTCTAAGTCAGCTCCCCAAACATCCACTCTAAAAACTGACAATTTCAGTTACCAATTAAAACTACATTCACATGAGGTTGGTATTGAGGGAGATATTTTAATCTAGCAGTTCTTGACAGATTACTTAAATCTTATATTACACAGTCTCTACTGCTTGCAGTCTCTCAGTCTCTCAATTTGACCTCAATTTTAAAAAGACTGAATATTTAAAAGGATGTAAAAAAGTAAAACTACAAAATAATCAATCCTGCCCCCTTAAATACAGATGAAAAAGCTAAAGGATAACTAAAAATTATTTATGAATTGCTAACAACAGCCAAAGAGCCTCATTAGTAATGAACAAGCAATGCTTTTCCAAACCGGTTTAGCCATAAATAACCCACATCAAAATAAAGAACATGTACTTTTTCCACAGATTGTTGATTTATTTTTTTTTAATAGAGACAGCATCTTTAAGAATTGGTCTTTTCTGCTCTTTCTGTACTGAACTTGTACCGGAACCTTCTAGGAACAGCAGTAAGAGGACTCAGTTAGTGACCAAGCTTTCTGACTGAAGTGAAGCAACTCAAAGCCAAAATACTGCCTTCCTGATGTTTTACCACCACAGTGAGTGCTCACTGGAAATTTCATTACTGCACAGGGAGAGGGCAAGAATTCAAAGCCTTTACTCAGAGCAGATATTGCTTTACACATTCCACAGCTTGGTCTTTGAAATACCCACTTTTACTCCTGTATAAATCCCAGAGACAGTTGCTTTATACTATTGGTAGTGACATCAAATTTGGAATGAGAGATTAATTTTTGAAGGAGAAAAGTGCTATTATTAATTCTATTAATATGAACTATATAAGAAATGAAAACCTATTTGCTTAAAACCAGTATCTTTTCCCTATGAACTAAGCAGTGAACAGATTCTTTTTTTATTATGACATCCTGCATTATGCTATATATATGCATATAAGGCTATATAAAATATAAGAAACTGCAATACAAACAAGAGATGGATTCACAACACATTTTCCATTCAAATAATTTTTGAATGGCAAAGGTTGAATTAATAACAGCTTCTTCCAGTGAAGGATTTCAGATTCCAGTTTTTGTGACCTTGAAGCCAAATATCTATTTTGCCGAGAAATCACCCCTGCCATTGACTGCTACCTTATTGGAAATTTTATTTCATATTCTAGCTCTCTTTATCTTCTGTAATCCTAAGTGCACTGCCTAGCCTGAAAGTTCACCAGGCAGACTCATTCTTTTCTTACTAATACACTCTTTGTGTCTGCTGGGTTTATGGATTTCACGCCTATTTGTGCAAGGTTAAGATGGGTTGCTTCAGATTTTATGGAGACAGCCAAGTGAAGTTCCACACAGGTGGCCAGATGGGCTTAAAGGTATAAAGTATACTGTGACCAATGAATTAAAGCTGTCATCTCATCTTTTGTCTCTCTGCAGCTGAGGCCATATTAAGATATGAAAACTTGCATCGTCAGTCTCCTTTTCCAAATGAGTAATTTCTGTGTCTTTAAACAGCTACAGTCCCTTATACGACTTAATGGAATAGAATAAAACATTTATGCAGAGCCTCTGGTCCTGAATAAATAAGAGTGACAAATATTTTTTGTCTCAGCCTTAAAATATATATTTTAAAACAATAAATGCAGGAGAAAAAATAATCACAAACTCAAAACCCAAACAAGAATGTTTTCTAAACATGTCAACAATTCAGTCACACAAAAAGACAGTACTTCTATACACAAACAGTTTGCATTGATCAGTCAACATGGGTCTGAATATATAAAATCCTGAAGAATCTTTGACTGCTTATTATCCTAATTTTTAATGAACATTAATTTCATGCTATTATTTTACTTGCCATTGCATGTGTAAGAACAGCATAATAAGAAGCTTTCTTTTAAGAAGTTAGGCTTCTGGCACATTAAATATGGGTGGACTGTTAGAGCCATTACATAAGCTGGTATAGATCTATGCATGTGGGAAAGAGAAAAAAGCATCTATGTTCACATACAGATAAACAGCACAGGAGGAGAAGAGATAGAAGAGCTTTCAAGAGGTCACATTTGGCTACATCCTACTCCTCTTATAATTCAAAAATAGAAAGTAAGCTAAATATAGAATGAATGAAATTTAGTGACCTCCGCATCACTAAAAACTTCCAGGAACATTATCTTGGAAGCCTTTCTTTGAGAAGGGCATCTCCCCTCTCCCTAACAGCCCTGTAAGATCCTGAATGATCAGTCTTGCAAATAACTGTTGAACTAAAAAAAAATATAGAAATTTAAAAAAAATCTACTTTTTCTTCATCCCAGGAAATTTCCAGACTGATATATAAAGTGTTCATAATGAACATTCCTGCTCCTGCTTGCACTCCTCAGGGAGATGTGCCAAAACAATAAGTGAACATAAACTTTTTATGCCAAAGTGCATCCTGCTGCCAGAGAAGCAGCCACAGGATTTAATGTGCTTGGAAATGCCTCAGAGATGTTGGAGCAGATTGACCCCACAGCTCCCTGAAACCAGCATGTTATCACAGTGACTCATCCCTTCTTCTACCCCGAGATAAGAGCTTTCCTTTTAGTCACAGAGAGTGTTGCTCTGGCTTTTGCTCACCAGATACTAGATTTGAATGTCTTGAAGCTCCAAGTTTCAAACTTCAATGGAAACTAATTAGAATTTACATAGAAAAGAACTGGAACCTCTAATCCTCTAATTTTAAATATTAATACAAATAATAATAATGTAAAGCTAGCATTTAAGTTGCTAAATGATAAATAAAAGATTAGTATACATTTAAGACTGGAATGCCAAAGATTCAAAAAATACAGGAAATTCCAGGTTCAGAGGTGTGCAAGCAACTTAATTTGCCTTCTACAACCCATGGAACGGTACTTCTCCATATGCACGTCTCATTCAGTATACAAAATGTACAAACAGTGGGTAGGAGTATCTAAATGGTGTTGACATTGATATTTCTGGCAATTAAAAATTGAAAAACACCTGAAATCTGTAACATATTGAGTGTTTTCTCAAATATATGTGCATGGTGCAATATGAAAATTATTTGATGAAATATTACCAAGGTAAGAATATTCTATTTTGTCTCCTTTCTAGATGTATGTTTCCCAAACTGATAAAGTATCAATTGTGCACTTCAATCTTATAACATAGAGCTTGAGGTGACAGCATCAAACTTATTTCAAAGGGTTGACCGTGAGGGGTAAAAATAAAGATTACTTTCTAAAGTTGTTTGCAGGCCACAATAAAAAATATCAACCAAAAATCTCATACAACTATCACACTCAAAGTACCTTAAGGGCTGACAGAATAGTATCCTGAAGGTATGCTAGCTAGTTCACAAATCAAATCTCCTTAGTGAGGCAATTAGAATAATAAAGATTCAATGAGACTTGTGTTTTGTACACTTGAGACATCCACTGGTTGAATAATATACTCAACATTTACAGTAATTGTGAAGACATTTCTGAATAAATAACTGCACACCATATATTCACACAAATCAGGTGGTTAAGAGTAACATTAACTGCAGTTGTGGGGCTTCTCAGAGCTGGTAGCAGAAACAAAATACATCACAACATGTCACTAATTATCTGTCAACAAGCATAGGTAATACTGCCAAGCTACCACAGGCAGTATCCCATCACTTCACAAAAGCTAGGCTAGAGACCTGGAAGAATTTGCCAATTCTCATCTTTCTGTACAGAGCATTTTTGTAAACATGTCTTTAAGTTATGTTGTGACAAGGAAAAAAAAAAGTTCTGGTGAAATTCTGTGATTCTGTTTCTCCTCAGCACGTTATAAGCATAACTTAGCAAGCTGTGGCTAGGTCTCATGATTTTTTTTCCTAAACACCAAAGCTTTTGCAGTCTTTATGTAAAATATCTATTATTTTAAAACAAATAAACAAACATTTATTTTTCAGTCCTTGGAATTGCACAGAAAGCTTTAAAAGGTCCTTCAAAAGCCAAGAGGCAAGTTGAGAAGCTTCGCGCAGGGTGTTTTAAGGAGACACCTAATTTTTCAGCTGATCTCATGATTTTATGAATAACAAACAAGTTATTTCACTTGTCCCTGGTGGTGTGGGAAGTCTGGGGCACCACAGCTCAGTGAGCTGCTTCATGCCAGCAGAGACGTGGAAAATGAGGGAGCTTGGAGATGACGATTTGTACCTGTCCCTGCAGCAGGTTAAGTGTGGCACAAGGTCATTTATCACAGCTCAGCCGACGCGTGGCACTGCCACTGCAGCCTCAGCTCCTGGGGAATCCAGGTCTCCTGCCCTCCCCTCTCCTTTGGGAAGGCAGCCCCTGAGAGGTGAAGCTCCTTCCTGTCACACACCCGGCTGAGACTCTGCCAGGTCACAAACCTGGAGCATCCCAAATGGCACACGGGCTCAAAGAGGAGCCCCAGAGCCAGGCACAGCCCAGTCTCACGTTTTTGTGTGAAAAACACATCATAAGGAGACAGATGCTGGCTTTTAATGAAAAGCTCTCATTTAAAAAGTGAACCTCAGAATCGCACACTATATTCTGTTTTCACACATGGAATTCCTACTTTTTCTTTTTTTTTTTCTAGATGAAGGATAGCATTAATTCAGATATCAGGGAAAGATTTCCTGAAAGACTAGCTGGGAGCAGTGTGAGAAACGCAGTAGCTTGAAGCTGTCTCACAGTTCTTAGAGCACATACACAGAGCGTGTCAGGACTGTTCCAAGCTTTCTACAGGGAGCATCCTTAGTCCTCTTCCCTCCCCCTCCCTGGCCTCCCTTCCCTCTCTCTGTCACAATGTAATTTACTGCTGGTGAAAAATGCCAACTGATGACATCAACAAATTAATTTTTTTTTTCTTTAGAAAGCTGCCCAGAAAACTCTGCTCCACCCCCACGCTGGGAGCACTTCTAAGAACTAGGAATCCAGTTCCTTGAGGGGGCTGGAGGAGAACTTGCCTCACAGGGCAGAGCTGGATAATCTGCAGCCATTCTTCTACCTGGATGATTTAGGCTCGTCTGTGCTACCAAAGAGTGCTACCTTTTAAATTTAAGCACTAATTTTCAGCAGCCTCCTGACTGCCTAGAAACGTCATTGTTCTGTTTCTTGTGGCATGGATCTTTAAAAGACTCCTGTGTCCACATCTTTGTCATGTAACAGCCAAATTATGGGGTTTACTATAGTGCATCTAGATTTGGCCATGCCTCTTAATTAGAGGCAAGCAGTGAAAGCAAACTCCAGCCATGAGAAAATACATGTGTTCTACCAGACTTGCACATCTGAACACCTTTCAAAGGTGTGTGGGATCACTTCTTGTTTTCTAACAGGTTGCCAATAAAGACCAGGAACCCAGAAGTGAGCAAAAATCTTACCCTGACAGTTTCATTTGTTTCTTTTTCCACTTAACAAAACCTCAAAGTGAGTAAGTTCCATTGTAAAATTCACCTTCATTTACAATTTTCTTATCATCAGACAAAAGAGAAAAAAGAAGTGGTTATGGAGCCTTTGGCTTTGAATGTTTGAGGTTATCTTCATAAACCTCACTAATGCAGAATTTTCAAAACTTAAGCCATACAGAATGAGCTTGATTTTGGCTGGCTGTAGAGAGCTGTGAAGGGTAGCTGGCTGTAAGGAGGAACAATCCAACAAATATCCACAGGGTTTTCCTGTAATAATTCCATATTAATGGAATATCATACAAGCTGTGCGCAATTTTATTGTAAAATCTCCATCAATGTAATTGGGAATCATAGACTTCTTTAATTTAAGTAAGATAAAGATGGCCTTCCTTTTAATACCCTAGGAAATGTAAAAGTAATTTTCCATATTAGTTGCTCTGTCTTGTTTTCACATGCTCCTAATTATAGATTTTTAAATATAACAAGTGAAATAAGAAGGTAGATCTACTAATGATACAGAGACAGACAGGACATAAAGTCCAAAGCAACATGCTGAGCTTGCTTTCATAATTATATACTGTAATGATAAGGTATTTTGCTCCAGGCATACTATAAAGCATCATATAACTATACTTAAAGCTACTTTAAATAATCTTCAGCTAACCAAAAGCAAAGATGCATTTTTCCCAGAAACATCCAGGAGCAATGTCCCTGGTCGACATTTACGACAGCCACGTCTGGTGTAAAGGAGATTAGAAAGTCAAATTATAGTAAATCATTTGTGTACATCTTTTTTTCCTGGGCTCAGGTTATTTACTAGCTTTCACACATTATTTAGGTATTTATTGTGCCTAATTTCAGGATGCTTGTTTCTTTGCTTCAGTAATGATACAACTTGGTCAAGATAAATTACATGCCTAAAGTGGATCAACACCTAGTGATACATACTCCCATGCAAGTTTTATTACACCAGTCTTGAGGGTGAAAATTCACTTTGAAAAGTCAACTACTAAAAAGCACTGCTGAACTGGGAGATTAAAAAAAAAACCAAAACTCCTGTGTTGTTTTAATCCCACCTTTAGAATGCAGTTCTAAGGTAAGTTTAAAACCAGAAATGCCAAATCCTGCTATTCCAGGGATCAAGTAACACTATCTATTTCACTTGTCCTGAGAGCATTTCTGGTGCCATAAAAGGCAAAAGCAAACAAACAGACATCAGCCAAAGGAAAGGCAGGATTACCAGGAAGCTTACCCAACTGGATAAACTGGGGATCGCTTTTCACCCCGGGCCCTGCCCCAGTGCTTGCAGCCACCTCCACGCTGTACCGGATGCCGGGGACCAGGGAGGGGATGACCACGGAGAAGGTGGTGCCATCCACTGTCTTGTTGATGTGGTATCTGCTCTCATTGCCAAGGCACCAAACCTGCAGGGAGGCAAATGTAAATGCTCAAAATTCAGTGCTGAGGGGTAAGAGGAAGGGAAGGTGACACGTTCTTTTCTTCTGGATGCAGAAATTCACGTTTTGTCACTGTTCTAACATCTGCAGTCATGGATTGGTGTCCTAGGCCCTCTATAAATACTGAAAAGATACCTTTTGTTCCAAGAGCTGCTCTAACTACTACCATTATTTGATGAGTTTTTCACAATTCACTTAAGATTTCAACAAGTCCTGATGAAACTACAAGCACAGAAGTGAGGGAAGCCCCACAGCCAAGAACTGTTCACATAAACAACAAAGTAAGAGCAATCAGTTAAATTAATTTGCAATTCTCTTCTTCAGGAATTATGTGTCAGTCAAGTACACAAGCAAGTTTTTCATCACATGGCATCTTAAGAGAATTGATGTAATGCTGGAATCCAAAAGGTTTTGTTTTTTCTTCTTTTTCAGATGGCAGCAAGGGGCAAATATCGAGTGATATGCTGTCTTCTAATTGAGACCACAGTGTGACATCAGATCTCATTTTTTGGTTGAGACCAAGATACAGGTCTAGTGACTTCAAATCACAACTTCATATATTACATCAGTGACATTAAATGGCTGTGAGAAACAAAATGATGAGACACCTTTATCTCTTTAGGCCTGTGCCATTGGTGTGGCAAATGGTTTTAGGAGGATGGCTGAACTCCCAACTGCTGTTCAAGGTGAAGTGGCAGCTAATCTACACCTGTTAAAAAAACATCATGAAGCTGTGCCTATTTCCTTTTTGTGCCCTTTTCACAAATGTACTGCTCTACAAAGAACATTTATCCAGAAAGTTAAATTAGTTAAATTCAATACTTTATCTGTAAAGAAGCAAACTTGACTGAGCATATCAGAACCTGGGCCAACTGTACACGGGAGGGAAGATTTTGCTTTCAACATATGGAGCTCCTAAAAGATTTAGTACCCAGATAGCTGCTTTAAATCCCTCGAGCAGCGCTGCTGCGGAAATTGCCAGGTGAGGGGGATAGATTTTCACTTGCACAACAATTGCTACAGCCCCCTCTGTACAGCCCTTTCTGCCCGGACACTGGAAATTTTATCTCACCTGCAGGACATTGTAAAGACCCTTTTTCCTTCTCTGGATGCCATGGACTGAAACAAGGCTAGTGGGACACTGTGAGGATGTGAAATGCATTTTAAGTTCCTTTGAAATAGAATCCCAGCACAGGATATACATAAGTGCTGCTGCAGAGCAGCCCATGAAGAGAATCTACTTCTTGTATTCTGATACTACATAGAGGCTGTTTCAACCAGTGCTAGGAGTAAAACTATTACTAATATTGCTCTTGAATCCTAAAGGATGGTCACAAAAATGCTCTTACATAAATAAGAATTCAGTGAGGAACAAAACACTTAAACCTACATTTTGGCTTAGGTCATTTTCACAGAAATTATTACTGCTGTCTTGTAAAATGGTGCATGTGCAAACAACGAAACCCTTGTAATCATGAACTGCTAATTCAAAAAAAAGTTTTTCTTCTTAGGTGCTTAAGTACATGGAGAAGTGCATGAAACAAGAATGTCAGGTCAAACATTAAGTTGTTCAGTACTTGCCATTCTACATTTGACTGTACAAACAGTATAAATAGGCAAGTGAAAATGAACTTTTAGAGTGTTATAAAAAAAGAATGAATCCACATTATAACACAAACATAAGTGAAGAGAGAATTACTATAAGAAGAGAATTTCTAACTTTGTGTTAGGGAAGGAGAAAATTATTTGTGCTGTGAATTTGAATTTCTGGGGTTTTGTGTGTGCTACTGACAATTCTGCAATTAAGACAGTATTCTTTTTCCCATTTATTTTATCCTTTAATTAAAGTAGGCACACTCTTGCCTTTGATCTGAGATGCTGAGAAAATAATGAACTGCCCCACATATGCATACCTTTTTTTTATTTCCTGAGAGAAAACAGAAGATAGAAAAATAAAAGGGGAAGAAAAAAGAGAAAATTTCACAAGACTTCTATTTGAATTTTTTTCTTGTTATTAGTTCTTAATCTAAAATCATCAGTTCTGCTTTCCTTCAGTTTTTTCTTGACAAAACCAGTAATTACATACAGCAAGTATGTAAGTAGCAATGGCATATGTATTTTCACAGGGGTTTTTTTTATGTCTGTTTTCTGTCCATGATGAAAAGCACAAAGGAAAATAATGGCATCAGTGCAACAAATACAGATGGAAAATGTGCCAGTGTGCCATCTACTGCTACATAAGCACTGCAGTGTGCTTGCTCCAGCACTTAGTAGCCTGTCACCTCAAAATCCTGGGAGGTGGGGTAGGGATCATACCCACTCAGAACTGTGCATTTCCTGACTTTTATCGTTGTGTCATTGCAACCTTAACATTCCTCTGATGGAGTTTCTTGTTGGAAATAATTCCATCTCTCCAGCTCAAGGTCTGTCTTTAAATGAAATAACTTCACAGGTATTTTTCCCAATTACATTATATTACATATCTGAAACTAGGCCACAAACGGATTTTTTTACCAGTTGACCAGGTTCTGAAAGGGTTTTATTATTGCAAATTGACCATGAAGCTTAGCAATTTCTTCCCTTTCCCATTTTTTAGTGAGACGGGAAAAAAAAAACCAGAATGAGTTTTGATGGCTGGGAATATATGTTTATAGCACTCTGTTTAAACCTGAAAAGTAGCCAAGATATTCTCATTTAAAAGATTTTCTCAATAATGTGCATTTGCAGAGGGCTATAACTAAAGTTCCTGCCCTTCCACAGCTAGAAAACTTGCTTGATATCTGCATTTAAAACATCTCTAGCTTGCTTAGGAAAAAAAAAATTTCTTTGCTATGTAAATTATCACCAAAAAAATCAAACTGCAAATTCAGTCTGTGTTCATAAATGAATAAAAAACAATAAATATTTTTAATGTACTTTCAATTTGTTAAAAATTAAATAACATAATGAGAACTGTGTTTGGAAGAAAAGAAAAAAATTCTATGCACTAATAGATTTATTATCATAGAAGCACATTCTTTCCTTGAAAGTTTTGCATTTGTTTTAAGTACCCAGCTACGCATAATTTACTCAGATCTTAACGCTGTTAATTATTATCCCTGAGCTTTTCAACTCATTAAGCCTGTTTATATTTACTACCTTGGCCAGTGTCTTAAGAGCCACAAAGCAGTTCTCAAACAGGTATGATTCCCTCTCCCCTTCTGTGTGCATTGCCTAAGTCATAATGAAGGCAAGGCAGGAGCTGCTTTAATTAAGAGTGTTGACCCTTTGCTTTGATTTATGGAGCCTGTTTTAATTGCCTTCCACCACCTAGGCACAATCACTAAACAGGGAGTTGGATGCACAGCAGTGACTTTCTCTGCCTTTTTCTGTGAGTAACCAGAAGATGGAGCCAAGCACCCACGAACAGCCCTTCCCTCACTACCTGGGCAGCTCCCCGTGCCAGGGGACCGAGCCGTGCCAGCAGTACCTTGTACTCTTGAACCATCCCGTTCTGGTTGTCCTCGGGGGGTGGCTGCCAGGTGACCACGATGGCTGTGCCGTTCCCATCGTTCTTAGTCACTGACACACTCTGAGGTGGGGCGCTGGGAGCTGTTTGTTGGGAGAGAAGGATTCAATGGTTACGTCTGCCACACCCATAACAGTTTGTTTAAGTGCAGGATGGCTTCTGGGCTCTGCAAATGCAATCTTTTGTGCCCCACCCTTCACTAAGGACAGCTTGATAAAATGATACAGAAGGAAAATGTATAATCCAACGACCAGGCTCTGAGTTCTGCTGTAGTTTTGCTGTGCAGGCCAGAAAAAGTAACACCCCAAATTGTGCTCTCAGATATCCATTACCTGCATGTCACATTCTAGGCACTGAGTTCCTCACTGGTCTCAAATCATCTCATCCAGGACCAACAGTTTTGAAAAATAAATTCTATATAGTCCTCAATCTAAATCTCAGTTCCTCTGGTGTGTGAAAAATAGTATGTATACAAAACTTATTTAAATCTGGACAGAATGTGTTAGTCTTAACGTATTTACAATAATAATTTATGTTTTGAATTTGAAAGAATCCTTCTAAGAAGTGGATGCTTAGCTGATGCTTAGGATGAATGCAGCTATGCACACCTTTGGAACCATGTGCAGCAATAAACTGGAGCTACACAGCATTCTTAATGGAGAAGGAAGATAGAAAGGGAAAGGCTGCACATCCTAGCAGAAGCACCAAAATCCCTATTCAGAGGCACTGGCCACCTTGCATACTTATCGTGCCTGTGCAAGAACAAAAGGAAAAGCTTTATGAACCTTGTCTTTTTAGCAAATGTATGAGATGGAAATACATAATTTAGCCCACTCTATCTGTTGCCCTCATTCATCCTCCCATTTTGTCTCCCTGATTGATCCACATATAAAAGCCTGCTAAAAACCATGATTTCCATTCCCCCAGCTACACTGCTTTGATGATTTCTGTGGTGTCTGCTATCTACTCAAGATAGTGATTAGCAAGTGCTTCAATCTGACAGTAGTCACTTGTGACCAGCCCATGAACTCAGCAGGGAGGAGTGCACATGCTGCAGGGAAGATAAAAAAGTGCATTTCCCATTGTGTGTTGGAGGGGATTTTTGCACATCCTTCTCTCTCTGTCTCTCATGCCTGGCTCAGAATATTTACTTCTGTGTCACCAAACAATTCACATAATGATCAGTCTCCTCTGCCACAGATTGCTGCTCTCAAACAGCATGCACTTCAAACGAGATCAAATAATGAACATATCAGAGGAAAGCTGGCCAGGCTGCTACTTCAAAAAGGAAAGACGAAGACAGCCGAGCTCCTACTTGCCTTCTTCCAGGGTCTTTGCAAATTTCACTTCACTGTCTGCTCCCTGAAACTCATTAAAGAAAGGGCGGGCCTTGATTTCGTAGTTGACACCTTTCTTCAGCTCGGGAATGATCACACTGTTTTTGGTTGGAGTCCTCACTTCAAAGATTAACCACTCTGATTCTCCATAAGATGCTGGTGTGGGGCGGTACAGGATTTTATATCCTTGAATATACTGGGATTGCTGGTCCACCTGGCAAGACAGCAGAGCACAGAACATATCCATGAACAGGCAGGAACCAGGGTGATGCCCATGACACTGTGCACGGCCCCTGGACTATCCCTCATGTTATTCAAAACACACATCACTGCCAAAGCAGATAAAGCTTGCATTACAGCAAATTACAGGCCTGCTTCACAAGTGCATTAATCTCTTCGATGCTGGTAGAATGTGCTGGTTTCCCTGGATTTAGGAAAGCATTAAAGGGGGATAATGAAGTTCTCCGATACGCCCCAGCTCCATGAATGCAGTCTTTGCATGGAGAAAAAGAGCTTGGCACAGGTCAGACTGCTGCCCACCTGAATCTGCAGAGCAGGGCTGGGCACATGGGAAAGGGAGATTCACAGTGCCACGGCTCAGGGGGATGAATATGGAGATCAAAGAGAGCCTGTCAGCTCTCCGAGGTGTGGAAACTTCCCAAAACCCATGAAATGAGCACTGCTCCCTGCCTGCTTCTTTTTGGAGAAGGCAAATGGAGAGGGTGGCCAGCTGGCACTGCCTCCACTGCTGTAGCTGGGCTCTGTCAGAGGGCAGATCTCTCCAAAGACTTCCCCCATGTCCACCCACTCAGTGGGAGGCTCTCTGCTAGAAGGAAAGGGCCAGGTTCCAAGGGGGAACATAAAAGTCAGTGTGGTAACATGGATGAGACTTGGAAAAGCAAATCAAGCTGATGCTCCATGGTCCTGAGTGCTGTTCAAATGAAGGCAATTTTATACCAAGTGTATGCAGAAAGAGATCTGAGTGTAATCAAGGGAAGATCCAACATGTTTGGCTGTAGCTGAAACAGAAAGTTGCCTTATACAACTGATCTGTTGTGGAGCATTCACTATCTTTTTAACTACTGGTTTCAATTTCTGATGAATAAGGAAGTCCAGTAACAACCACAATAAAAATTTTAAAGTGCATCAGATTTTCCTCTTTTCAAAAATCTCATACAGTGATATAATAAAACTATGTGCTTGCAATTTTACTCCGAAGAGAAACACATTTCATTTTTAATAATCACATAAAGAGTGCATGTGTTAGCTGAAACTGAGGTAATGCTTATTTTTTGAAATTGCAGAGAAGCCACAGGCCACCCAAGAGACTGACAAAAGCTGCCTGTCTGGAAAAGGTTGTTCTGTAAGTAAAGGTCAAACAAAACTTGCTAGGAACCTGAAAGATGTTTAAATGTATTAGTTAAAACAGGAGATTGCTTGCTACAGGTGGCTGTAGTGCAGGTGAGAGTGCAATTACAGTGCAACACAGCAGATATTATTGCAGCATTGAGGAGCCCTGGGCACTCATCAGGACTCCTTTGGGCTATGGCTCTTCTACAAAGTCAAAATGCCTTTTGTTCCTGTTCAAAATATTCTGCTATGGTATGGCAGGAGCTACAGCCTGTGCTGTCCCACACTATCCCTGACAATATATTGGAATGTTCAGAGGGATCTCCTACAAAGACCTCAAAGCTCACTCCTCGTGGAGACCTTATTTCTGTACATGGTATAATTATAACTCCAACTTTTTCCTAATTCTGCATTCCACTCAAGCTGAGCTTTGAATCACATTCCTCACTCTCTCAGTTCCTCTGCTATGTCCTTCACGTGGCCAAATTCCTGCTGCCAGAGCAACATCCATATGACATTGCCTTTTTTACCTCTTCTCCCACACTGTGTGTACTCAGCACACCACAGGAGAGGACAGTTTCAGATGAGGCTATGTGATTTGGGTGTGTTTGTCAGTGTGTCTGCAGCATGGAGGGAACACTTTCAGACAGAACTGTGCAGTATTTCTCTCTACAGGTGACTGACAGGGAGTTGCCCATGTTATCTCATTGAGGGACTGATACACGTCCTGCTGAAAGCAGTGCAAAGGCTTCAGATGATATGGCTTAGGAGGGCTTTGATCAATCCTTTAGCTCCCCAGAGTGGGACTCTGAAACCCTCACCCTATTGTAAACAGCACTCTCTGTGGACACAAAGATGGAGAAAATGGGGGAAAATTAATGAAGCAGAAAAGCAGAGCACGAGTAGCACTCTTCCCAGAGAAGAACATTTGCAAGCATACAAACCACTCAGCTTCCCAAAGTGTGACCCCAGTGCAGTGGCAGCAGGACATGTCATCAGTGCATGTGACACCAGCAGGGCACAGATTGGTACTCACAGTCCAGTGAACTTCGATGGAGGAGGAGGAAAGGATTGTAGGGTTGTGCAGATGGAGCACCACGTCACCCAGCTCTCTCTGGACCTGCTTGTGATCCACACCTTGACTTGTTGGAGGAACATCTGCAATAATTTAAGATTCCATTCTCACAAGTACACACGATTGTTGATGTAAATACAAATGAGTATGTCAGAAAGTACATGATGCTATCAGTAATGAAGCTGACCCTAACTACTTCCCAATCATGTTAGAAAAAACTATATGAAGCAATTTCTGGAGCATATCACCAAGGTTTAGGTAGCACCAACTCAAGGCACTGCACTTCCTTTGACAGAAATGTAAGGGTAATGCTGCACAGAATGACACACACACACTCAAGGATGGCTTTGCTAAATGGCTACAGCAGCATCTATTTACTCTTTCCTGCTGCAAAGAGAAAACATTCTATTGCCCACTGCCAAATCCAAGAGAACAGAAGACCTATAAAAAACAGCAAAAGCAGAGGCTGTATCTCTATATAAATTCATTACAAACTTGGTGTTACCACAAAATAATGTTAACAACCAGAGAAAAGATAAATTATCCATTTGGCTGCAGCTTCTCCAAGGGCAAGAGGCTTCTGTAAACAGAAGGCAGAGCCCAGCTGAGGGTTGTCTGGATCATCTGACATTTGGTCTCTCCTATAGCTGGAAGGATTATTCATATGCATGAAGGGACAAATTCCTCTCAAAACACGCAATAGTATGATGAAAACACATATTTTTTGCATATTGAACCCTTGGAAAGCACATTTAACTGAAATGGAATGACTGTCAGACGTGTAAAATTTACAGGGTAATCACTAACAGGGTATCTAAAACATGTGCTATGGAAAACAGAGGAACAGTTTCTGTTCTAGGTTCACATCTCACTCCTTGATCACTTAATTTTAAACAAATACCATGCTGGCTATGGCTAAAATGCTATGACTGGAAATACATGAAAAGTACTTGCAGCGGTGACTTCTGAGGTTAATGTGTAGTCAGTGAGTGACAAATCTGGAATCTTAGCAAGCAGCATCGGTAATAACAAAAGAACAAAACCAAAAAGAAATCCTCCACTGAGTCACTGCTGTATCCCCATGTAGTATGTACTGCAAACAGTCCATTATCACAGTATTTCCCTCCTCCCAAAGTTTGAAAGCATTAAAGATAAAAGCTTCTGTTTGGGAGCATTGCCTAAATATCACCCTGCTCAGAATGTAACAGGAAAGCCAGTGGAATAATTAGTTCTAGCTTTGCTAGTCAAATGAGATGAGTCATCCACAATATGGATCAAACTATTCACAGGCTCAGCCATTTGCACATCTGTGCTATAAAATTATGTGTGTGCTCTCTTGTTTCAGCTCCAAGCTTCCAAGACAGGGACTGTCAGTGAAATCACCCAAGAATGTGGTTGTTAAAGTTTGTAAAGTGCAAAGATGAAGGTAGTGCTGAAGGGATGAAGGTACCTTCTTCTTGGTTTGCAGACTGAACAAGCAAATGGGACCAGACTACACCACCCTCTAGACAAAAGGCAACTGGAAATTTTTGAATTTGCTTAGCTAGATCACAACTTTATAAAAAAAAAAAAAAAGAAATTATACTGGAAGAGGAGCAGAACTGCTCTAAAGGACTTGACCCTTGATTAAATTCCTTAAAATTTGAGAAAATTTTATGTGTTAGTTGTTATTTTCACTGAGGTATTGTGTGGCTCTTGAGTTTTCATCTCTACTAGGTGCCCAGAGAACAGTGAAGCTTTTCCATGTCATTATAAACCATTCTGCTGGGTGAACAGAACATTTGCTGTTTTTCAGAATCAGGTCAGTAATCAGTTAGCTTGGACAGACACAGTACCTCTTCTCATCTCCAGAAATAAAACCACACCACATGAAAAACAGGCTGGTGCAGCTCTATTCCCAGAAATCAGGAATCACTAAAATGTTATTAAATCTCTCCTTGGTAACAGACCTGGGAACCTGTGCAATCCTGATTTTCCATGGGGCTGTGACTCTGCTGTCCATACATATCCACTGAAATTGGCACCCATCAGGAGAAATGCATAATACCAAAAGACAGCAATGTGAGACTGGTCACTCCCCAGGGGAGATGAGAAAGACTTGCTTTCAGACCCACGACAGAAAACATGAGAAGTCACCAAAGAAAAACGCTTTGTTTCCTTTAGAGAACTTCCTTTCAAAAACTAACATCTACTTACTTAGGCAAACAAAGAAACAAACATACAACACAGACACTCTTAATAAACCAGTGGGTCAGTTTCTCCAGTAAGCAGGAAGATCAGAAAAACAAACAAACA
Organism: Cisticola juncidis; assembly: GCA_013400215.1. NCBI lineage: Eukaryota > Metazoa > Chordata > Aves > Passeriformes > Cisticolidae > Cisticola > Cisticola juncidis. The sequence goes on along the minus strand of VXBR01009116.1, from coordinate 90,577 downwards.
AAAAGATACGATGCCTATCACTTTTTCTTTGAAAAAGAGTGTGTCTAGTTTTCCCCTTCTTAAGAAGCTAAGCTTTTCTACTGGAAAAATGCAGGCTACAGAGCTGCAATTCCCTGTACATCATCCTAAGTGTCCTTTATTGGCTGCAGTGAACACAAAAATATTTTTAATTTTACATCGCTGGACTTCAGGCACAGCTGGAGTCAGTGGATGACTCCTTCATTTACTTCTACCCAGACTTTTCTTCCACTTGGCTATCTGTAAGCACTGCTTTCTACCCTATTTTACTTCCAACACTTGTGCTATGGAAACACTTGTAACATACTGCCAAAACCTCTTTACTGTTTCATGATGCCAGATTCTTCAAATTTTCAAATTTTCTCTTTCCTATTGCAGCAGAAATCAACTTAGATTACATGCTGTTTCTCTCCCTGTCTCAGTCTTAAGCCTTATTTGATTCACTGGACATAGTAATAACATTTCCATGGAATTTGAGGATTTGTGTGGGAACTCAAAAAAAACCCAGGGATTACTTTGATTGTAGCAAGAACTATTCTGCAAGTTGTAACTACCTTTGGATAAGAGACACTAGGGTTCCCTTAGGCAATGCAACATGATGTCAGAGTCTGTGTTGCAGAGAAATGCAAGTTTAAGCACTTTGTTTTACTGTGGTATACATTATAGCCAGGATAGGTAGAGCGTCCAAAGCTACCAGAATTCCTGCATCTGGTATTGCTTAGTCAACTTGTGACAGCTGCTGTGGACACCCAAAGTGCTCAGTATCTAAAACTTACCTTGAGTTTTCACTGGATCAGATATTTGGCTTGGGTCGCTCAGCCCATATGCATTAGCTGCTCTCACAAGGAAGAGATAAATTGCATTAGGTTTTAGCCCTTTAACTGCAAAACTCTCAGTTTTCACATTTTCAGCTACAGTTTGCCAGCTGCTCCCTGATGCATGGCTAAGGATAAAACACACAACAGCAGGTTAGCACGTGGCTCTTTAGCAGCAAATTACACATAAACACAGAGACAGCAGGATCACACGAGACCCACGTACCTGAAGGCCTCAATTATGTAAGAGGTTGGTGTTGCACCTGAATTCAAATTAGGTTGCCACGACAACGTTACTGTATTTCTGCTGACATCTGTAACCTCAGGCTTTGATGGAGCACTGGGAATCAAGTTTGGGTCAGTGGGTCTTGGTGGCTGCACTGGGACTCCAAACTCTGACAAAAGGAGAGAGAAATGCTGAGTACGGACAGGGAAGCAGCTGTAAGCTAAATGCTGCTCACATCTGCGCTGGCAGTTTATGACAGAGCCAGATAACTTCTGAATTTCAATTTCTGCTCTTCCTTCCTGCATTTTCTCCACACAGAGGAGCCCTAGTGGGTTTACCTTGGACCTCTATGAAGGCGCTCCACGCCGCCTCGCCGCTGGGGGTTGAGGCAATGCAGGTGTACCGGCCCGTATCACCCAGCTGGATGGGGAAGAGGAGAACAAATGTTTGATAAATTGGGCACTCAGGGGGTAGAAAAGTGATTACAGATCTCTGCATTCCCCCATGGAGAGGGATGAATGTATCAGCCTGCAAAATCTTTGCACCAGAAACTCCTTCCATTAGAAGTTACGATTTTGACGGAACAAAAATGAGCATTCACTTCTGAGCAGTCACAAAAGGATCAGAAATGCTGCAGATTCTAATTTAATGTTAACTGTTCTGTAATGAGCAAACTGAATGCCATTTGCTGTGGCATTTACTCCTTACTCGGCAGAGGCACCAACAAATAAATTGAGAAACAACTCAGATGACAAGACCCCATGCAACTGTCAACCTTATACATAAATGATGCCCAGGGATTTATCAGGACTGGAGCACTGGAGAACATGTCATCCTTAAAGCAAAGCTTAAATATTGCACAGGGTATACATGAGGCTCCCTGTGTTAGTATAAATTTCACTCTACAGCAGACTTTCCATATGCTATCCTCATCCAGTTCTGAATGTTGGATTATTTGTCCATATGCGACTTAATCACATTTCAAAAGTGTTTCTTTTTTTCTCCCCAAAAGAAATGTTATCCTCCTCAGATCCCAGCTTCAGCAGAGGATCTGAATGAGAACTGAATGGAAGCCATCAAAAATCAGAGATTCAAGCTCTAAGCCAGTCTAACTTGTAATTGGCAGCAGGGCAGCTCTAGGGAATATGGTAAAGTGATGTATTCAGCCTAACCTAAAAAAAAAAAATTACTCCATGTCAAACCACAGAAAAGATAGCAGAGAATATCCAGTATGCTACAACTTCACATTTTTGAACATTTTCAGGTGTGCAATGCATGACCAGCAGCAATACTGGCCAGGTACTATAACTCCCTGAGGAACCTGGGTATTTGACAGGTGGTTAACCAATTTAAGCTATGTTACGCTGATGAGTGAGCATGTTTAAACACTAAAAACTCTTATTAAAAAGCTTTGGACATGGCTCTGTTACTGAATAGGCTAAACAAAAGTTTTCTTTATAAATATCTGAATTAACTAGATAATTTTTAATCTATTAGTGCTAAAGCCCAAATAATGTAATGATTTGTCTCACTGAAATAGATTCCCCTTCATGTATTAAATACCAAATAATTCCCTTAATTAATAGCTCTTTACAGACTTTTTCATTATGAAATCTGAAATAATGTGCCCTAGGCACATTATTGTTAAGCATAAAAAATGTACTATCTGAAAACATGAAGTATCAAATATTTTAGTACATTTATGCAACCTTTAATTAATTCTAAACACAGGGTTTACTGCATAAAAAAATGCCTGGAGGTGAAAGCACAAAAGGAAACAAAACAAGAAAACCCATTTGCCAGTTTGGGCTACCTTGGCATATCTGATCTGCAGTGCTCCTGTCTCCAGCTGCTTGATGCGAGAGTCCTGGGTGGAAATGAGGATCCCATCCTTCTTCCAGAGGATAGTGGGCATTAAAGTGCCTGTGGCCACACAGTTCAGCACCAAAGTGCCATCCACAGCTACAGTCTGGTTCACAGGACCCTGCCGGATGACAGGGGGAGGCCGGTCTGCAATCACTGCCAGGAGAAACAACAGGAAAGACATTTCTGCAACTGGAAGCAATTTTCTAATCATCTCAGCCACAGCAGTTGCTTGAGGCTTTGAAACAAACTAAAAATAATTAAAGAAGTAATTAAAGTTGGAGGCATGCATTATTCAGGGCAGGGCGCATTATAACGATGCACAGCCAGGGATGTTTGAAATGATACACAACGCAGGATTTCCAGAACAGAGAAAGTATTGCATATTACACACTGCTATCCTCCAGGCATCCTCCAAGTCCAATATCTTTATGAAGTGATAATGGGAAAAGAAAGGACTTCCCAGATTCTTTGGCAAGGCACAGATTTCATCTTTTCCATCTTTCACCACTGCCAGGCCCATGTAACACAGCTCATACTTCCAGCATTGAAAGACAGAGAAAAAGGAGGTAGGCAAGCAAGGGATAACCTCACCAATACCTACTGCTTAAATAACCATTTTCTATGTGCCACCAGCTCATCTTGGTGCTGTGTCCTAACTGTGAGATGCCCAGCAGTAGGGTAAAGCAAACACAAATGGACAGAACCATTTTGGAAAGATTTCTTCTATGAAATATTTTTCCAGTAGTTTCTGACTTTTATGATGACTTCACAGCCACAAATCCCACAATCCCATTGTATATGTCAAATTTAATGCATCTTTCATGCAATGGAAATTAGGTGCTATTGAAGGGTTATTTAATTATACTGAACAGAAAAATATAAACCAGTATCAGTATTCACAGAAAAAAGAATGGATAGTCTTCCATTATCCAAAAAAGAGGTACAAGTTATCTTGCTGTGTTTCAGGGATCTATTTCACCTGAACCATCCAAGATGACATGAATTGATGATCAGAAAATAGCCATAATTTAAAATGTTATAAATCTGTTCAGCAGTGGCATGGGGTTCACGTAACTTAAAAACTGGTTTGGTAGCTGAAATATAAACCTGAAGTTCTGATAATTTGTGAACATCAGATATTTCTAAATTACTTTTCATAACAACAGACAGGATGTTAGCACTAGGGGTTTTTTTTGGCTAAATTCCAACTCCCATAATTTCATTTGCATGTTCAAATGACACTCTGTTTTCAACTGCATTATTTATCCTTTGGTTCTTGTCCCAACTTGTTGCTACACACTTTAAGGCCATTATAGTTTTTCTCTGCAGAGACAGACAAAATAAGCCCATTTATAATTTGCATTTGACTTTGACAAGTTTGTAAAGAACTTTGCAGTTGGGAAGGGTAAGAAACTGACTGATCTGTGCTTTATAGGAGAAATCTAATTCATGACAGTGAAATTCATGGCTGATTTAAGGCCACTGAAGGTGATGGCAACTCCTCCTGCCTTCAGGAAAACCATTCATAAAGATATTCAAACACCTTTACAAATATTCAGCATATTCCGCCTCTACTTTTATAAAGGTATCAAAAACTGTCCCAAGCCATTATAGAAAAAATCTACCCATCAGATCAATCCAGAGAATATGGCAAAGAAAATGCATTTAAGCTGATTATTTCCAAGTTCAGATGGCATAGGTCACTAGCAGAAAACTGTTGTAAATTTATTTCTCACCCTGCCATGGTCTTCTCCCCAATGAAAAAAAATGGGGAAAAAAAAGAGGATTAGGAAATGTGGCTTACAATTTGTGACGAACCAGAAGGGATATAGTCCTATTCCTCCCATGTCAATCCAAGAGGAGGGGAAATAAATAAACAATTTTATCCTACAGATTCACTGCATGTTTCTAGTACTTTATTATTTCTATGTTTTCTATAGGGCAAAGGGCTGTTTTATGGAAACTCTTCCCAGACAACAGCTTCCCTCTGCTCAAATTTTCTCTCTTATCCTCTTCCCCTGTAAATGCCAAGATTAGTATTTTCCCCGTGTATCTTTGCTGTTAAAAATAAGAAGTATTTCTGATAATTGGCAAACTGGCCTCACACCAGCATGCATTACTACTTGTAGTCATGCTACCTGTAGCTTTTTCATCTTTTATTTTTCCCTAACTACTCCTGAAAAAGGGATGTATAATGTCTATGTTATTCTGCTGACCTTCATACAGGTTGATTTTTTTTCCTTGCTGAAACACAATATTAAGAAACAAAGAAAAAAACAGGTAAATGGAAGTGCTAAGCAAATGGCCACAATAAAAGGGATAAAGAACCAGGCAGCAAGAAATCTAAAAGTAAATTAAATCCAGTGGGGGGAAGCTAAAAAAGAGTCAGAAAAAAATTAATAGATCTGACAAAAATCCATACAGTGAATATACTTACCAAACACAAAATGGAAATACAGAGTTACACATCATTCAGAATTGTAAGCCCCGACAGAGACGGCCAAAACAGGAATTTTATGTTCAAAGAAACATGCAATCCACATTTATGCAAAACAGATTTCAAAGTAGTGTCACATCACCGCACCGCTGTCTTCAGATAAAAAGAAAAAACTTGGAAATGATAAAATGACTCTATGATTACCATCTGTAACTTCCAAGTAGGCTTTTGTTATGATACTTCCTGCAACATTTAAAGTCTGGCAGATGTAGTATCCAACATCAGATCTCTGGACGTTGGTGATGGTGAGGTCTCCTGTCTGGGAAACTGAAAATCGGCTGGATGACTGAGGGGGCTGGTATGAGAACAGCAGATTCTAAAAGATGTACAGGAAAGAAAGTGGGGGGAAAAATTGGTTAAATAAATTCAAACATCAATAAGCATAACTTTAATACAGCTAAACAAATTAATCTTTTCATATTACAACAGAAAACATTCTGCTCTTTTTTTTTTTTAAGCACATCTATACCGCAATGTGAACAGCTTCTCAAGGATTTTTTAACAATAAAATAGGGGCAGATATGCACACAGAATTGTGTAAGGCTTTCAGGATTGCTCCAACACTCTCCAGGATCAATACTGGACTTTGCACCAAGTGTAACAGAGTTTAGTGAAGATGTGAAATGTGCAGATGCTGCAATGGTGCAAGCAACTGTGGTGAACCTCAGTAATTTGCTCTAATGTTCTTTTTTAGAACTTGCTCCAGGGCATTCGTTTGCTTTCATTTAAATGCAGATGGTGGTTTACTTATCTGTATTTTAACATTTGCCTTCCTGTGAATTGAGCAGTTTTTAAAAAAGAGATGCTCTGTAGGTCTAGAGTATGTGTGTATATAGAAAATGTGTGTATATAGAAAATGTGTGTATACAGAAAATAGAGTCTGTTTCATAAAAAGTCTTATAATATTGGATTAAATCCTATGCCTATTTAGATAGTTTGGGTATGAAATACATAGTATTTCCCAAAAACCAGTTGGTGGTTGAATTTTTACATCTATCTCTGGCTGAACAACTTGTAAATAAGAATACTTTAGGATCACAGAGAGTATATTTATCTCTTTCTCTTGGCAAATTAAATTTTGCATTTTCAAAAATTGTCAAAAGGAATGGGACACAATAATCTCTAGTACTAGCAAACCCTATTTGTTGACCTCCTCTTTCATTTCTCTCAATCATCACAAGTGGTCACCATTCAGCAGAGTCAAAAATGAGACAAAAAATGTGCTAGACAACATGTGGCTAAATAAATAAATAAACACATGAAATAGAAGTGCAATATACTGCTATATGTATATACCACTGAAGATTACAATCTAAATTTGGTCAGCAATCTAGTTGTACTTAGGTATTCAGACAGAAACGTTGCAAATGGAGTAAAGAAGCCCATCTCCAAGTGTTCTCAATTTCTCTGCCCTATTGTTGTGTAACACAAAGAATGCTGTCATATACTCTTGCACCATTCATTCCTTCATTCACAGGAAAACCAGAATCCCATATTCCTTCTTTCCTTCCAATAAAGAATACTTTGTGTCACATCCCTCCTTCAAAAGATGACTCTAAAAGAAAACTGCACTTCTCTTGCTCTGCTATATTGTGTTTCACCCACTGGCTTTCAAGATCCTTTACAAAGAAGATGAAATAATTTTCCCTCCCATTCAAATAAGGAACTTGGGAGAAAAAAGTGACCTATTCAGGTATGGTCTGTCAGTCAACTGATGGAGGGGGAAAGTAGTTCTCCTCAGCCCAGAACTAGAGTCCTACACATGCAGTGATGCAGATCAATGCAGCAAATAGTTTCATCTGCCAGAAACTGAAAAATACATGGCAAACTAATAGGTGCACCATAAACCCAGAGCCACACTTTATGAAAATGTGGGAGTGTTTGGGGGTTCGACCTAACTTCAGCATAAGTCATCTGTCCATTTCATAAAAGTTAGGTGAAATAGGTTATCAGAGTAGTGAAACATAGAATGTTTCTAGTTGTTTTATTTTACATTCATGAAGAAAACAGGAAACAGCAAAACGCAGATCTGCTCTAGTAAGACTGACATCACTTAGCATCCACATGCCTTAAAGTAAAGAGTGAGCACCCAGCATCTCCAATCTCTAAACCTTTCTCCCACATCTTTAAAACAATCACTAGAATCCTTTTCTCTCCTGTGAAATCATTTCTTGATGGAACTGCCAGGAAGGAGGACAGAAAGGTTGTTTCACCTGACTCCCTTCTCTCCGCCAGAAGATGGCTGGCTGAGGGTTCCCAGTTGCTTCACACTGGAAAGTCACTGTTCTCCCTAGTGCAGCTACCTGGTCTCGAGGCTTCACAACAAACTGTGGAGGCTCTGAAAGGGAAACACCAAAAATAAACCACAAAGAAATAAGTCAATCACACTGCCATCAGTTTGCCTGCTGACTTCTAATGGTATAAAGCAGAACAGTTAAGTTTCTTTAATAAGGAGAGGCAGCACAGAGACACATCCAACAGCCACAGCTTCAGCATCACTCAGATCATCTTTTTTGTGTCTGGACCTCCCAATTAAAACTCTGACTGTGCAACATGTGCTTTTAGTGCTGACCCAGTGGACAAGGAACTAAATCCCACCAGCTTGATGAGGCAACTTGCAGAGCAACAGTCACCAAAACAAACAAATGTGCTACAATTTGGTTTTTAAAGGAGGAACAGGGCTGCAAGCCAGAATGGAGAAGTCTTTGAGGGACAACTGGCCCAGAGGTCACACTTTGTTAAGGGCTGCAAGACACACTGCTGAGTAACTGAATTTAGGTTTACACACACAAAACTCATCATCTCTGACTTAGGAAAGCTGACGAGAGAAAAAACCCTTAAGTGCTTATATAAGACACTTTTGACGTTGTCAGGATCTCAAAAAATCTTGAAGTCAAAAGCCCAAGAAATTCAATTCAGATTATAACCACTTAAAATCTCCAGTTCAAACACACTGAGAAGGAATGAATTTAAAGGAACAGCAGAGCTAAATGTCTTCCTCATTTACATACGCAAGAGCATGTTCAAACAAAATATATATGCAAATGAAGGCAAATTTGAAACATCTGCTCAGCCTAACATTATAAATACTGCCAGCATTGTTTGATTTATACTGACTTCAACAACCCCTTCATCCAGTAGCAAGTAGAATGTCAAAAAATCATGTCAGTCATATTAAAAAAAAAAACCAAAACAACAAAAACCAGCAGAGGTGGCATCAGATATCTTCGTGATGCTAGCACAAAAAAAAAAAATCTAGCATGTTCTATAGGATGTTAATTCTTGCTTCCTGAAAAATGTGTATTAAATCAAAGACCATTTATTTATTAATTTCAAGTTCTTTCTGATCATCTGCCTGAAACTAATTATGCTCTCTCTCTTCTTTGGATTGAGAATAAAGGAGCTGTTTTGTATCTGATTTTAAGAAATAAAATTATTTTGATATTTGTTTCCGTTTTTTCCCATGTGAACATTGATGTTTTTACAAGATTTTCCTTTTAAAACAGTGTAAAATATGTAATGCAAAGATGTGTTTTGTAATCATCAAGTAGTAGTGGCTTTATCTAGAATAAATTCAGTAACGCTTAAATATTTTTTTTTAAAAAAGAAAAACACAACTGTTGCTTTCAGTGTTCCTGTGGGCCACTTCTTGCAGTTATCTGTTCCCCATGCCTTGTGTCCCTGGTGAGCTCATATCAGAATATATTCTTCCTACACCCCTCCTGCTTTGAGAGGAATTTTTGGAGCATAACACTATTGTCTATATTTGGATGCAAATGCTACCTTTCCTAGCACTTCCTTAGATAAGAAACGACTCAAAGCCAAGCTAAGACTGACCTACTGTAATTAGCAGACTTCAAAACATTTAGCTGTGAAACATTCAACCAGCAGCATGGAAGGAGATGTGGGAGGACTTTCATGACAGCAGGTTTAATTTGGAAGGAGGGAGAACCGGCTGGGGATTTGCCATGGGGTGGTGAGGGGACATGGAGAGGGAAAATGGAGAAAGTGGGAAAATGGAGATGAGGGTGAAGCACCTTTGTTATGCTGCTAGATTCTAGTAACAAGAATAAGTTTAGCATACAGTTAAATTTAGGGCTTGGCTAGTTCTGTGCTAGCCTGTGACACAATGCCCCACCATATGGAATTGAGGGTTTCTAAACCCTGTGCTAGTGCAGAGGATTTATGAGGTTCCAGATTTTGAGGACAGGTACAACTATAAAGAAAATAAAATGGTTCTGACCAGTGGAGAAATAGCTGGATGGCTGTGATTATAGTACCTCAAGATGACCATTCAGGGACTACTTAACACAGAAAGGAAGGGGGAATTGAGTCTTACAGGCAGCCATTGGAGAATTTATAAAATATAAATAGGTACATCTTTCTCTACATATTGTTCTAAATACATATTTTATATGGATACTACTCTGAAAATATATGAATATTGCCCACATGTCTATTATTCTAAATCTATTGCCATTAAGATAAATAATAAAAATCTTATTAGCTTCAATGTTAGAAGAATTAAACAGGGTTAAGGGAAACTATTATTAAATTCCATTCAGTGTTAATTTTACTGGAAGCTTTTTCATTGCCCTTTTTTAATATCAGTTTGATTTCACACCTTGGGTCACATGTGGTATGTAACGATGAGACTGTAAAAGATGACAAAATAATAAATCCACATGAGAAAAACACAACTTTTATCCTAGAGAAATTTTAACCAAACATTATTTTTTCATCACACTTTGAAATTCAACCCATGCAGTCACGGAAGAAAGGAGACATTAGGATTTGACTCACTACATCATATAAAAACAGACAGAAAATTTGCAACCCATTACCTTTCTCTTTGGCATTAAGTTACCCATACTTCATGCAGAATTTATTCTGTTCCATGTGTCTTGCCAATAACAAGTGAAAGATGGGAGCTGAGTGGTTGGAGGACATGGAAGGGGATGGATGGGAAGGGAAGGAGAAGTTCCCGTCACAGTGATACGATGACTAGAAGATGGCCAAGAATATTTCAACTTACCAGACACAACTAAAAACAAAAACAAAACAAAAAGAAAACATGGAATAAATAAAATTGAACAGACATGAAACAAAGCAAAGAATAAAGCAAAATTTTAAAAAGAAAATAATTAAAGAATGGATCCTTGATAAGGACCTTAGAAAACAAACACATATTCTGATTTATGAAAAATGAGTTTATAATGTTCAACAATGTTTTTAGATTTTGATTTTTAAGCAGCAGTCTATATCAAATACTGAAAGCAGGTGATAGAGGAAAATGAGTAACAGACTGAAATACTGGCCAGGCAGTCTGAATTCTACTCCAAGACTTTCTAATGAACTGATGTGCACCTTGAATATTCTTTTTTTTTAACATTATCATTATTCATCAACATCAAGATCTTTCCATGGTAAAATCAACTTAAAATCTCCAGTGAAGATCAATCTGCAACATTGCTGAAATGGAACAGTAACACCTACAGCCTTTCTAAAGCATCCTAACATTGACAAATGGAATAAATTTTTCTGAAGCTAATATCTATTTAAAAAGAAAGTTTATTAAAAATTTAATAACATGCAAAGGCATTTAGGCCACACACAAATCTCTTCAGTATAGGATTGCTGTGTCAAGGTCATAAGCCTCCCTATTAAACTGCAAATGCCAAGCAAACCACAATTAGAAACTAGTTTGAAAAGATTCTTAACCCTTTTCTTTGTCTTCCAAACCTGAATTTCATTAAAATATTCAAAACCAAACATTTATTGCAAAATATTAGATTTTTCAATGGAAACGATCAGTGGTAAATTATCAAACATTAAATGATCCTTCAACCATAGTTCAAAATTTCCATAAACTTTGAAGTGGTTCAGATCCTGCAAGGTGACTTTGCTTATAAAAGAAAGGCATGTTAGAAAGTATTCCAGCCTTGTATCAGTGACAGAAAGAACAGACTGAAAATTAAAAGCCAGAAGTAATGCATTTTGAAAATATACACAGATACTGACCAAAAAAAAAGAGAAAAAAGTTAATAAAAAAAGGTTAGTTGGTGATAATTATAGTAAAGGTCCAAAATATGTAATTTTTTTAATGCATGCTACACTTTGGTCTTATCACTTTATCTTAAGAGTAAACCAGCTCTTGTTGAGCACTGGCACATTTTTATATTGAGCAGCTAAGCACCCTCAATTCACCATCCTCTGATACACACGTGCAGGAAACCAGTGATACCCACTTTGCCAACATTCATTAGGCATGAGGAATCCTGGTCTCCTGTTCCAGTAAATACTGGAGGACTCCAGGTGTATTAAGAAAATGAAGCAGAAAGTGAATCAGATAGAATATCGGAATTTGGAACATGTTGAGGACAAGAAGCTGCAACTGCATATGCCAAACCTAGATCAACCAGATTACAGTATTTTGCGAGACTTTTTTTTTTAAAGGAAATAATCTCAAAGACAAGAAGTTTAAATTACCATTTTCCAAAGATTTGAGTTTTAAAGAATTATTCTGGATGGGCACTAGTCTTCTTTAAATGGTATTTCTCAAAAAGAAAATCAGTGTGTATTACTGTGCTCAGATTATCTGTATGTCTACAATTCCTAAGAGGAGTGGCCAAGAAATGCTACACAGGAATTTCTGAGAGAACTCTGCTCTTCCCCAGGATTCAGCTCCCAGGTACTCCTGTTCATGTGTAACTCTATTTTTCCCAGTAACCATTGTTTTTCAACTGAAAAGCTCTTTACTAAACTTGCAATTACAATTGGATGTGCTCTGGAATTAGAAATTATTCTCCACAAAACACAACTCACTGTACATGAAACAGCCTGATAAGAGACTTAATGGAATGCAACTCTTAAGTTGGGTTTTTTTTTTTTCATTTGTTGAGTAGTGCCAAGAAGAGGAAAGTTCAGCTTTCTCAGCAGCAATGCAAAGCTGCTCAAGTCCTCTACTGTAAACTCACTGAAAAACGCCTAACAGATAGAAAACTTACTTGGGTGCTCAATTATATTTCTACAAATTAAATTAACTCCTAAGTGCTGAATTTCCTCTTTTCTTTTTATGAGACATTTCTTACTGTAGGTCAAAATTAACCCTGCCAAGCAAATCCATTTTTTTGCCCACCTGTGAAAACATAGGGGATACTGATACATGAAAATAAATCCCTCTAGAAACAGGGCATCACATTGGTTGCAAATCTGTGGAAAGGGCAAAGGGTGAAGTTTCATAGAAAAATTTGAACAATTCTGTCAGAGGGATATCATGTGGTTTAAAAGAACAACAATAATAGCAACATCTACAACAAAGACCATATTCTTAGTCTGATTTGCAGGCTATTTGCAGGATATCTAAGGTTACTAAAACTGAGAAGCAAATAGTTTTTCCTCTAATTACAGCACATTTAATTTGACACCACTTTCAATTAAAAAGTAAATTCATTTTCCTTGTGTTAATCATGGCTTTTCACATGGCAATTAGGTGGAATAACCCGTTAGTAAAGACAGGAAGTCAGCATGTAAAACCGCAACTACCAAAGGAATAATATTTTTGCCTTTCATATAATTTCCTTGACATGCAAGGCTTTTCAGGGAAGATGTGTCCAATCACTGAACAAAAACCAAAAGAAAAGTGGTTTCCAGCCTAGTGACGTGATCTTTAAATGCCTTATTCTTTCCAGCAATCCTATCAACCTCACTGGGACTACTGGTATCATTAAATCCACTCACAGGAGTAGGAATTTGCAGTTTTAGGTCTTAAACTACAGCCTAGTACAGTTGCCAGATGTTAATGGAGCAACTATTACATCTGACAGATGTAGTTTTGTAGGTTCACATGATAATCAGGTTGGAAGCAACCTCGGAGGTCTCCATTCCAACCTCCAGCTCAAGTGGGTCAGCTACAGGGTCAGTCAGGGATTGATCCAGTCAGGGCCTGAAAAATTTCAGGGAATAACAGTGCCCAGACTCTGACAGCCCACTCTACTGCTTGGCTGTTCAGCCAGTGAGGAAATGAATTCTGATATCCAGCCTCAATCTATCTTGTTTCAACTTAAATCCATTGTTTCTTGTGCTCCCTCCCCTCACCGCCTGGGTCTGTCTCACCCTGGGGTCTCATATGAGACCTCAACGTGCTGTATAACATTGCCTACATCCCAAAAAGACACATTCTGTAGCTCTCCTCACAGAGGTGAATGCAAATGTTGATCCAGTGTTTCTCAAGAACCCACTGGTTTCCTCATAATTAGAATAAAATATTAGAGTGTTGCGTCCATTTCTTAGTTGGCCATTAGGCAAGTTAGAAGCTTCAAGTACCCCATTCTTGATGGCTTGGTAGAAATTATCTATATCAAAAGGAGTAAAATGACAGAAATTTTCATTTGCATATAGTAATAAGGTCCTTTCAAGATCCTGAGATCCAAGGTGGTACTTAACTACTAAAGAGTATTTTGTTCATCATGTTCAATACTCATAATTATTGTTCTCACTATTACTATTTACAAATATCTTCCAGGTGTTTGGAAGATACCCTGTTATTTAACTGACACAAGTTGAATACTTTTGATTGAAGCTCAGTGTGTTTCACTTTTGATTATTTGAAAAAATCTTCCTATCTTTCAGGACTGCGGGACACTAATAGAGGTTATTAGAAAAGATGCAAGAAAATATAACTCTACACTAGAGAAATAAAACAATCCCAGTTTTCAGGCCAATAGTTACGCTCAACAATCAAGCTCACATCCAAAATTTAGCTTCTGTATAAACATCTGGCCACTATGACTAATCTAGAAAATGGCAGCCACAATGAAATTTGGATTCCTTTCAAGCAATTTTGTGACACATTAATCCCAGTTCAAGTGAAATATATCAGAGATTGCATGTGCCTGTAGAAATGAGGTGGTAGGAGATGGGACAGCAGTATGAGCAGATGTGCTGGGGTAGACAGTGGAGTGAGCAGCTGGAATTTCCATTGAGATTGGCAGGGTACAGACTAGACAGTGAGAGGGGAGAAACTGCAGAGCTAGCCACAGAGACAGCACAGAGATTGCTCAGAGATTGTGTTATCTGTCAGAAACTCAGCTGTTTGTCATCTTCATATGAGATAAACGGGTGAGAAACCCACAGTTTATGACCTCCATCTGAAACATGTGGGTACAGAAAATTGGGTACTACAGTCACATGCAGAGGAATGTAAGAGTCTGATAATGTTTAACAAACTGGTCAAACACTGACTTTTCATGCCTTAAAAAACAAACGAACAAGAAATCCTGAACAATTCCAAACAAAACCTCTGCAAAAAGCTGCCAACATCTTCTTTTCAGAAACATCTTTAATTTCTAATCCTGCTAAACTCTGAAATCTGTGAAATACTTTTAATGTTCAAATGTCTGAATGAGGACCATTGAATACCTCCCTGCAACACGACTACCAGATATTTATGTTGGTGTTGTGCAAAAACTATTATTAACAGAGATAGTTTAAGACAATGTGCCATGTTCCATTTCCTATCTGGTGATTTGTAGGCTATTTGTTCTTATCAAAGCAATCTGAAACTCTCAATATCCTTGATACCCACATCTCTCCGCAGTCATTTGTGGGAAGTATCACTTTC
This sequence comes from Cisticola juncidis, assembly GCA_013400215.1. Lineage (NCBI taxonomy): Eukaryota > Metazoa > Chordata > Aves > Passeriformes > Cisticolidae > Cisticola > Cisticola juncidis. The sequence goes on along the minus strand of VXBR01009116.1, from coordinate 75,533 downwards.
TACAGAGAAATAAACAAAAGCCTGAATCTCTTGTCCTGAAAAAAATATAAATGCTGCCATTCAGCTGCCTCAGCCTTTGAAAAAATACAGGAAAATAACACCAGGTACAGTACAAAAGAACTGGGGTATATCACTTTTCATCCTCCCTGGACTCTCTATTTTCAGCTGTCACTTCTCGAGCTCTAAATACATATACACACAACTCACATTTTCCCAGATTTTCTGCTGAGGCTCACGTTCATGTGAGACCAGCCTGGGCCACCCTGACACACCGTGAATGCTTTCACAGTTCCTGGTCCCTGAGCACCACGTTTGACACAGTGCAGCACAAATGTCCAAGGAAAGGTCTCACAGTCTGGCGCCAGGCACGCTGCAGCCACAGGGCTGGGGGGAAAATGTTTACACGGAATTTTTGATGTCTCAAATCAAAAGTGATGACTTGTAACTCCAAAGCCCCAGCAAGGAGTGTTCATGGTTTATTGTACTCATGATGAGTGGAAAAATTCTGGTTTAGATCGCTGCTGATTTGTCAGATAAGCACTTCTGAAGTTTAAAAGAACAACTGACTACAGTAATTTCAAATTTACCAAATCCAAGAGGATAAAAATCTGATTGGGAAAAAAAAAAAAAAAAGAGATTAATCATTTTGTATAATTGTAATGTGAAGAATGAAATTAAGACATAAACAGGTGATTTACTAGTTGGAAAAATAGTTCTGATATGAAGACCACCTTTAGAATCAGTAAAATCCATAAAAATGTTTCAGATTCACAGACAGAAAAGTTAACATGGGAAAAACCTCAGTATCAATTAGCTGCTGTTTTCCTCAACAAACTGTCAAACAATTAGTAGGGTTTTTTTAATTTGCTATTTATTTATTTCTGTTTACAATTGATTCACATTCCCTTTTCTGTCTGAACACTGAAAACCAGCCAGCTTGCCCTGGTTTTGGCTGGGATAAAGTTAATTTTTCTTCTCATTAGCTGGTGTAGTGCTGAGTTTTGGATTCGGTATCAGAATAATGTTGATAACACACTGCTGTTTTGGTTGTTGCTGAGCAGTGCTTATCCCAAGTCAAGGACTTCCCATGCTGTGCCAAGTGAGGAGGGACACAAGGAGCTGGGAGGGAGCATGGCTGGGACAGCTGACCTGAACTGGTCAAAGGGATGTTGAATGCTTGGAACATGATGCCCAGTCTTTAAACTGGTGATAACTGGTGAGAGCTGCTGATCACTGTTCAGGGGGAAGCTGGTTGTCCTTCAGCAAGTGGCGAGCAATTGTACTTGGATTTTATTTTATTTTATTTTATTTTATTTTTTATTTTATTTTATTTTATTCTCTCTCTTCATTACTGTTACCAGTTTTGTCATCAGTAGTATTATTACGTATTTTACTTTGTTTCAATTATTAAAGTGTTCTTAACTCACAAATTTCTGAGTTTTGTTTGTTTGCTTGCTATTTTTTTTTTNAGGGAGCATGGCTGGGACAGCTGACCTGAACTGGTCAAAGGGATGTTGAATGCTTGGAACATGATGCCCAGTCTTTAAACTGGTGATAACTGGTGAGAGCTGCTGATCACTGTTCAGGGGGAAGCTGGTTGTCCTTCAGCAAGTGGCGAGCAATTGTACTTGGATTTTATTTTATTTTATTTTATTTTATTTTTTATTTTATTTTATTTTATTCTCTCTCTTCATTACTGTTACCAGTTTTGTCATCAGTAGTATTATTACGTATTTTACTTTGTTTCAATTATTAAAGTGTTCTTAACTCACAAATTTCTGAGTTTTGTTTGTTTGCTTGCTATTTTTTTTTTCTGATTCTTTTCCCCATCCCACTAGATGGAGAGGCACTGAGGGGCTGTGTGGTACTTAGTTTTCAGCTAGGGTTAATCCAGGACATGTGCTGGGCAGTAACACAGAAACAGAAACTGGCTGCAGTTTCTGCCCTGCACAAAAAGTGCCACTCTCAGGGTACTGAGGGGCTGCCACCTGAACTTGGCACTGTGCACTTCCCCCAGAAGCCTCAAGGCAGCTGCATCTGGAAACTTGGTGGTCACCTCATCCTGACACTGCCCCTGACCATGCAGGGCAGGATAAATGCTCTCATTCCCAGCACATGGCACATGCCTGGATTTAGCTCCTGCCTCTGGACTTGAAACCCAAAGGAAAAGGTTCAGTGCCTGTGTGCACTAAGGAGAGCTGATGAGCTCCAGGAGAAAGTGGCCTGACCAGGAAAAAAGGCATGTGTCACTCCTTGGTGCTGACAGGACAGACAAAGCCTTGAGAAATGTAAGTGCTTCTGGAGCTGCTGCACATAGCAGCATGAGACAGACAGGCCAGGGTAAGGCTTTGGAACACCCCTAAACACGGCTGTCATAACCCATGCAGCCTGGCAGCTCAACATCACCAGCTCCAGAAACAATTTTAGGGATGAGCTTCAAGCACCATGGATTCAGGATCAGTGATTCTCCATCCTGGAGCAAGCAGGAATGCAGCAAGCAGGAATGTGCCCTCTCCCAGCTTTGCAGTGGGAGCAACAAGCAATTTGCTTCAAGAGCTTCTTGTTTCCCCTGTTGGCATTAAAATGTCTCAAGGCTTCTTTCTCTGGTGGTTTAAACTCCATCCTCTGCTATTAAACACCACAATCAAATGAGCAATCAAATGAGCAATCAAATGGCATTGCCTCCTTATGGGTTTCTGGCCATTCTGAGATTTAGTTTAAGCTCAGAGGTGTTTCCTTCCTCAACTCTGATTCAAGGGGCTGGACAGTAAAATCTGGCTCCGTTTCAGCTGTGTCTCAGTCGTGTAACTATATTATTTTAAAGGCTGAATTTCAGAAGGTAATGAATTTTCCCTTTAAAAAATCAAGATGGAAGGGCTACACAAGTGTGCATTGTTTGTCTATATTTGTGAGGAAAACACTGCAAAAAATTCTGGGAAATCAACAGAGTGTGAAATGTACTCATATGAGACTTCTTGCTTTGCAACTGATACTAGCAAAAAATTGAGACAGATCACAATCTGTCCTCCTGCAGGAAGAATTCAACGAGGATTTCTATGACAAAAAAACAAAAATGTGGAAAAAGGCTTTATAATGCAGCTTTAAAGGTAGCACTTCTCAGGTTAATACATGTACACAGTTTAAAAGGTGTATGGATCCTTTAGTCACTGCCTTGAGGTGACAAAGAGAAATCTGAAATATGGAGGATAGAAGACAGAGAAGGAAGAGAGGGGGATTTAAGATTTTCCAGAAGTTCCTCTCCTAGTCTACTTTCTCCCTTCCTTGCTCTGGATCCTCTTAAACCACACCATAAACCAAACATAATTTAGAGAGCACTCTTATGACGAGTCTAACTCCATCTATTTAAAAATTACAGTGATGTGCTACACTATCAAGTCCTCTTTCCCAGGCTCCTCTTTCCAGAGAAGCTGTCTTCCCCCGTGTTTTAAATGAACTGAGGTAATTTTAGGCACTGCTGCAATCGAAGTAGTAGTGGCTACAAATATTTATACTAAAGCCTTTTAAAAGAGTGAAAAAAGATGAGTTTTAAGTAAACTGTGCAGAAGTTCAGAAAGATTATGACAGATAGATACTATTCAAAGAATTCTTAGGAGTTTCCTACTGCATTTTTGACTTATAGTTGAAGATAGTAGACCTGAAAAGGAAACTGAGTGGGATTTTTTTCCTCGGCTGTTTATGATAGCAAAGAGTACTTCTTGGAAAGGAGAACTTGAAATCCATAGCAACCTTCTTATAACAAGTTAAAGCTATTTGTGAAAAGTGGCCAAGGCCCATGATCAACAGATACCAACACACACTAAAAATGGAAGGACAATAAATCTCTGCAGTGCACTAACTAGTGATGATTAAAAAGATGTTGGTTTGGGCATGCAGTACTCAGTGAGGAATACTCTCAAATGAAAGGTATTATTTCAAAAGAAACCTGGATTTCTTCTCAAGGAAATGTCATAGCCCCCACACAGAGACAACCCAAGTCTACACTTGTACCCCAAGTTACTTTTCAATAATGTTAACAGGAAGCTAAATGTGATATATTAACAAGATTTAATTATAGGTAGCAAAAAATACAACGTGTAAGAATTCTGTGCAAGCCAGACCATCCACCACATACCAAGAATTTTTACTGTCATGGAGGCAGAAATGGGAACGAGACGCTTTAGGAAATAAGGATGATCTTCAAAAATAAAGAATTCAGGGACACTCAGCCTGGTTTTCATACAGTTCTTTGTCAAAAAACGACAATGCTATCAAAAGTTGCTGGCAGTCTGAAAGGGCCATCAGACCTTCTGGTTGAAACTGGACAAAACCAGAACTCTCAGGTGACTCCTTCTCTGTTCTGAGACCCAATGTGTGACCTCAACTATGTCAGAAGAGAGAGCTCTCACAGGCCAGAGGAAGACAAAAAGAGAACAGAATCCCCTTCAGTGATCTGTTTAGAGACCATGGAGCATTTATGAGAACAAAACAAGAAACCTGGTCTATCAGACAGCTTTGTTTTTATTACTCTGTCCTGTCATCCTATTTCATACTTAAGAGCATTAAAAAAAGTCATCCCAAACTTTGGGAATTAGTGTCACAGGGAATCACAGGGACAAGAGGAGCACACAAATACCTCCTGCGGAAAACAATAATTTCTATATAACAATTCAGCCTGAACAAGGAATTTTTTTCTTACAATGGAAGATTCTGATACTGAGCCTACAAGGCAATCAAGTCCACATGTAAAGACAGCAGAATTCTTTATTACCAGTTCTTGAGTGTTATTCAGCACCTAGTAACAAAGCATTTTAGTGTGGAAACAAAACACAACTCATAGTGACAAATGGCACTCAAAACAGCTTCTCAAAATAATGTTTGAATGCACTGTCATTCAGCATTTTTAAATTCTTTGTCTTAAGACCAATTCAGAGTTTACTGATGCAAGTAAACTAACAAAAGTAAAGGACTGTACTGCAATCACTGTATTACTCACAGGCTAGAACTAGGCAAAATTAAAGTGTGTAGTAACTTTTTACAAGTGTTTAGCATAATTTAATAAAGCTGATGTTTATTTCAGAATGAAAGTATAGAACTACTGTTCGCTGAAAGACCAATTACAATTATTATTCCTTGCACTCTAATTTTATTCATAAGCTCAACAATCTTCAAACTCAACAACTTGTAGTAAAATTCTACTTTGTCTGTTCTAAAGAAAGAATTATTGAAATGTTATCTTTAGAACAGCAGTCACAGTAAGTCTGCAGCAGTGAAACCTGATACAAAAACAATTGCTTTTTCCACAGCAATGGGATTTAGGAAACTTCAGGCACTAGAAAAGAGCCTTCAGATTTTCTTTGCTACTTTTTTTTTTTTTTTTTTGTTGAATGCTGAAGTATTCTACACTAACCTACTTCCTTCAATTCTCTGCAATGACAGATTAAAATGCACAATTTTTGAGAACTATACAGTAAATAAAGCCTTTCCAGCAGTTAAAAGCCTCTAGCTTCAACTTATTTCTGTAGTAACATTTCTCCACATTATTTGGGTGCCTGTTCTACACACTTAAAAACATCTGCCTCAAGTACTTGTTTCAAAGTATCAGACTGGAGGATGGAATCTCAAAAGTTTTTACGTGTTATTTTCCTGTAAAATACTGTCACTGTTGTGAGATTCTGTGTGAAAAACCAAACCAAACCAAGCCAACACCTATTTAGCACTTAAAAACCATGGAAGCAGTTATTTATTAAAATACTTACAGATTCCTTCTTTTACCCATATTTTAGAAACGCTTCAGGAATCTTAGTGTTCATCACTTGCATCAGTAAGACAAGAAACTTCAGGGCTCTAATCTCTTCTTCAGACAGTTTTCTCATTTCCTGCTGATTAACTTTTAAGATTTCTATTCTTTCACCAGAAATTGGTGGCAGTCAAACTCCTCAGATCCTAGATAGAAATCTGGCATGCTATCAGAGTTTACTGCAGTCATTAAGGGGGAAATGGGCTCTTTAAGCTATAGAAATCACAGGAGATAGTCTCCTTCATTCATCCTGCCAAAAGTTTACTAATTAAAAAAAATCCTGAAGTTCATTGGCCAATCATTATTCTTCCTTTCTTTTTCAAGGGACTGAAGGCAGAATATGGCATCAAATCAGTTCTTTGAAAGGAAGAAATACTGATTTAAAAACAGAACATGAAGACAAGTTCAGACTTAAACTCAAATCCTAGTTTTTAACTTCCAGTGGTTAAACTCACCCTTGAGACTGTGAAAAGTTCACTACAATGCATAATAATTGCTGTACACCTCCACAGCATTTCTGTAATCCCACAAAATTGTGAATTTTGTCTTTGTTCCTTTAATGCTTAATGCAGTTACATTTACAGCCAAGTTATTATGTGTACCAGCAGCCTGACACAGTGGAAACATTTACATGGTATCAGACAGATGAAAGAACAAATCCTGTTCCTTTATATTCCGGGTGGTATGCTCAGCCCTTCCCAGAAGCCTTATCAAATAGATGTCTTTTACTGTGTGCCTTGAAGCTACTTTGCACAAAGAGGAGGTGGAAGGAGGAGGAAATTCCAGACCTGAAGCATGTGCCACCTTTCCAGATAAAAATTCCTTGTCAGTAGACTCGTACAGCAAAATCACAGCCAGGAGTCACTTATCTAAAGTTCCACTCTTTCCCTACCTTGCAGACAAGCTCTGTTAACCCTAAAATTAAAGACATCATAATCTAAGAAGGTTTGGTATCAGGGATTGCCACTGTAAAATATGAACTGGCCGGTACAATTTCCATAGGAATTCTTCTTTTTTCCTGCCAAACAGATAACACCGAATGTCTTTAGTGCCTTTGAATAGCAAAATTTACATTTAACAGTTCAGTCACTGCTGCAGCAGGTTTAGGTCTAGGTTAGGCAGGGCCCTGTACTAAGTACTGCACACTCCTCCAGAGCCACTACTTGAGCTGGGAGAGCTACGAAGAACTCAGAGATTCCTGTTCACTACCAATGTGCTGCTGACTGGCCCAGCCACCTACAGCCAGTGCTGGTGTCACTCCTGTGATGTCCTGAAGTCAACTGAGCCACCTGAGCTGTTGCTCCTGCTGAGTCTCATCTCCAGTCACTGCTGCAGAGCAGGGCTGCCACTGGAGCCATAACTTACACTTGTGTGCTTCAGAACAGCTTATTTCACCAGAAATTACAAACTTGTTACAAAATTAGATGTCAAAAAAGCCAAATTAAGTACTGCAAATGGGAGCAAAGCAATTGGAAGTAGGTGAGAATATGTAAAACCTTTGGTTCTTAGATTTGCTGGAGAGCATTTTCATGGTTAAATGTGGAATTTGCAGATTCTTGAAAATTCCCTACTTCCATTTGCATTAATGGTAAAATTAATTCTTTTAAAACTTAAGTTCTGAAGTGTGCATTTTTGGTAATTTTATGTGTCTTAGGAACATTTTTTTCAATGATATACGTAGTAATGAAATATACACTATTTCCTACAGTTCTGCTTTGAGGCATAAAACTAAGCAAATCCCATAAGAGAAACCTACACAAAACATGAAATGCATCTTGCATTTATATCAAAAACAATACAACATAAATACAATAAATATATCCAGCTTGCTTAGTGCTAGAGCAAGAGGGAAGTGCACTGGTTCCAGTGATGCCATTTTTTTGGCCCTTTTTTACTTTTCTGAAGGACACCAGCTACTTGGTGAAATATAATGTGTTGGCAAAATACAATATATTTGTAATCTGGGCTGTTTCCTGGCATTATGTATTGACTGAGGTATTTATTTAATAATTAATCATCTCCTGAATGAAATGCTTCCACATGTATTTAGCAATGTCTCTGGATGCCTTACAGATGCAGTACACATTGCTGCAAAATGAAAACAGAGGGCTGAACTCTCCAGTTTTAGGTGTATGGAAACAACATCAGGATTACATTTCCTTAACTATTTAATTTTCCAAGGAGACAGTAAGATAACTTGACAGTTTTAGGGATGGAAACGCTTCTAAGCTGCAGGAGTAAAACACTAAAGGAAGAGTTCAAACCTCACTACGTCAATACAGAACTCCAAATTTGGTTTATGAATATGGCTGAAGTCACAGAGTATAACATCTGTATGCAGGAAACACTTATGATCCCCAAAGTTAGGAGCCTGCACAGAGGAAAACAGAGATTCCAATAAGCATCATCTGTGCCACCAGTGCCACGAGCAGGAAGAACAGAAAAATGGAACTGAGACTCCTCTCTTGTGTTTTCTACAGTTATTACACAGAGAGAGAGGCAGAGCTGAAGTGTCTGAGCTGACATTCCTAGTCCAGGACATGGCCTGGGCTGGCTCCCAGCTCCGAGGCAGAGCTCTTCCCGAGAGCATTCCCAAAACAGGGAGCCCTGCAGGGCTTGCATCATGCAGGGTCTGCTCACGGAGCAGGGGCAGAGCTGAGCAGGAGGAAAGGGTCCTGTGGGATCCAGGAGAGCTCCCAGGAGAGCTGTTCCCATCCACACCTCCCTGACAGCTGCGTATCTCAATGGCCCTGGCGCTGCACGCTCCACCTTTCAGTGCCCCAGATAACCCCCCACACTCGGGTCAGCCACAGAGGAGTGGAAATGATGAGTGGGGAAGAAGATAAATCCTTTCCTTAGTGCTGCCAACCCCGGGGCCCTGCAGAGCACTGCCTGCACCCTGTCTGCTCTGTGCCACTTTTCATTCCCTGCCCCACTGAGCAGACACTTGACAGACGGGGACTGTCCCTTTCCTGACAGGGACACACATCCTGGGTCACCACTGACAACTCTCATATTCCTTCTCTGGCACAGAAATACCACAGCCTGAGATACTGAAAGGGAAAAAACCCAAACCAGAGCTCCACAAATAACCCTGACCCACTCAAAGCCACGCTAAATCCCCTCCTTGCCCTTTGCTGAATTTGGCATGCCTGCAGCTGGCAGCTGTAATGTCTGAGGCTGGGATTGGCAATGCAGCCCTCTGTTTACAAACAGGCAACAAAAATAACTCAGTTTGCCACAGCAGAACACACATTTACTAAAATCTATATTCAATAGATCATGTGACAATAATCAAAAGTTGTGAATTTTTGTCTTTGTTCAAAGAAAAATAAAAGGAAAGAGTTGTCAGTTGCATTCCTTGAATCACCTAGGAAAAAAATCCGTAAAATCATAATAAAACAATGAAACAACCAAAAAATTCAAGGAGCTGTGTGTCCACAGAGCAATCTTCTTTTAGTACTGAAACAAGATCAGTCTACTTTTCTACATAGTCAAAAAGCTGGCTCTTTAGGGAAAACAAACAAACAAAATAAAGTATTTTAACAAGGAAAGAGGGGAGTAGAGGAGAGGAGGGAAAAAGAGAAGGCAGAAAAAGTAGGAAAAACGTGAAAAAAATCTGAATGGAAAATGCATTTTCTAGAGGAGTATTTTTTTCCCTCCCATAAAACTTGGTCTCTTGGATACGCTAATAAATGGATTTTGGTCATAATTTATTTCATTACCAAGTACAAATTGTCCCTACACATTACAGTTTCTCCCATCAATCCCTCCTACAAAGACATTAGTGCAGACAAATGGCTCAGGAGGTAATCCATTCTCACTGGGAAACAAATTATCCCACAATAATATCCTCACAGCAAAGCTGCCACAATGTAAATAGCTACTGTGTAATACAAGCACTTAAAAATTAGGATTTTGATGAATCAGGACTTAGGCTATGATCTTGTTCTTTAAGAATAACAGTCTATTATCAAAAAGATCTCACTCGATTTCTAGCATTTACATACTTTAATCATTTTATATCTATTAGCACCACTAAGCTAAATGAGATTTCAAGTATGTTTTTGTTTATTATTCTGAATAACACTACGAAAGATTAGGGCTACCAAGAGTTAATTTCCAGAAATGTAGGAAACCAGTCATTAAAGCAGATTTTCTTAATAGTAACATTTAATAGGATTAACAGTTGATTTAAGACGTGATCTTCAGAGCAAATCACCATTTAAGAAATAATTCAGTCTTTTCCCTTTGAATAAACTGTGCTTACTGCTCACAAGTTTATCCTTTATTCTACAACACTGAGCCTGAGAGCTGGTTATTTTACAAACATAAGGTATGAGTTTTGATGCATAAACATCATGGTGACGAATAAAACAGAACATCTCAAAATTCTTGGTTTTATGAGAGCTTCAACAAAAGAATTCAATACTTTCCTAACAGAGGGACACCAAATGTTTCTGGTGGAAAAAGAGGAGCAGGTTAAGGACAAGACCTTTCCTGTTACAGTAAATGTGTCAAAATAGAGGTCTGTTACCAAATAAAATACTTGTAAGCCCATACTTCCCCAGAACTCCGTAATGACTAATTCCCACTGAACAGAGAAAAGGACAGAAGGACCCATCAGTGGCCAGAAAAAAGCATCAGGATGACATCATTGCCTGTCTGCTAGCCAGGGAAGGAAGAGAGGGATTATCTGAACAGTGAACATCTGGATTGTGTATATGAAGGCAGTGAAGGATTTTTATACACATTAGTTCACTGAGTTCCACTGAATTTTTATCTTACAAAGAAACAGTAGTGCTATGATACACTTTTAAAATGAAAAAGCAACAGGAATTCCAGTGGTCTGGGTTAGTGTATTAAAAGATACACAAACAGATTTATCATTCACTGCTTCTCCACTATATTTAATTGAAAAAACTTGGCAGATGCTTGAACTTGCAACTCTTTCCTTTTGAGTTAAAACAATACAGCTTGTAACACCGACTTTCTTCTTTCTATGTTTCAGATACAAAGATTGCAAGTGACTTGATTCTGAACTTCAAGAACTGAAATTCAAAACACACTCAGTTCCCCATCCCAGTATTATAAAGACTGCTTAAAAAATTTTACACATGAAGTGTTCCCATTTCCTCAGAATACAACTCAAGCCCAACTTGTATTTTCACATATTTTCATCTCTAGAGTTGTAGTACGAACAACAAAACCAACTTCACTGTAGTACAACTTTATTCAACTTTATTATTTGCAAAAAATCCATTCTTACCTTGAACTGTTAAAGTTGCTGAGGCCTCAGCTTTTCCAACCATATTTTCTGCAACACAAGTGTATGATCCCATGTCTCCTGCTGTAACTTTCCTGATTTTCAAGGTATGATCATCACGGATTTCGTATCTTTAAATATACATAGTGGTTAACAATGAATAGGAACAACAGAACTTTGTTCAACTTCTTAAGAGTAAAAACATGGGGGATTTGCTCTCAAATATTCTTACTTCTGTATTTTCCATAACGGAAAAAAGTATAGATACTTATAAAGTGACAGTGTAAAATAAAGTTTTAAAACCAAAATACATCCAAGTATTTGAAAACCTTATTCTGATATTATTTGCACATAGATGCAGAACATCTTAATTGTTAGAATTCTTTTAATAAGTAAATATAATAATATTTATTATTCTCCATCTGAATGACAGTTTTTAATCTGATTGAAAAGAAAATATTGTTCCCAAGAAGATCAGAATTGCTTGGAAGTCAAGAAAAATCACAATTCATTCTTTTTTTATTATCTTTTCCTTAAAGAACAATGTGACCTTTTAACAACTTCTTTCATTTCATCACCTTTCTCCCTTTTTTCTGTAATGTACTCAATGTGTTTCTATTTATGGTAAGTAGATTTTTCTCCTAAAATTGATAGTTTTTATTAAAGCTATGACATTATCACTTGGCCAAAGCCAACTGTTAAAAGGCTTTTTCTTTCAGTCCACTCCCCTGAAAGTTTCTTAAACTGATAATTAGGACTGCAAAGTAAGTAAGGAAGTATTTCATCTATCTCTGTATCTATCTATAACAAGATATATTTATTTTTAATAAGACATTTTACTTTTGGCCTGAATAACAGCAATGACAAAAAAATAAGTTCACTGGAAACCTAGTAATAAAAACATGTATAATCAAGAGAGCTTTTTACATAACCACACTACATTTTAGCAGTCCAATATATACTTCTTGACATTGTAATCTGTTTTACTACTTGTTATATATGTTCCAAAACTTTTAGTAATCACAAAAGAGTCCTCAGGTGTAGAATTAACCTGTATTGTTATTGCTGGCTGAACTTGGTTATTTTATATTTGCCATGAGTTGTCACAACAAAAACCTGAAAACAGGCCCTTCTTAAGTTTCAACACAAATAGTAAATTCAGCTAGAGCACAATGATAATTAGAAATGTTTTATTGGCTCAAGCCAGGCCTTTCTTACTCAAGACAAAGAAATGCTAGCTGTCAGTCACTGAATGGCCCCATCATATACCAAACCAGATGTCACAGAAAGGGTAACTCCAAGTACTGCACCTTGCTTTTGGTAGCTCCCCGTCATCTTTCCTCCACCTCACTGTAGGGACTGGGTCACCTCTTGCCTCACACTTAAACTCTGCACTGTCATCCACAGTCACTGCCAAATTGCTCGGCCTCTTCACAAAAGATGGTCTCTCTAAAGGGAAAGGAAAGGAAGATGAGGATTAATCCAGCAGTTCTGTGTCAAGATTGCACAGGATTTCTGTGAGGGTGCTCACAGTGTCAGCAGCAGCAAGCATCCCATGCAATAATTTCCAATGCTGCATTTGAAAGGCAACATTTTCTTTCACCAGCACACATGAAGTAATAATAATAAAAATAATCCAAAAAATCCCAGAATGTACTCTCTGCAGTTTTTGTTCATCAAAACTGCTGCTATCTCTGATTTAAACTGCAGGACATGGATGACCCAAGTCCTGGCTCACCAGAGTCAGATTAATTGCTGCACTCCTGTGCTCAGACTTTCTGGAATAAAAGGTGATCTCAGTACAGGCTGTGCTATTTTGGTAAACCCTGCGAATTTCAGGAAAGGCATTGATACACTTTTCTACCTGTGACTGGATTCAAAGCTGTAGGTTGCTGGGCTATTAGTACTTTCATACTCCCAAGGATAAAAGTGGTTTAAAACAATTTCTGGAATATTCCAGGAATGACCCATCTAGAAGAGCAGCACCAGATGACAACAGCATGTCCATAAAAGAAATGAGAAGGTTTAACAGGAGAGAGTGTTTGGCAGGTTCCTTTGCCTAAGGCAGATGAACTTTTTGTCTATAAACCTGTGAAAGCTCTGAGGGAGTTGAGAAGGCAGTTGCATGTTTTGACTTGTATGAACTAAAGATAAAAATATCATCCCCCTGGAACTGCAAGAGTCTGAAGCCATCGGCACCATCAGGAAGTGTGAATGCCCAAAAATACACCACAAATTTCTCACAGGAGCACAAAACGACCAGACAGAAGGATAAAGAGACTCTTTATGCTCCCATGCTCTTCATGTCTCACATTTGTGCTTGAAAAAAGTACTTCTAAATATTACTCTGGCTTTGCAGACAGACAGAATGAATATTACAAAAACCTAATGATTCAAAAAGCAAATGTGAACCAAACCTTATTAAAAAAAAGCTTCCTTTAGTCTCGAGGATGTCCAGACCAGCTGGACACTTGTGTTGTAGAAAACTTTAATTTGTTGGCAGTGGTAGGAAATGATGTTAAATGAAATAGCAAGTTGATCTTTAAGCTGTCAGTTTTGCTTGAGTTCATATACAAGAAATGAGAAACAAACCAGACATCTACAGACATAAATCTAGCTGTGAATTAAAAAGATACAAATATAGACAAACCCCTACACTGGCCCCTTTCTTGTAGGTGCAAAAAAAAAAAAACCCTGAATGTAAGAGAAGAATATCCAAATTAAACCTCAGAGCTGGAATAGTTTGGGGAAGAATATTTAACTTAACTATGCAGGAGAAAAAGGACTGATCTGGTAAGTCCAGAACTGCTGCCCAACAGCAAAACCCACAAGAGGAGCATTGTTCTCCAGATCAGTTTCCTAAAGGAAGAGTAATGGACTTCCATGAGTTTTTGTCTGCCCATTTATAACACCCTTACTCAAATGCAGACTTGGGTAAGGGAAATCAGCACAGATTTAAGAATCTGTCTTTGTCACATGATTATTTGGTACATACAAGGAAAGCTTAGCAAGGATCCCTTTGAAACTTTCTAATATTACATTTTCTGGCATGCAATCCTCCCTCTGATCTAAAGCAGAGACCTAGAAGCAAAAGTTCAACTTCTAAATAACCAAACCTCATAAATGGAAGATTAATGTAGAAAAACTTAAATACATGAAGTTACCATATTTCTGGTGCTTTTTCACGCATATCCAAGTCTGAGTTGAAAGAATAAGGTGTATTAAAGACTTCTAGACACAGGCTGCTAAGACATTCAAAGCTTTACTGCCCCATTTGAAAACAAAATCTCGCTAGTTTCCCCAGGCTGAAATATGTCTGAAAGCAACAAGAGATGAAGAAAAAGCCAGACAGAGCTCTGCCTGCAATGCACTCCTCTGTGTTTAGCAAGAGGAGTATTTTCTCTGCCTAAGTCACCAAACAGTCCAGCCCATCATTCCCTGGCTGGTGATGAGCTATTAAATGGTACAGTTCAATAGGAGCCTGGTGCCAGGACTTTACTCATGTAATTATAACTTTCAAGTTTAGACTTAGCTTGAAAAGTTCTGAAAGTCTATGTGACGATAAACTTCCTCCCCTAGTGCTTCAAAAGTGTTTATACAAAACCAAAACAAAACAGTACAGGGGATCACAGAGTTTTCCTCAGTTTCTAAAGGGTTACACACCACTTTCTCCCTGGATATTCAGTCTGAACAATTTTAAGATAGCACAAACCTTTGTTTCATTAAGGAAACCCCTGCTTCACATGAAACTCTGAACAGGTCTTCAAGTTGCCTGAGTCCTAGCTCAACAATGTAGGGAAGAAAGATAAAAGTGCCAAAGACAGACAAGACAGCTCTTAAAAATTAATTTAACAAAAAAAATCCCACACCAACAAACTACTAGTACTGCAGCAGCATTGTGATGGAAACCAGCGTGCTGTGAACCAGGGCTTAGATGGTCTCATCCTATAAAGATGAAACATCTATTTTTTTTCAGAAACAATCAAGCTGTCTCAAGCCTCCTCTACCTTAAAGTAAAATGGGACATATTCTGAAGGAAAACCTCCTGAGTTCTGCTATGCTGAAGGAATACTGAGACTGCACTTGGACTTAGAGCTTCCCTTCTGATGTGGCAACAAAACACACAATTTTCAGCTAGGCTCAACTATCTTAAATGAAAATGTATTTTTTGGTGCTCAGAGGGACTAACAATAGGATCACTTGAAAAGCAGATCTGTTGTAGCTTTAAAACACTCAGCATATGCTCCTATAAATAAAAGTATAATTATTACAAAGAGAAATTTAGAGTAATTCTGAGTCTCTCCAGTAAGATGGAAAAATTAAACCTCTGCTTCTTAAATATCTTAATTTTTGTTTTGCTGTTATTTCATGATACTGATCCAGTCATAGACACTGGAATTATTTTCACTTTGAGAATTAAATACAAAATCATCTTATAACATGGAAAAACTCCAGGTTAGCTGCAGAGCCATTACCTTCCTTCTATTTGCTAGATTACAACCATGAAAAATACTTTTTCAACACTGAAAAGGAAAGGGATGAGAAAAGTCTTTAGAGAAAGGCTTGCTAGGAAAAGCAAAAGATGGACATTCTCATGAATAAAGTCTAAAAGGAGTTCTTACCTAAAACAGTGAGCTCTGCAACTTCACTTTCACGTTCTCCAACCATATTTGTTCCAACACAAACATATTTGCCAGCATCATTCTTTCTTGTGTATGTGATCATAAGCTTTCCTCCTCTGATCTAGAACAAATCAAGGATAAAAGAAATACTTAATATGAACTATTATCAATTTAATAATAATAGCTTGAAAAATATTTTGTTACAGATAATAAAACAGAACCAGTCACCTGTGGTTTTCCATATCACATTAAAAAGTGGCAAAAATTACTATTAGCCTAATTTCCTTCTCTTATGCAAAAAGCCTGTTTTTTAGTTTTACATCAAGGTTTTAAAATCTCTGAGATTTGGACTCCTGTTAGTTTTTTTCTTCATCCTGTGTAATGTAATGCTGGCTCCTCACCAGCCTGTTTAATGCTTGTTAGCCAGAAGGATTACAATTCCTTCCCATGTACTGATACAATCAGGTGGAGAGTAAAAATTAGCACAAGACATAAATCTCATTTTCACATCAAGTGCTGCAATTACTTTTTCTTGACAAGAAATATGTGCACACTATCCTGCTGCTGGTCGTGCTCATTATTATTCATGAGGTTTTTGTTTGTTTTGGTTTTCATTTCTTAAGGAAGTGAAGGAAATTCCTTATTCTTTAGTTCTTCACCTTTAAATAAGCAAGTTTCAAGGCTGATAAGCAGCTGAGCGGAAGAAATTATATTCTTACAGGGAAGTGAATAACATCCTCCTTTTAATTCTGATTTCAGCTTTTGGGAGATAATGGAATTCCAACAACCCCCAAATTAGAAAACCCACTTACCTTTGTGATTCCAAATCTTATTATGTTATATAAAAATGTATATTAAATGCATATGAAAATATCTGATCTTTCTTTAAAAGGATTTTATTGACCAAATGGTTGAACAAGTTTCAAAGTTCACCGAAATGCAGCAAAATTTGTGTAGGCAGCTGCAAACGTACCATTTTTACTGTGATATACAAAGTTCCTTAATTACAGAAAATACCTTTTGAAGTGCACATATGCTTACGAGCCCAATCACTTCTGCAAAGTGATTTGCACCCAAGGCATGGGTGGAAGTAGACAATAAATAAAAGCCACATATGAAGCTACATGAAAGCCTCTAATGTGGTCAGCGACAAGGAGGAGAGTGTTCTCAATATGAGGTATTTAGCTCGAGTTGCCTGCAGCTAGAAATCCATCCCTGGAAATTTGACATCTTGAGCAGCATTGGGCTCTGATTGTCATTGTAGGATGTACAGGCACAAAGATGACAGTCAGTTATTGAGATAAATGGACACGCACGTGGAGCGTAGATAGTGTTGCATACAAATTTCATTCTGTTGCCTTTGGCACTCATTGCTTGAGAGCACAAGAGATATGTCCTTTATCATTCACAAAGCTGGTAATGCTGAAATTTCGGTGGAGATTTGAACCATGAGGAATGAGAAAATAAAGGTGACCAGCAAACATGCATTTTTCAAGAATCTAAATGCATTTTTAGATTGCTGACTGCCTGAACTGGTAAGCAAGGGAAGATAATGTAAAATATAACTAGAAGTCCATCTACATTTATTCCTGTTTTACATCTCCCGTGATCACAGAAAGCAACTAATTTTCCAAATAATGGATGCAAAGGATTAAAAAGAAAATCCCAACTTTTGAATGACTTTCACTTGTACTTTGGGGTATTTGTCTATCCAGATACATATGCAGAAATATATCTTTTTCATGTATATAAATATCATACTGGATAGAACAAAGAAATGTATTTATACATCACAAGAATTTGCCAACTCATCTGATGATTTCAAACCCATGTAAACTGAAATCAGATCTTCATGCATGTCTTCAGAGTCTAAATCCTAGTGACATTCAGCAGCATTTTTGCTCCTCTGTTATTTTATATCTTAAGAAAATCCCATCCAAATCCACCATAATATGACACAACTGCATATCTTGCACAAATGTAACCTTAAGCAGGAACAATCCTAGGAATTTCTCATAGGAATCACTACAAGAGTCTCTTCAAAGCATAGATAGAGAGAAGAATTAAAGCAGAAACATATGAAAAACTAAAAAGTCACTGAAAGCTGCTTTTCTTGAAAGTTATTAGGGATTTAGACAAAGAAGGAGACACAGAGGAAACATTCCCTCATGGATGTGGAAGCAGACTTCCTAAAATGTGACATGCATGCTGAAGGAGGCTGTGCTTACAACATGGAATTCTGAATGCACGTGCAAAGGGGTTTCTTTTGTTTGGTTGGTTGGTTTCCTTAAAACATGAGAAAGGTTTAGAACTTCAGCTACAATGACAGTTATTCCACGTGGAATTGTGATAAATTACACAGCTACAATAAAATGTGCCACCACTGAATGTGGAATTACACATGTCTGTAACTGGAGCAGTCACAGATGGCTAGAAGGAAGTGAACTTTCCCTGGTGGGCAACTACCAAAATTCTTCAATGCATTTTAAACAATTAGGTATCCACCATCTCAGTAAGACTGCCCAACCCCTTCAGTTTAATATGAGATTGCAAATGAAAACTGCAGCTATGAAAAATTTGTGTTCTCTGTCTGCAGTGTTTCTCCTCAACAGGCAACCCCAGAAATACCTATGGACTACAGACCAATGGCTTTAAGTAAAAAAGCACACAGTGGAGGACATGCATGTGAAATTTGGTAGGAACACATAAAGAATCACTGCTGAATTTGTCCTACTAAGTTCATATCCAGTATTTAGAGCTGTAAACAGTTAAATCACCTTTGGAGACAGTACATGAAATCTTCAAATTACAACTGTTCACAGTCTGCGTACACCTAACAGTTAATGAAGGCATTTTAATTTGAGTGCTCTGGCTCTTCTCATATTTTTGCCCTTGCCCCTAAATACACCAGCTGGACTTTATAGCAGCAAATGATATAATGGTTTGCAAAAGTGACAGGCAGTGAGTGTACCATTACATCCCAAACCTCCTGAAGAGTTGTGATCATGCTGAATACCAGAAGTCCTTTCTTCCTAGTAAACAGGATACAAAAAACAGCTTTATTCCACCTCTCTAGCAGATATGGTTGTGTCGTGGGAAAATAATGGCTTTGCTAAGTGCCAAAGCTTAAAGCCTAATTCGGAAAGTCAGTGTCATGTTTCATTTATACCAAAATGAAGCTAGGGCACTTTTTTGACTTTTCATGCCTCTTCAGGATTTTGTTCTGTGCCTACCAGCAAATCTCTCAGGGATTTGCAAGTAGGATAATACAAGAATAGCATTGAATTCTAATAAGAAAAAAAAGATTATCATCAGCATTTCACAGATCATCTTCAGATACCTGTAAGATTATAGATTATTGTATGTATGCTAAGAAAATATATGATGGTATGGTGACTTACAAAGACTTTTTGCAAGCTATTTTCTGTGACCTGCCTGCCTGACCATATTTTACTCCTCACTAGTAAATTGCTCATTCAAGCAAGTCCACTTCATTTATTTCTTTAAACAATAGTTGGGGATGTTCATACAGGAAACTCTAGGCACCCACAGAGTTAACTAGGTCCAGAATTGCAAATTATGGCCACCCAGCAGCAAAAATCATATACAAATAATGAATCAACTCAGTCAGCCAATAAATCAAATCCATAAAAACTTACCCAAGGGTTCTACAACATGCCACCAAGAATTCAATGTAGCTGTACACGCATATATTCTTATTTTGAGATCATATTTTATATACCTATGTGTGTTGTGAATATGTGTGTAAATTTCTGTATGTATAAATCCATACCCATCTGTCTGTGTTATGAAATATTTTTATATATGTGGGTGATTCATTTACTTTTCACAGAAATGTGGTATGAAATATGAGACAGAATGAAGCCACAAGAGAAATGCTTGGGGAGTCCAAATATAAATGTGAGTGACATTTTTTTTAACTTTCTTTCAGTTCCTAGTTTATTTAATAAATGAAATCTGCTCTGTTGCAAAATAATTCTAAAGCAAACAAATTCATAGGAAAATCAAATTTAGACTGCAGAATGAAATACTGACTTTTGTTTGTATAGCCAGGGTTTCTGTCTATGTGATATCCCAAATTTCATATATTTCAGTCTTCTACAGTACAGCATACACAACAACCCATTTTTTTCATTTTCTAAATTAGAAGTGGTGGGCATGTTATATTAACCTGTCAGACATTGTCTTTGCTTTAAAAGTGTACCATCTAATAATGAATAACAATATAACAGTCAAAGCACAAGGTGAGTTCAGGCAATTGTAATTAATAGAGTCACCAATGGTATATCCAAGTAAAATGGAGCTTTTATTTCTTAGTTAAGAAACACAGAGTTTTGCTGGACCTCTCTCTGGTCCAGTATCCCAAAATATCCATATCACAACTCACCATTGCCACAGAGATTGTAAGGCATGGAATGTCAGCAATAGAAGGCAGCTTTGCAGTTTGAACAAAAAATAGTACAGATGACTATCTATCCTAATTTTTATTTAAAAATCTGTATCTTGTTCCAGACCCTGTGAATCCCACGTATTCTTCCCTACCTATTACAGCACGCTTAAATATCAGACACTAGACTTCAAAATGTGTTTGGAGCAGGTCTTCAACAATGATTAAAGTTTGTTCTTGTTTAATTTCAAAGCTGAGACAGACGAGACTGTCCTGCTTTCTGTTCCATTCTCTGGGACCCCAGGAAGGTACATGCTGCCTCCTCCAGATCAAACACACACAAAATTCTATTTGAAAGTAGTCTGAACAATTCTTTCAAGTGGTCTTCCTGTGCTGTAAATCTGTCACGACAAAGTGCAAGTCAATTGTTCCCCCCTGCCATACAGAGCAACAAAACAGCTTTGCCATACAGACAGGCCTGAAGGCAGCCTAAAGGAAGGTGCAAATGCATAGGAAGTTGGCTTTATGTAAAAAGAAGGTATTTAAGATAGATAAAATGACAATAGATTCATGCTGCTGCTTCTGGCACCCCTGCCCATCAGAGGCAGAATGAGATTCAAGTCTGTCCATAAGACTCCTTTTCCCACTTTTCTGGCCTCATTATTAATGGCTGTAACTACAATATGTACAAAGGCTTAAGAGTTATCTGTGTCCTGAATTGCTTGGTGAATTTCAGAGGCAGCTGAGGGTTATTCAGCCCTTGGCATTATCACAAGACACCAAATATCAGAATTACTGTGTTTGATGCTCCACCCAACGAGACTGCAGAAACAGCCAAGATATATGCAGAATTTCATCAATCAAATTCAGAAAAAAAAAAAAAATCCATGCCCCAGCACATGTGATTTTCAGAAGTTTAAAACTGTAACAATTCCAAATTATCTTTCAATAAACATTTGGCTTTTGTTAATCACAAAGGAAGATTTAATTCACAATAATCCATATTGGTTCACATTAGACAGAACTAATTTCTGAACAGACAGGTATGTTTATATTGCAGTATTTGAACCAGTAAAATACTTCTCTGAAATGCTTTCACAGCTACAGTACAAAACACTCTCTATGCAATACTTCCTTTCTTATTATAAATCAAGATTAAAATCTTACAACAAAAGCATGTTACAATTATCTTCATGGTCTTAAATCTGTTCTACAAAGATCACCAAAAAAAAAGGCAAAAAAGAAGAGGCAAATGCTTCATAAACTGTTTTTCACATTGCTATTAATTAAGTACAGAAATCATACTGAACTCAACTAATGGACAACACTGAGGCACATTCTATGGGTCACTAAAATTATATCTGGAACTATCAATCTTTCTGTATATCCCAAGAAGGCCCTGCATGGGAATGATGTGTTTACAATGACAACTGTGAAATTTCTGTAAAACTGTAAATTTAACCCCATGCATAAATCTCCCCTGGATGCACTGGTGCACATGTAGCTTTCACTACAATCAGTGATTGAAATCAGAAATAAAAGTGAACTTGAACTGAACTCGATGTCTGGTATGTCTTTATTTCTCTTCCCTTAAGCAAGTCAGATGATTTGAAGTATCAGTTACACATGAATTTTCTTTTAAGCATCACCACTACTGTGCTATTTACACACCTCCAAGGATAAAATCTCAGACCAGCCAGGGTTAATTTTTCACACAAAATCTCTTGGTTTTTAATTATGTTACCTAAAGAATCACAAACTTAATAAAGAAAAATAATACTAACAAACCACAGATTTTAAAACATATAAAAATACCCTACCAGGTAACCATAAAAGAAACTACATAACCCAAATCTCCAGAGGAATTTAGCAGCCTGTTTCCCTCTGTAAAAGAAAGACCAAGGTGACTCTGAAGGGCTGTGGTTAAAGTCACCAAGGATGAAGCCAAAGGCCCACCTACCCCACCAGACCTGATTTCTGCACGTGGCACATCACACCTAAACCCTGCAGACAGCACCTGGGCTGGAGGGAGGAGAGTACAACACCACGGCTTTCCAAAGGGGCCCAGACTCTGCTGAATCCAAGGGGATTTCACTTCCTGACTGTCATTGCAGGCATTGACAATATCGTCTTACTTTTCTAAGTCTGGAGCTGATGTTGGCACAATGACAACATGGGTTTGAGACAACTGTATATCGTGGGGTGTATTTCATCAATAGAAATCATCCTACTTCCCCGTCAGTAAAGAGCAGCTGTGCAGAGCATGAGTCTTCAACAGCAGAGTCTTAATGTTCAATTTCAAGCTTTAGAAGGATGGGTAGGTAAAACTTCATCCAGACTTGTAATCTGATGAAAGACATTTCTCAGAGTGCAGATTTCTCACAGCCATCATGCTAAAATATGGGGGTTTTCAAGGTTCTTATGTAGGGTCTTCTAAAGGGAACTGTTCTGACAGGACTCGAGTTCTTGAGAGACCTGAAGAAGAAGTTTGTGGGTCTTCTTCTACCATGAAGTCCCACAAGAAAATGAAAGGCCTTCAACATGCAAAACCAAGAATCTCCTAGATTTACAATTGCGAAGCAATGACAAAATCCTCACAGTCTGAGAGGAGGGAATAGCAATGAATTATTCCCATTTTTCTCCTGGCTGGTCTGTGCAGCAGGTCATTAGTTTCAGTCACTCCGTGACCTTCTGAGATGCAGCAGTTTTGGCTCAGACTCCCACTTGTCTCGAAGGGGAGGCACATCCCCTCCGAGCCTGGCTGCCCACTGCTGGCTCCTCACTCCAGGGATGCAAATCTCAGGCTCCCGGATCCTTCCCGTGACCGCTGCACTTCCTGCACTAAATTGCCTGTGAAAGCTTCCCTCCCTGGAGCTGGCACGGCAGCTTCCCAAGGGAAGAAGGATTTTCTTAGTTCCTCTGGGGGTAAACCTGAGCTCTTTATGGCACAGAACACGAACTGAGAACCAAACTAAGCAAATAAAATTAGTCACAGGTGACTAAAATGCAGTGGATTCTTTCATGCGTTTCCAAGTTTGTATTTTGACAGTTTTAAATTTTGAGAGAGAGTTGACTTCTCATTCAAAACATTTTCCATAAAACTTTATAATCAAATTAACTTCCAAAGAAGTTTTGGCCCTGCCAGCTAAACACTACAAATAAACATGTATTTTGCAAAACTAACCTTGAAAAAAATACAAATTGTTTTCTAACACAACTAAAAATCTAGTGATTCTCTGTCTTTTGACCAAAGTGACATGCCATGGAAATGAGACCACAGTTTAGAAGAAGGATATAAATTCATATTATGTTCCTGTTCCTTTTATCTCTGAGTGAGTCTAAGGTTAGTAGAACTTTTTAATAGTAAATGCTGGACACACAAAGTTGTGAAAACATTAAACCTTTCCCATCGTTTGTGGAGCATTGTCAAAAAGAGGAGCATATGCACTGGAATGCTGATTTTTCATGAACAGTTAAACACAAAAGTCATACATTAATCTGCCACATTTCACTCTTCCATCACTGTTCACCACGGCTCTCGTGACTGCAGCACATGCAAATCATAAATCACAGATTTCCTTGTATTTTTTGTGGTCTGCACACAAGTCTTGTGTTACAGGACTGACGAAAAAAACCTGCAGTGGTAGGCAACCACAAGCAAATCTCGAGTGTCACTTTCATTATTACTGAAGGACTGCTGAAAAACCACTGGGCTAGACATTACAGCTACAGAAAAGCCTCTGCCTGGGAGATGCTAAAATTTAAACTTGCAAAGAATAAGGAGGAGAATGAAGGCACAGAGAGGCAAAGAGCAAATCCCCAATTCCCCCAGCTGCCCTCTGCTCGGGGTCTTCCCTCTCAGCCTTTGGAGCAGCAGACCCTCATTGCTGAGTGCATCAATGGCAGAGGTAACCCTTAGAAAGGCAGAGAGCTCCAGGAGAGCAGAGCCTCTTGCCTGGCCTGTGGTGGGCTCTGGAGCCCTGCTGGGATAATTGCTTCCCTTGCAGCAGCTCCTTGCTATTCTCCCCAGATGCCACAGTGGGTTTAAATTTCTGGCACAGCCCTTGCTGTTGTTAAAGGTTATTGTGAACTGCACCAAAGGAAGAGGCTGAGAGAGAAGTGTGGCTGCAAGGGAGGGAGAAACTGTTCTGGACACCAAAAATACTAGCTGCTCAACTTTTGGCATTTGTATTTACAAAGCAAACTAGCTGGCCAGGTTCTGTATGGAAATCAGTCTCCTGTTTGCTGATGTTTGCTGTTATTGGAACAGGCTTGTAAAAATGGCAGAGAAATTGAAATTACTCTGCACTTTATTCTCCTGTTTTATCTTGTGCCTGCATGCATGCCTTTTTAGAATTAGTGCTATCCTGTCATAAATGAGAAGCTTTGACGTCTTCTGTATGAGCAGTGTAAAAAGAACAATGAATAAGAAGTAATCTTTACAGAAGACCAAAAGTGTGACTTGATCAGATTTTAGTTCACTTGGTACAAATTACCTTTTTATGACAGTGACAAGAGGTTAAAAACTGCATATGCACTCCCAGAGTATACTTTCTTCCCCAAAACCACAGAAAAAGCCCACACTGTGCTTCCAAAACATACAAATACAAGTACTGAGTCTGAAGTAAACACTTAATTTTTAAAGACATTACTGTTTCTTTGCCAGCTACTTAGCATGAGAAACAAAAAAAAAAAAAGGAAAAAAAAAGAAAAAAACCCTATATTTTTGCATTTTAAAAACTCATCTATGTCACATTCTGGCTGAATTTTTCAAAAGCTGATGGCAACATTTATGAGTCTATGGCTGCTGGAAAGGACCAGACAGGCAAGTATTTGAAGGACTGTCTTGGTTACATCCATGCAAACAAGAGGCCTTATCAATAAGCTTCCCTAGTCTTCTCTGTCTCCTTTTCTAACCCAAACATTACCAGTGTCAACACCTACTGCAATACATAAACAAATTATGGTATATCACATCAGTACCCTAATGTCTGCACCAAGGTATAAGCTTACAGAAATTTGTGGACAATAAAGGTCACCCTTGTTTACCTTAAGAGGACACAGATTCACTATTTGCAGTTATTTATCCAGAAAAACTAAATAATTGATATTTGCTACTCTTGCAAAATAATTTTTAATGGAATACTCACAATATGAGTATTATTTCAAATGCTGAATGAACATTCAGAATTAAGGAGGAAAGATCAAAGAATTCCCAAGTATGATAAATATAAAAAGAAATATTCAGCGAATCTAAGAAATCATCAAGTGTGCATTGCATTTTGCATTGTACTATTAGTGACTATCCTTCATGTGTTTCAACCAGACTTTTTCTAAGACAGCCAAATCATTGACTTTGGAAGGCAAAAGAAAGCAAAGTTTTACAGAAAGTGGAAGTCAATCATGACCAGAAAGGCAATAATTGCAGAGAATGTTTGATAAAGAGTGAAAAAACATGTTCTGATGATTCTCTTCTCCTTTCCAATAGTTCCATGTGTTATTACACATTTGACCAAAGTACCATAAAATCTTAAATAGTTTTGTCATTTGATGAGATTCACTTTCAGTGGATTGCAATGAAACATTGCATGTTATTCCAGACCTAAGGTTTTGAAAGGAATGTTTGGTAGAATACAACATGAATATTTTTACTATATTTCAGAAGAATGATTAAATATTCTTAAGTTTCTGAAAAGAGGAATTGCAGACAGTCCTACTAGATTGAAAATTTTGTTCAAGACCTGGCAGGCCTAAAGCATAAATGCTGTATTACAGATATTATTACTGGCACTTTCAAACATGCATGCCAAGAACAATCTGATATGCAGGCCATTCTATGCATGGAATATTAAAATATTAAAATATTTGCTGTATTTAGAGTTGCCTTTAATAATGCGTTAGATTTGGATCTTGGCATATTTTGCAAATTAATTTCATAGTGGGAAGAGGGATTTAATGACATGCACACCTCTGTGAGGAGCAAAAACCAGAAGCTCATTAATTGTGGACTTGGAGGAAAGAAGGTATACGTACCAGGATTCCACTGGAAAGGAATTTTAGATGCTAAAATAGTGAGGTGGGCACATAGATATCGGAGTGGCTTCAAGTGTTTCTTTTTCTGTACAATCATGTGGTTAAATGAACAATACTTTCCTATTCAGAACCCTCTTTCATGGAACTGTCAAATACTCTTCAAACACTCCCAAAGGGAAGAACCACTGGATCACACCTAACTGGACTTAGCACAATTGTTATTAGTATTAAAAGTTTTCAGACAAGTCTAGGAGAAGGAGAATTACACACATCTAACTGAAAGGAGTAATTTAAGGCTTGCTACCTAAAAGACTTAAAGGTTCAAAGGGTTACTGGAGAGCCCAGAAAGGGATACAGCCCTGTCCCAGTATCATCTCAACTGTCCCAGCTGAATGTGAAGTGGACAGAGATTTGTATATCACTTGAATGCTGCAGATTGGTACCTAGGTGTAATGTCTGTACACTTATTTTAAAAACTGCATTTTGTAGCAGGCATGAAGCAAAGAATACAAAGGTAAAAACTAGTGCACCATGGGCTGCTTGGGGTAAAAAGTAATCTCCTCCACAAGCAGAAACAAAAAATGCCTTCACATTCTCCACACCACCTGAATAAATGCATCATCTTTACCTTATGAAACTTGTCAACGCTAATAGTATCAATTCTCCAATGAGAATTTGTGGAAGTCCTTTGAAACAATGTTCAGAGAGATAATTAATCAATTTTAGCATCTCTTGGCTTCATTATTTCATGAACACAAAACTGATGGCCATTAACAGCATCCAGAAGTAGGTCTGGCCAATCAAATGACTTATGTGTTTTATCAGAGGACAGTCTTGGGGAAAAGAAAAGGATGAAGTCTGCTAAGAGCACATTTAGAACCATAGTATTGTTAAAGTTGGAAAAGATCTTCAAGATCAGTGAGTCCAACTGTTAATGTACAATATATTAAAACAATATTGTAATACACCTTGGAAAATCTGTGTCAACAGGCTTCTCTTATGAAACAGTTCTCTGGGCTATTTAACACTATCACAGACGAGTATTTGTAGAGACCATTTTTTGGATTAACAAACAAATCCCATTTTAATTATAATCAGCTTATTATCCAACATGATACCTTGGTAAGAAAATTCCAAATAAATAAAGGGTCCTTAACCTGTCAATAACTAGAACTTATCCCATAGAACCAATACTTAAAGCTGACAATTTGTCTCTCACCACACACTTTTTTGCAATGTGCAGCAGGTATGAACATGCCCATTTTCGAATTTAAACAGAAAATGCTTTTTCATCTTTTTATTTTTGTTTGCAGTCATATGGTTGTTGTTTTAATAATTAAGGAAAAGCAGACATAAAGTTGGAAGTTTTAAAATCTCATGTCTATTTTAACACAAAATTAGGAAGAAACAATTAGCTGTCAAAAATCAGCATGACATATTCATATGAGAAAGCGATGAGAGACTGAGACTTCTGTTTAAGTTGTGTGGAACAGTGTAGGCTGATAAAGGCTCCAAAAGCACAGGTATCCCTAACATCACAAGCTGTAATGATGTGTTAACCTTGGTGACAGTCAGAAGAGAAGGGTCAAAGGTTCAGCTAGCATCCCTGGGGGGGATCTTTCAAGGTGAATTTGAGGCTCATTTTCAGGGCAGCACAGTAAAACTGACACTGCAGTCTGAGAAATGCAGATGTTAGAAAGATGAAGAACTGCATTTTTCTTGAATATGCTTTTCACAGCAGTAGAAAAAATGGTGTTTGTTGAGATGGTTAAAGGAGGGAGAACACAGTTCGCTACCACATGAGGTAATAAAAGGTAATATTTTTAAAGATCATATTTCATTTTGAATTGAAAATAATTATCAGAACAGGCTTCCAGTTTAATTTATTCCAGTTGCTCCAGCTACTCTAAATTTTGTGTGTTTTAGAAGTTATTTCCCCATGTCCTACTTAAAAGGTTCAGACTGCTGGAGTTAAGGTTTCTCCTCCTGCTGAAAAACCCATTACAACTACCTACCTTTATTAACTTTAAGAATAAGAGATACAACAGATGACCTCTTAAAATACCAAAGCCTTGGATTATTGATGACAAAAGCAGAGTAACATTTGTCACCACCAGTTGTATAATTTCTAATATTCAAAAATGACAGTGCAAAAGATACAGGCAAAACATGAGAGTCTGTTTAGCAGAAAGTCTCATTAGAACACAAATTGAGAATCAATATGCAGTATGTCCACAAAACTCCAGCTGGAAAACCTCAAGTAAAGTACCTTAATGACAAATCAGCCAATAAAAACAAGTGAAGCAGTAACAACATTAGCAACAAAAACAGTGAAGAATGTCAACTCATTCAGCACTTCAAACAGAGGCTTCCCTCTTGCCCTAAATTATACTGTATACTTTACTGGAAAGTATCAGTCTCAGGAAAGACAATGGTAAAGCTCACACTGATTTCAGTTATGCCAGACTTCCACCCTGAATTCAGGATGTGTGCAAAGCATTTTTCAGTGAAACATGCTAACCATGCAGATTTCCCAAGAGCTGTAATCATGCAAAGTACCTGCTCTGTAGACATTCCTAAATTATTACAAACCCCTGAGATCCTTGAATACAAGTGACAATAATCTCAAAACCACTCTAACACTTCAGCATACAGCTTGAATGACAGAGATGTTTTCTTTATAATCACAGGAAATCTCTAAGTATTTGTAGCTGGGGTAAATCCTGCAGTATGATACAATCACAAACACCTGGAGTGGAGCATGGCCTGAATATGAAAGTGAGGATATGATTCTACTGCTTTGTCTACAAAAAATAAAAGCCTATTTATGATTTAGGATGCAATAACACTTTGCACTTTGCAAGGTGGAACACAGCTTTGCTGTAAGTGTCAGGCTGCTTTACATGTATGAATGAATTCCAGTCCACAACTCATGAAATGCTGAATGAGAAGAACTGAACAACTCCAAGGCTTGCCCAGAATCACACAGGAAGATTGCAGCAGCCCAGCAATCTGCTCTGCTCAGCTTGCAGACTCTCTACCTCAAGGCAAACTTTTGTTTACTGCACAGTAATTTTCTCTGTAAGAAAATGTTTTGCAGCACACTTGTAGAAATCGTGTTGCAATGACTGTTTAGTCTCATGGAAAAAACAGATCATCTGTGATTCTATCCAGTGTGCAGGTCTGCCAGAGAGCACAAACACTCATTTCTGGAATACCTATAATGCACCATGAAATTGCTTCAGTCAGGTACCTGCAGCTTCTGTGGTAACACTTTACCCTGAACAAACAATTTCTTTTCTCCTTCTCAATTTTCATTAGGTCCTACTCTAAGAGAAATGCTCAGACTGAACACCACAGTTCAAAGAAGTCCTAAGAGACAAATTATTTCATATGAATGGGAAGAGCAAGATGTGCAGAGTTTGAAATGTGAGGTGTGCTGGAGGGAACTCTGAGCCATCATGACAATACCTTTCACTTTGAAAAACTTGACATTCTGAATGGCATAAACACTTCAGAAAACAATGACACAAAACCCCCCAAAATTTACAGTTAAGTCATCTTGATTCATCGTCCTTTTGTTCAAGGAACCAAATTTTGTATTTTGTGAGGGAGGGCAAATTACTTAAGCATAGATATCTCTATGGCTAGTTTCAAAATTCAGTATATTCCATGCGGCAGTAGAAATATTTTGAGATATACACCAGGAAAGCTTTTCACTTTCTCACGCTTTACTCTTTTTTTTAACAGCATTATTTTCCCTGATAAATTTGTGGGGTTTATTTACTCTCAAACTCACTCACTTTTCTCACCCTCTTCTCTCTGTGTAATTTATTCTCCCCTGTGCAGCCAGAACCAGGAGGCAGAGCAGAGGCAAGCAGACAACTGACAACAGCAGCAGAGAGAGGCAAAAGCAAAGCTGCTGAGTTAGAAAAAACAAGACGAGTGTAAATAGATCCAAGTGTAACTAACCTCCCACACTTCCACGTTAAACAAAGGAACACTCTTCATGTGACCATATGCCAAATAGATCCTTGTGAGATAATGATTTTTCAGAAGGAAAAAAAAATCAATTAATTGCTCAGTGCAGCATGAATATTAGCAAGAATTATCCTACAGCTAGATAAAGGAAGAAAGCACAAGGTTTTTGATTTTGGTTTTTTTTCCTTTTCCATTTTAAGGAGGACAACCTCAAGCAGGCAGACTTGGCCCTGCATAATATTACACAGGAGTCTGGAATAACACCCTGCAATGCGTGTGTGAATCCCACACTACTGCACGTGGTGAATATCTGAACTTGGCAGTAAGTAATTGGGAGTATATTATTACCTGGAGAGAGAAGTACTCTGCTGGGTTGAGGAAACCCAAGAACTAAAAATTATTATTTTTGAAGTGCTGTGATTTGGACTAGACTTTTCATATAACCAGAAGCATCACAGGAAACTCAGTAAGGCAAAACTATCCAAACAAAGTGAAATAAGCAAAAGTGAAGTTGACAGAACTTTCAAAAAGTAGACCAAAAAATCAAAGCAATCCAAACAAGAAGCTCTAATCATTTACAGCTGTTCAAGGCTCCAAAAACGGGCACTGTTCTTCTCTACTATTTTTAGTCAACATTTTTCTTTTGATTGTGAGAACATAATATGTGCAAACTCAGCACAAAGATTGTTGAGGTTTTATTAAACATGCTTTTAGAGTTAGTGTCATTTTTACTTTACAAAAGTAATTCCTAAAATAAGCATGATACACAATAAAGTCTCAGTTAGCAGTTATCCGATATTTAGATTTTAAGTGACAACATGTGGCTGCTGTGGTATGCAAGCAAGTAGGAATATCAAAAATGCCAAGTACAATCAAATTTATAAGGTTCACAAGAGACTTTCAAGAACAAAAATGTACCTTTTTTTTCCTCACTCCTATCCCCCAAAATGGAGACGATTTCAGTTTCCAAAAGAGCAAACACAGTGAGGAGCTGGGTTCCTTCACTTCACTGTGCAGATTTGCCACAAATAATACATTGATTTCTGCAGGATATCTGTTTATTAAAAGGTTTTTCATGCTTTGCAAATGTAAATATCTCTGTATAAGAGAATAAAATAAACCTACATGCAGTAAAAATAAAGGCTGACAGGTCCAGGAGGCTGCGTGAAAAACCTTGGAAGGCAGAAAATTTGTAGTGCTGTTTTGCACATTTGATCTGCAGGGATCCTAAGTCCCATCTCCAGTGGAATCCAGTCTGAACATTTTTTCTGCCTGTACACAGGTTGCCCACTGTGAGTCCTAATGTGTGCCAGACTCATAAAAGCCTAATTTTTTTCAATATTACTTTGCCACTCATTGTTTTTGCTCCTGAGGAGGAATGAGGGAAGGCACTAAGCAGTCACTAAAGGGCTGGGGAAAATACTGTTTCCAGAAATGGATTTTTTACTTTAGAGGAGGATGTCCACGCTCTACATGTAAGATTTCCCTGCAGCTGATGAAGGGAGGGGAAGGGAAGAATTAGCTTTCTAAGCCCAGTCTTCATCTTTATCGTCTGTAATATAAGCAAAGACTCCTTTCATGACTGCTTAGAAAAACTAACCAAACAAAAATGTTTCTTTTTCATTAGCAGAATAAAATGAATGAAGAAATAATTTCTCTCCCACATCCTTTTTTCATTTCTCTTATTCATCCAAAAAACCCCCAACAACGAGTCTGTCAGCCAAACAAAACAAAGAATTTACTTTCTCAGCATAATAAATCACCTTTGCTCCTAACCATCCAAATCATAAAGTCCTACACACCCTGGATAGCTCAAGTAACCTAGTCTGAGATAACAACCACCTGGCTTTTTATTATTTTTTAGGGAGAAGATTCCCAGACACCATTGCTATAATTTCACATGGTCCCAGAGGTTCAAAACTCTCAATAAGACATTTTAACAAGAAAATCCTGATAGTCTAATATCTAGGCCTGTAAATGTCCCAAAACTCAGATATCTAACACATTCTCTATTTGCTGCAGGCATTGATTTTCTTTTACTATCTAGGTCATCAGTTCACGACTGGGGACAAAAGAAATCCGTAGAGAATTTCAACTCAATGAGAAATTTCCAAATTCCTCTAAGTCCACTGAGTATCTGCAAAAGAGGCCCATTCTTCTTTGCTTTACTTTCACAATGGAAGGTAGAAATCAGTCTAAAATAAAGCTGACCATAGAAAAATACACCCTTATCTCACATTAAAGAAGTACTTTTCACTACCACTGGGTGAAACAATACTGAGAAACCAAAGTTATGCATATCTAATGCTGAACTTTCTAAGTGGTGAGAAGACAAAAACAGCAGGAGCAAAGGAGGACATCACTGATGCAAAAGAACATTTTTGAAAGTTGTGAGAAAATACAGAAGGAACAGATACTCTTACAACTCTAGGGTCAAATATAATCAGCAATAAATTGATTTATGATGCCAGCAGATCAATGACCATAGGGAACCTTTTAATCTAACACTGAATTACGATGAGTTTTAACTCCAGTACTTTTGGTTAGTGTGAACACAGGCTATAAATCTGATAACCTCTCCAGTGGGAGACAGTGCTTCCAGGCATCCCTTGGGAACACAGGAGGTCAGTTTTTGGTCCTAAATGCAAAATCTGGTCGCTGTGAGCCAGCACAGACCCTAGTGTTCTCCTCAGCCCAAAGATGTTTGACACTGGGCTACCTTTTGCCCTGCGTCATGATTCTGCCTTAATTCCAGAGACCAGCACTACCCTTCAGAGATGTCTGCTGGGAAGACATCATGAGGTGTCAACCTATGCATGGTTTGCCCTGTCCAGCACAGAAGATTCAGGGTTAATAAAGAGCCATTTAAACCAATTAGAACAATGTTGGGCATCGATCACGACCCAAACACTTGAGACTGGTCGGCTTTTTCCTCATCGTTTTCTTACAGCAAATGGAGAATGCACCTCAAAGAAGTATTTGGGACAGTTGACATGTCCAGGGGAGGGCAACAAGGCTTGGAACACAAGCCCTGTGAGGAACCACTGAGGGAGCTGGGGTTGTTTAGCCTGGAGAAGAAGAGACTCGGGAGTGACCTTATCACTCTCCACAACTCCCTGAAAGGTGGCTGTGGTCAAGTGAGGGTTGGTCTTTTTCTCCAGACAGCAACTGCCAGGAGAGGACACAGTCTCAAGCTGTGCCAAGGGACATTTAGGTTGGATGTTAGGAGTGATAAATAGTGATGAAGTTACTGGAATTGTCTGCCCGGGGAGGTGGTGGAGTCACCATCCCTGAGTGTGTTTGTAAAAAGACTGGATGTGGCACTCAGTGCCATTGTCTAGTTGAGGTTGTGTTGGACTCGATGATCTTAAAGGTCTCTTCAACCTAGTGATTCTGTGATTCTGCAAGATCTGCAGAGAAGAAGGGAACATCCACATGGACATTTTCAGGCCATTTGCCTTGGTTTGGCATATGGATGGAGACACCAAGCTCCCATTTCCCGCAGTGCCAGGGCGCTGTGTGGTCGTGTCAGCCCAGGGCTCATGAGCCTGGGCTGGGCACCACACAAACCCTGCCACGTGGCTGTTGGGCCATCCACAGACAGCCCAGAGCTCACATCTGCTTGACAGCATCTGCACAGCCACGCCCTTCAAAGGGCAAACCTGAAATGAGGCTGCATTTCGGGGGGGAATCTTGTCATAGGTGAGGATTTCCAATCCACACCAGCATGAAGGATTCGAGCCCTCGCTCTTGGCAGCTGTGGTCAGGGCTGGAAACTGCTCATGGATGTGTTGGAGATGAGAAGTTTTATTTCAAAGGGCTGAAAATTTCTGAAAAATGAAGTGAGCATGGTCAGACTGCAAGTAGGATGGAAGAAGTGAAAGAGGGAAATGGATACAATAGTAAAATTCCATGTGATATTTCTCCACTTCATGTAGCTCAGGCTGTTAATCAGTTTTACAACCTTCCAAGGTGAGCGTGGTGCTCTGCAGAAGGTAACATTTTTTATGGCTCAGCCAAACTCCAACACACAACACACGAAACAAAGAGATAAATGATAATCTAAGACTAATGGACCACTGAAAAGAGCTTGGGTATGCCTATGCTAATTTACAAACAAATTACATGGGAAGTAGCAGTGTAGCAGAAGATACCCTGAGAGCCCTTTGTCTTAACAGAGAGTGGTTGTGCAGATGTGGAAACCTGAGTGGTTTAGACACGGCAGGGGAAGAGAGGCAGGCATGCAGACAGAATTGAGGGAAAAATGGGAAAGGTGCCCTAGTGCTAAGGCAGGAGACAGCACAAGCACTTGGCACGGAAAAGGAGGGAGAGGTGACCCAGAAGACACATTTTGAAAGATGTGTGAAATCTGGAGAGCAAAGAGATTTCAGCAGGACCCTGAAACAGAGGTTTAAGTGTGAACATAGAACAACGGTGTAACATTTGGAAAAAAAAGCAAGCAGATTTAGAGGAATTCTCACTATCCTCTGGGACAGCTGTGTGGTAACAAATTGTTTTTCACTTTTTTTTTCCCCTCCTGGGGTGCCAAATTAACTCACAGCAGCTCCAGCTGTGTCACCTGGGAAAACAATATTAAGACCAGAATATAAATCATTAACAAAAAACTACTCTTGATCCTTGAGGAAGCCACCATTGTAGGGATCAGCAGATGAAATAAAAAGAGAGGTAGAGAGGGAAGCCAATGCTCCTAGGGAGCAAGAAAAAGGACTTGGAAGAAAGGAAATTGCTGGGAGGCAGCACATATTGGGAATCAGAAGAAAAAATACACTTCTCTTTCTAACCCTCTTGGGGCCTATAGGAAATTGCTGCTTGCCCTTTAATCTGCCCCAAAAAAGAAAAACAATTAAAATGAAATAAAACCCTGAACTGTAAGTCCTTGCTCCCTGCCTTCCCCTCACCCCCACTGCTTTGTGTGCTGTGCACCCAGGCCATGATCTCTCATGCAGCTCTCCACAGCAGAGGCAATATTACCATTAGAATTACAGCTCCTACAGGAGTGTGCATTCTTTTGCTTTGTCTCTAAAATACAGAATTTGGGGAAACGAAGGTGTTAAGAGATTAACGATCAATAAATCAATGAAAAAGAGAGGAGCCCAGGAGAAAAACCAAAGAGAAATGGAGAAGAAAGAAATAAGGATAAACATCTTGAATTCATTTGGAGTGACACTGCCACAGTATGGTTTCTGTCAGGAGCATTGCTGTAGTAATGGGTCAAGACTGTTACTCCACACAAAACACCCCAACAAATTCAATCAGGTTTTTTTTTTTTATTCATTTCTCTTGATTCCCTACCCCATTGCAGTTTTCCCCTGCAATTTAACTTTAGAAAGAAAGACCCTTTCCTAAAGAGGGAATTAATTTCTGCTGTTTCCACTGTTCCCTCCAATACTAACAACTTTCTCTTTTCCTTTTTAACTGACAGTCATAGCAATTTCTTCCACTTCCTTTTTCTTTTTTCTTATGACCAAGGCCACGTTGGGATCCACCTATGTAGTTTTACATTTGCCAAAGGACAATGAGGCTATGATTGGTCTCCACCAAGAAAAATGAAGGTAGCTCTCTGTGACAATTCATTAACAAAAAAATCGGGGAAATCACATGAAACATCTTCCTGTGGATGGTATTGTTAAAGGAAGTTTTCCTGTCACAACAGAAGATCAGAAAGCTTTGTTTTAACATTTTGAAAAACATTTTCATCATTTACTCATGTAAAAATGGCATTGTGTAAGATGCAATAAATGCTGTGCATTTGTGATGTAGCATTTAAGGGCCAGGAAAGGAGATGGGAATTGGAAATTTAAGTTGCAGCTCATATAAAATAAGAGTGTAAGTCATTCAAAACTGTTGATGTCACAAGACAGCCACACAAAAAAGGAATGAAAACCTGTATGCATTATTCATCTTGTAACTTTGATCTTTAAACCTAAGAAACTTGAACAAGGAAAGATAAATGGCTTCTCAAGCTTTTTCTTTTAAAAATCAAATGAGGATGATTCAGGATAAATGAGAGATAAGAGTTAATACGAAAGAGAGGGAAATTGCAATCACAGTGCTGTGTGGAAGTTTCAATGGAAAGGCTTTGCTTTTTGTATTCAATTACAAAGGATTTCTTTCTTAGGTACCAGCATCCTTTTTCATGTATATGTAAAAGATTTTACCTATTAAAATTTCATGTTCCGTATGCATAGCTTTTTCCTTCTACCACCTATACCATGACTTGACGTGAACAATTAGAAGCTTTCTGAAGCAAAGGCTACCAGTGGTCATGGGGCAGGAAACAGATTCAGCTGTGAAATCCTGACCTCCAAACCTGGCTCAGACATCAGCTTGGTCTGGAGCTCATGCAAGATATGTCCACTTTCTCCCACTGGGAAAGCACTGATAATTACAGGCACTCTGACTGCATCCTGATTTCACTGAGGCTTTGTCAATTATGCAGGCCTTGCTGCTAAAACATAGGACAAATTGATAGATCCAAAAGCACATGGAGGTTGCCCTGCCTAGATGGGAGAGCCACAAAATCCTCTTTGAATGCTCTGCGCTCCTGAGAGTTTGTAATTACTGCCAGTTTTTGCCTAAAGATATGCTCAAAGGCCCCACCATCTTGGCTAGATTACTGATTTCAGCATCTTACAGAGAGACAGTCGCATTTGGGATTCACAAAGAAGACAGAGAAGCAACGCAGCTCCTGGAGGGAGGCTCTGAGCAAACCTGACACAGGCAGGCACTGCCACAGCCATCACAAATCACAGCTCACCAGCCATTCCCAGCAACAGCAAAGCCCAGGGATGAATGCCTTGGCTTCACAGCATGCTGCAGGAGGGTTGCTTATCTGAGCTTCCAAATTGTTACCTCCTCATAAGCAGATGTCACTAATCAGGTGACAGAGCCAGACAGGCTGGGTGGATGTGAGCACAAGTGGTGAGATGGAGGAAATGGCTGGGGAATGAGGTGAAAATTTCATGGTGGGGTGTGTGTTAGGAGGGCAGAGGAAACACCATTTTAAAAGTAGTGGGATGTTTCTGGGGTAGTGAGAAGTGAAGCAGGCACACTGAATTAACAGGCTTACAAGCAACCAATATTCACTGTGATTCTGTGAGTGCCTGAGCAAGTCACTGCTAATGGCACTCGCAGCCACTGACACTCTGCCAACTGCATGCAGACAGAATACATTTGGAAAGGCCAAACCCAGTGATTACAGCAGTCAGCAGAAACTGCACTGATTGCACTTCCTCCTCAGCCCCAGGGAATGCAAACTCACAGCTTTTGGCACCAAGGTGACACACGTGGCTACGTCCTAATGACGCTGTGATGCCATGCAAAAAAGATGGCTAGACTGATGGGGCAGGGATCCTGGGAAGCATACCTGGAAGCCTGGAGCCCTGGCCTAGATCCTTGCTCCAAGCAATGGGCGGGTATGAACATCACCAGTGCCAAATGTGTAAACACCAAAAACGGCTGGAAACAGAACCAGGAACTTCCCCGCCCTGGTGCGCTCCCTTCTCTAATTCTCACAGACAACACCTTGCAGCTTCTTTCTCCACCAAGTCTCAGCTCCAAGAGGAGTGTCACACAGCCTCTCCTAGTGCAGATGGATCCCAGAGAAACTGGAAAAATACATTTAAGCTTTCTGCTGTTTGCACTGAGAAATCAGAGCTATTCACCACACTGAGCTGAGGCACTCATTTTCAGCTATGTATATAGCAGGAGGGATTCCTGATTCCACAGTAATCCCAGGAGAAAAATCAACTAGATGAGCACAGAATCATACTAGTTCTGCTCTCCCCTCATGATAACTGTTTCCCAAGTCAATAAATTAAGCTAAAGGTAAGTGTTTGCTTCACAGGCAAGACTGGTCCAGCTTCATTTGTAATATCTGGGGAGGGATGAGCCACACCAAGCATTTGCTTTCATACCATGGTGTACAGAACACACAGGAGGAAAATCATGTTGAGCACCAATGCACTGAAAAAACTTTTTATAGACAACACACGTAAGAGTAGAGAGAAGAAATATTTTGCTGACAATTCATCAGGTGCACCCAACAGACATTGTGCATGGCAGAGCCTGCACCAAGTCTCTCAAACTGGGCAATACCAGGAGAGCTGTGCTCAAATAAAATGTCTGCTTCTATAAACCCCTTCACAGACAGCTCTGGCCTCACCCGAAACTTTCATTTCCTATTTGTTCCATTCCCCAGTTTATAACCTGAAAGACATGTACAGTTCTTTGCTCTTCAAAGCACATTTATGGACCAAAAATATGAAAATACTGATTTTTATTATCTCACCTACATAAACACATTGATATCCTAAACTCTTCTCAGGACAAAATAATATTTTCTTTTCATTGCATTCCTGAGGAAGTCATGCCTTAACTTGGATCTTATTTATCTGCTATTTATCTACATCTTTTGCTTCAAACTCTCAATCAGGAAGGGAGCTTTCAGCTTGGTCTCTCTGGCACTCTTAGTACTCATTCTGAAAAGTCCAGTTTTTCTGACTCACAGATGACACTGGCATCACAGAGGAGAAAAAATGCTTCCTTATATTAAAAATGAAATTGCTTTATGGAGATACCATCATCTTGAAGCAAGCAGAGATATGAATCAAAAAAGATGTCAAGCATCATGCCTTATCCAGAAGAAGTACAGTCTTAATGCTTATTTTAAATCTCTTGTCAGAATGGAAAGCGTTATAACGAATTGCTTCACACAGCCTTTGACACTTACAGAACTCTTAAAATTGTAATGAGTCAAAGATCAACAAACCTGTAAAGATGAAAACAACTGGAAATGCTTTAGAAGTGGAGCCACCCAAGATTTTCATTTTTAAATGCCCACTGGTATTACATATGCATTGAACACCAAGACATACAGTTTGACATTTCCTGATCTGCTAATTTCATGGCTTAAAAAGAGGAAAGTCACACTTGTATTATGGAAATTTGCTGCCACTGAGTCAATCAAAATTTTGCCACTACATGAAGGTAGGTGCTCATTTTAAATATAGACACTTAATTAAAAAGAAAAAAAATAGAAACCTGTCACTTAAACCCCATCAATTTCATCCCTATTTCAGCTTTTGTACTCTTCTAGACTTTTTTTTTTCATTTCTGTTGCCAAACTGAAATAGAAATGTCTTTAAGGAGATAAATTAACAGAAATGGAATTATTCTAAGCCAGCTTTCACAATTAGCATTTCATTCCCACCTGCCCTTTATCAAGTTGTCCACTCCAGGTCCCAGTGCCCCCTCCCCTCCCAGCCACTAGCAAGGTCACAGAGATGGTTGCAAAGCTGCAGTGTGGTACATCTGAATGCACATTTATCCACCTGGCAAGATCCTGCTACAGCTGTAGAGGATGCAAACTGCATTACAATATTGCTTCAGGCCCTCTGGCCTGTGTGAGGAAGCACCCATGGCATCAATAGTGCTGCTGAGGACAATGCCAGGCACATGTGACATGGATGGACAGGGCTGTGACCACTCTGTTAATACACCTCTGGAAACAAAACCTCATTTGGGTACCTGAGACAAGTGTGTATCTACACCAACATCAAAACTCACTTTGTTTGTTTTTGGGAGGCGACATTGATAATGCACAGCAACTCTGCCAGGTGACATGGTGAGAAAATACTGTGTGGGTGAGTATTTAATGCAAACACCAGAAAACAAAACCAAACGGAGGGGCTTTAATTCATCCTAAGAAAAGCTTTAATGACTGCAGGTGACACTGCCAGTCAGTGATAGCTACTCTTGTTCTGGGTATGTCTTTGTTCTGGCAGCTGGAACGATTTTCATGTGCAACAAAGGAAATGCACTTAATAGGCAACACCTGAAAATCCTTCGAGAGAATAAACCACAGCAATAAAAAATACAAGTTTAGAAAGTGCTTCCTGGAGAAAAAGAGAAAGCATAGGTAGCACTGGAATCTTCTCTTTATCTCAGGTCAATTGACTTGTCACGGTTGGAAGGAGATTTGAAAAGGAAATTGCAAGTTCTTAGCAAGAATGATTGGAGGAATAGAGTTAATAGCCAGCAATCAGTGTAGGTTGGGTAGGGTACTTAAAAATTTAAATGTATGCATATGCCACCACTGCAGAATGCCTGGGCTTTGTCTTGTTTGTAAAAAATAAATGGAATAACAAGCAATTTCAGTCTCAAACCAGAATGGTAATTTTATACTTAGGTTGCTGGGGTCTAAGAGTACTTCCATTAAACATTTTCCTTATTTCAATATGTGATTGAGGAATGTAAATGGTATGTGCCTCTAATCCTGCTTTAAACTAGAAATCTTTGCAGTACCAACAGGACAGTATGGGCTTTCAGATGATACAGTTTCTCTCATGTGGAAAGATGTTTCTCCTACCACCATGTTGGCAGCAAATAAATGATTTTTGAACTCCATTTTTCAGTGCCATTTCTGCAAGATGTTTAGGCTCAGCAGCCTACTGTTTCAAAAGGATAGTTTTATGATTTGAGAAGCTGCTTTAGCCATACTCTTGAATAGTTGTGCTCTGTATTCAGCAAGCTACAGATACAAATGAGTATGACAACACCTCTAATGAAAAAACAGATTTATTTAAGATGGTGGGATAATCCATTATCTCTCTAAAGAAATGTGTCTAGGTCCCCAAACCCTTTTTGTCCTTTCTCACACAACACACAACTTTCCTGTGTGTGTTATTTTCAACACAATTACGAAAGATCTCACTGACACTACTTGTAGTTTCTCTTTCTAACCAAAGGCAGATATTACAGGCTGCAGAAATTTGTAGGTGGATAAAAGGTAAGAAAATTATAGGATGGTGATGAGTATAATGAATTCCATTTCCACAAGCTTCTAATTCTTCTGAGGAAGAGAAGAACATAGGTTTTGCATTGGTCTCTTTAACAAACAAATGCATACCCTGCAATGAAGCACTAGGAGATGACAGGTTACATTCCAAGCTAAATGCAAACTAGCCCTTGCCTGTGAGGCAAGGAAAGGACACATCCCAGAAAGGACAGCACAGCCAGAGATGCCCACATGCTCAAGAGACAATTTTGAAGTAGCTGATTCTTGTGTGGTTTGGAAAAACTTTTTATACTTACTGTAATTCTCTCATCTTTGTCATCTAGAGGGGTCCCATCTTTCTTCCATGATATAGTGGGCTCTGGGTGACCTCTCGGGGGCTGGCACTCCATCACTGCAGGTTCCCCCACAGCCACCATGACATCGGACGGATTTTGTCTGAAGTCATCCCGTAGAACTGAAAGAATAAAGGCAATGAAGCAAAAAATTACTCAATAATATACTAATAGTGCAGCAAAGTGCTTTGTATTGGCCTGTAATTGTGCTGTTGTCACTGTATTTTACATTAACAAACAGATCAGGTAATCAACAGAGCTGGAGAGGAATTTTCTACAAGAGCATATTGTGAGAGAACTAGAAGTAATGGCTTTGAATTGAAAAAGGGCAGGTTTAGATTGGATATTAGGAAGAAATACTTTACTGTGCAGGGGGCAAGGCCCTGGCATAGACTGGATGGAGGGGCTGTGGCTGCTCCATCCCTGGATGGGCTCTGAGCAACCTGGTCTGTGGAAGGTGTCCCTGGCCATGGCAGGGGGCTGCAACAAGATAATCTTTAAGGTTCCTTCCAACACAAAGCATTCTATGATTCCTGTCACAGTTGAAGCTGGCACAGTACTATCTGCTCAGGTAGAAGGTGATTTGGGGGAAGCACTGCAGGTGTTGCTTCCTGTCCTTTTTTCCTGAGACACCAGGTCAGCCTGCCAGTAACTCAGAGGTTTACACTTAAAGGTTGGTCACTGGCCATACAGATTGTACCCATCCCTGAATTTAGGGCAAGAATTAATGAACTAAATAACTCAGTTCTTTGATGACATTAAAAAATCACTAAACATTCGTCCAGCCTTAGACAAACTCATCTTTGCAATGTGGCTTGTGTCTTTTAAAAGAAAAATATTAAAATGTGTCTTTTTAAAGAAAAATATTAAAAATCTTTTCTAATCCCTGTTTCTTAGCCTAAACCATGTTACTTAGCCTAAACCATGACCACATCCTTTATTTAGAAGTCAATTTTACCACCTTTGCACACAAAGAAACATTTTCATTGTAGCTTTGTTACTAGAATTTGTTCTTTCTCATCAAGTGGCCAAGCCCAAACCTAGGAAACTCTGGTTTCCTCCTGTCATCCACGATAGATTTTATCAATAGCTGTGTGATTATTTTTCTTTCTGGAAAAGGACAGACATCATCCTGTGCTCAACAGACCACTACACAGG
Source organism: Cisticola juncidis (assembly GCA_013400215.1). NCBI lineage: Eukaryota > Metazoa > Chordata > Aves > Passeriformes > Cisticolidae > Cisticola > Cisticola juncidis. Next base: position 33,117 of record VXBR01009116.1, on the reverse strand, counting down.
GACATGGTTTAACAGAATAATGGCATTCCAAAGCCTTGGCAAGTAAATGGCATTAGGTTTAATCTAAAAATAAGTAACTCAAATGATAACAAACATAATATTTTAGTCCTCTCTGCTGCCATTCCTCCATTGACACTGAACAAAGGACAGGGTGATGGAAAAGCACACTACACCCAAAGGATTCTCAGCATTTTTATAGAGCTGTATGCCACTCTTGCTACCTGCAACAATCTTGTGTCATCAGTAAATAATGCCAAGAAGCTGCAGCAGAAAATATATCTCTCTCTATATAGACATATATATATTTTTCTTCCAATGGAAGATATGGACCCCAGAAATATGGACCCCAGGTGCCTGGACATTCACTACTGAACAGGGGCTTGGCTGTTAGTGCTGCTTCAAGGGGAGGTGAGATTTATTGTCAGCTGTTAATGAATGTGGTTGTCCTTACAGACTGGCAGGTGCAATGCTAGCACCAAGGCATCCCTCTCTGTAAGGTCTTTCATGCTGGTAAGGCCTTCTAAAATGATCTGGGGGCAAATGGGTCACCTGCTTGGGACAGAGGTATGTACACCTTCCTCACATCTGCTTTTATCATAATGTAACAGACAACTGGGAAAGTTCCACATTGATACAGCAGTGTAGGCAGGAATCAAAAACAATAAATAAAGAATATTTTGCCACTATTCTAGATAAAGGACAGAAATTCTAGAAATAACAAGGAATATCTGTGCATCAAAAAGACTTAAATATAGTACAGATATCACCAAACATTTGAATTTACTGCCCTTCTACACTGAAGCACTCACATTTTTAATATTTCAGTTCAATTACTGAAATTTCTGGATTCCCTTGGAAAACAGGCTATACTAATGCTCTGAAAGAGGCTAGTCAAGGATAAAATGTCTCTGTCATATTAACAATACAAACTAAGAGAACAGAACTATAGGACTTAAAAGAAGATAGTATAGAATAATTTAGATTGGAAGGAGTCCCTGGAGGTCAACAAGTCTACAACAATGAGATGCTTTTGAATGACCATGTCCTCTTGGACAGACTAGGTCTCTTCAACAGATCTAGTATGCAGACTTTATTAAAAACAAACAAACAAACAAACAAAACAAACAACTAAAACCCATCACAACAAATAAAACATGTACCTATTTGTCAGTGTACAAAAGCCTGAGAAAGCATGCTCCCCCTAAGACCAAAGTACTTCTCTCCCTAAAAGGCAAAACTCATGGATATCTTTCTTCTATGAAATTGGGAAAAATTCAAAATACTTTCAGCTCTAATATCATGTTTTTCAAAAGGGGAATTATGTCATTTTTAGTTATTCAGAAAGGTAAGCCAGGAGATCAATCCTTTAAATTTCTTTCTGCTTTCAACAAAACTTTACTAGGTTCAACACACATTCTCTTACATCTTCCTCACTATATTCCCTTATGTACTGATGCACCAAAATTACACTTCAAATTAATTTTTGGTTATGGAAGTGTTACAACACTACTCACATACACTGAAAACATTACATATCCTTGTTCCACTTATACTGAATTTGGTGTTAACAGCCAAAGACAATTTCTTGAACCCTCAAGCCATCCAGACACATGGATCACTATAAATCACGTAGTACAAACAGATAGCTGGACACTGCTTCTACTGAAGTCCAAGAATTTTTTCTGTTTAATACTTTAGAGAGTTAATCTGGCTTGGAGCCTGATAGTATTATTTTTTTTCTCCCACTTCTTCAAATTAAAGAACATTAAAGAAGAAGACACAGAAGTTGCCCTAAGTTACTAACCCATCCCTCCCACAGATGCAGTTCCCAGTGCCAACAGCACATGAAAGTGCAGAAGGGTTGATTTGCTGTGCCACTGTTCAACTGCAACACAAAAAAGGGTGTTTTGGCCATGAGTAAGAAGCCTCTTATTACTGCTGAAGATTGCATCACTTGGACAAATTTAAGAGACACATTAAAAAAAGCAGCCTGAAGTTTAAAAAAAAAAATAAATCAAGCGATCTTAATAAAGCATAAGTGCTTTTCAAGTCTCAAAGACCTCATAAATCTAAGAGAAAGGACTATCAGATAGCACCTCAGATGGCTTTAGCACCTTTGCAGCAACAAAGAAGTCCAGTACTTACATAATAAAACCAAATTACTTCTTTAATTTCTACACTCCTTAGTCTTATAATAGCTTGACAAGCACAGCACCTTGCCTGGAAAACAAGGCCTTTCACAAACTAACCAGTTCTTATAGAATGCCTAGGAGGACATCAAAGGTCCACGCCACAGATACTTCAAAACAAGTATTTTTTTTCTCATTTACTATGAATTATTTTGGCTCTAAAATCACTTAATGAAATGCTAACAAAATGTAATCCATTAGAGATTACTCCACAGATAGCCATCGTAATTATTTTTGCAGCTGTAAAGTAGATACATGCTCTGTTTTGTTTGCCTCAGGCCCTGGCAATCTTGCACAAAGTTATAAATCTAAAATTTTCATCCCTTATTGAAAAAAAAACCCCCTTTTTCTTTGCTGTTTGTCATAGTCAAAAGCTCACTGCATATTAAGAAAACATTTCCTTTATAAGTTATATTAGAAGTATGCTTTGCAATCCACAAGAGCAAATGCTTCTTGTCACCAAACGGTGAAATTTCACCTCTTTCTACATATATGCAGCTGGAATGAAAAAAAAAAAATTAAGAGGGCTTTTGATTTTTTTGCATTTTAAAAAGAACCTTCATAGATATAACCCTCTCCTCCCCATTTCTGCCACGCCTTGGTTAAGGTTTTCTAGCATTTCTACTATTTTCTGAAATCAAATGAAGGATGATTGTGTCCCATCACAGCTGGGACAACTCTATGACCTTGCTGTGTGAACGTGCTGAACTATTCAGTTCCAAAAGCAACTTCTGTAGCTCCACTCAAAAGTCAACTGCTCACACAACTACTAAAGAGTTTTAATTTCCCCAGAGACTCTTTCTCAGGGAAGAAGGAGACTGGCAACCATTTGAGGATAAATTTTTATTGATAAGGAACATAAATTTTTATTAATAAATAGAGATGGCACCAAAACAATGCTCTGCAAAATGCAGCACCCAGTGTTTTCTTTTAAAGTTCTTTGTTGCCTACTATGAAAAAGAGTAAGGAGACACTATTGGGTCAAATGGGAGGAAGATAGCATGATTTTTTTGCCTGTATTAATTGTAAATAATTCAGAAATATTTCTTTGCAGTTTATCTTTAAATAACTGTGATTTGAAAGGGATATATAAAATGGAAGATAAACCAACCAGAAAGTTCTAGTCAATACTTGAAAAAGAATGAATTTGTAAAGAACACACAAATTGCCATCAGACATTGTGGATATCATGCCTTAACAGGTGGTATCATTTAAGATCTGGAAATCAGAGAATTTCCTGAAAATTTTGATTACAGGTCTGTTCTAGTCCAGACACTTCATGCTAGATCAGTTCAAAGCAGTGCAACAAAATATATCTGGGATCCTTAATCAACCAAGATCTTACAGCCAGGGTCACCCAGTGAACAGAGGAGGAGGGAAATTATGATACTTGTGCTGCAAGTTTCTGAATCAGACCAAGGCAATTTTAATCCATTTTAATTCTTATAAAAAGGCATCATTCAGACTTGCTTCCCATTAACACTCTTGCACCATCCCACACAAAACACAGTATTCTGCAAGTCTGCTTCATAAAGAGAGACTGGTGAGGCAAAGTGTGGCACAGTTATTTAACAGAAGACATCCCAACAAACTCCACTCTTTCAGCATGAAGATAATTCGAATTTCTTTGAACAGTAGCATGTGCCTCAAAAGTGGTGGAAAAAGAAAGTGAAATAAACAGAAGAAATTATCATAATGTTTCTTTGAAAAACAACTAGACCTCAGGTAATGAGCAAGTTTTCAACAGCAAACAAAACCCTCCTGACATCAAACAAACTAAATACAACCTTAGTGGCCCACAGCCCTGCCTTTTGGCTAATTTTGTTAAGAGTTGTAACAGATTTAAAATCTTTTTTAATATCCACCAATTGTATTATTTTCATTCCTTTAAATATATAAAAAGTATTTCTGTGTTTCCCTTTTCCTCCCCAACAAAAGAGCAGTATTTACACATTAAGTTTCCACCTAATACTTCATTTGACTAATAAAGTATGAAGAACTAAACAACAAAACTGAGAGCTTGCTTTAAAAGCCTGTAAGATAAGGAAAACAAAAATAAGATTCAAGAGGTTATATAAATATTCTAATTCTACGAAGCTGTAATCAAAGAGAAACTAATTATTGCTTAGTCAGGATTGAGCTGTTATTCAAAAGCAGAACTCTTCCTGTAATTTAGGATCAGCAATGATCCCTTTTCCCCACTAACTACTGAACTTGTAATTCAAATTTACTGAGACACACCAGACATTTTTGGCATTCAAATATAAGATGGTTGTCAGTTGGAACAGTGCTTCAAACCAGGTGCTTAATTTTAATTATAACTAACTTAAGCATCAGCCAGAATTATGGTACCTTGTTTAAAGACTTTGCTGGCATGAAATTTATACAGATGTCAGGAATAAATTTAATACATGCATGCCACTAACAGGAAAGTGTTAGAGCACCTAATTAAGAAAAAAAACAAACAAAGTTATGCATTATCAAGTTTAAGTCAACCCATGTGTTACCATATTATACTTTAGACCTCATTAAACTGTTACCTGGTTTGACCAAAAACTTGATCATTTACAAATGAGAAATATTCTTTTTGAAGAGACCTCCCTAAAAGTCTCCATGCAGTCATAAAAAATTAAAGGAAATACTTATTCCCTGAAAAAATGCTTTCTTTTCCTTTCTGAAGGTGTTAAAACCAGGTCAACATTGGTGTTAACTAAAATAAATAGTCATTAAAACAGAACAGAAGTAGTAAGGCTATAAATAGTCAGAAATTACTATTGTGATCATCCAACCAGACCACTCATGTAATGCAGGCAGTAATTCCATGCAGTGACCGAGTCCAGCAGTGCCATATGGAATGCTTCAAAAGATGTCTGCACTTCTACAAGGCTCCAAGAGGCTGGAAGTCACAGCCAGCATGCCCAGGGCTCCTCACTTCCATCATTTCCAGCTCCCTCACGTTTCCTACCTGGCAGGACTCCGAACTCCTGCTACCCCTTGCTCAGTCAGACCAAGAGCATCCTATGGGAAAGCCACTGCCAATCAGCCCTGCATCCACATCTCCAATATTCCCTCAGCCTTCTCTGAGTCTCAAAAGCTACAGGAGCACTGGACACGAGCCCACTGCTCCGAGCACAGCCCCTCTGACTGCACAGGCTGAGAATTCCCAGCAAACAGGATTCCAGACAGAGGGGGCTGCTCATTGCAAAGAGGCTGATTCTAAAGCAGTGGCCACCACTCAGCACCATCACACCAGAGATCTGTTCTCAATCCTCAGCTGTGCATTTATGACAACACATTCAGCATCATCTCTTCATATGCTGCTGTCCTGCTCTCCTTTTAAACTCTGCCCATTAGCAAACCTTACCACCTCAAAGTCTGCAGAAACAAAAGCACTTTAAAATCAAATGGCTTTTTGCTTGGTAGTCACATGTATTTGTATGAGTTACTTCAATCCTTTACCCAAGTCTACATAAGTTAATTCAGATCTATCGAAGTCCATGTCTGTGTTGAGGTCACAACATTATCCACATTTCTATTTCAAGATCTCCTTTAGTGAAAGGAAACCACCATTAAAACTCCTCAGTAAAACAACTGTGTTTTTTCTACTTTATTACCACTGAGATCAATTAATTTAGTTTAAACACGTGGTTGATAAATACCTCCTCCATTATGTCACTATGGAAGAAACTGAAAGGGTTAATGAAAGCGAGAAAAGATTTCAAAAGGACTTTTTTTTTTAGACATCAAAATAGTTTAAGAACTGCCTCTTATTATTATATTGCCAATGATTTATTTTTAAATTTGAAATGACACCACTTCTAAGATTTTGGTAGATGTTGTAAGAGGCATATAGAAATTTTAACAGTAATTTAAATTTGGAAGAGTTACGAGTTCTGAAGAATAGCATTTAACTATGTTATGGAATGAATGAAAAAAAAATCACTCAAAGAATTAATTAAAGAGTGAATGGTATATATACAGAATGCTTTAGTTCAGACAACTTGCATTCCTACCACCCAGCAGAATTTCCAGCAATGGGAAATTGCCTGTCAAACACGCAGATCTGCTGAAGATTTTACTGAATCTCACACCACTTTGTGCTGTAGGAAAGTTAACAGATTAAAGGTGCCAGAAAGCAGCATTAAGTTTGTGTTTCCAGTCCATGTAATTAAGTACTAAAGTTATTAGTGCCACCTCGCTGATGACACCAGCAGAGAGCATAGACAGTCAAAGCAACAAAAAAACACAGCTTGGTTTAGCAGTGACAAACAGAACCAAGACAACTGAGTTAAATATAAATGACAGATGTATAAAACAGCAGCAGTGGAATTAGACCACACTTGTAAAATCTTAACAAAATGTACTACTGTTGCCATACTATAGACTTTAAGGTATTTTAAAATGGTTTCTCTCTGAAAAAGTATGGTTTTGGTTGATTGCTTTTTCTCTGCCCATGAAAAAGGCCCTGGGGGTGCTGGCTGAGAGAGCCTGAACGTGAGCCAGGCTGTGCTCAGGTGGCCAAGAAGGCCAGTGGCACCTGGAATAGAGTGACCAGCAGGACCAGGAGAGTGACTGTCCCCTTGTACATGGCAATGATGAGGATACACCTTGAATCCTATGTTCAGTCTTGGGCCCCTCACTGCAGGAAGGACATGGAGGTGCTGGAGAGAGTCCAGAGAAGGGAACAGAGCTGGGGAAAGGTCTGGAGCACAAGGCTGAGGGGAGCAGCAGTGTTTAGTCTGGAGAAAAGGAGGCTCAGGGAAGATCTTTTTGCAGTCTAAAACTTACTGAAAGGAGAGGTTAACCTGGTAGAGACTGGGCTCCTTTCCCAGGTGACAAGTGACAGGACAAGAGGAAATGACCTCAAGTTGCACCAGGGGAGGTATAGGTTGGGTATCAGGAAAGAGATTCTTCACTGAAATGGTGCCCAGGCATTGGAATATGCTGCTCAGGGCAGTGGTGGAGTCACCATGACTGGAGGGGTCTAAAAGGTGCACATGTGGCACTGGGGACATGGTTTAGTGGTGAACTTGTCTGTGCCAAGTTAACTCAGATTCAGTGAGCTCAAAGGTGTTTTCCACCCTAAACCGTTTGATGATTCAATACAGCAACATCAAATTAGGATCTTTGTATCTATTGAAGGTTAATAATTACCATCTCTGGAAACTTGTCATTCCCTAAGACACTCAGCAATACATGTCAGGAAATTAAAGACCAGCCTGCCTCTAATCCATTGCAGTAGGAGGAAATCAAGGACTGCTGCACCAACTGGATCACATATTTAAAAGGTGCTGATGGCAAATACATGTCATATGCTTGAATCAAGCAATATGTTACACTGCAAAAGCACTCAAATATTTAGGCATTTGGCATTACACTTATGACTGCATAGAAAGAGTTTAAAATAAATATATTTATTGTCATTTGTTTCTGTCATCAAGAATTTCACAATTGTTAATAGAAAGAAAGGCATGCTTAAGAAGCAGGATCCAAAAAAAGCCCAAAAACAAAAAAAAACCCTAAAAAAGCCAACAAAACTTCTCTAAAATCTAAAAACATTGGCTGAAAGTTACTAAAAACCATTGCAAAAAATTATGGAAACCACCCAGAATGTCTGAATTTATTTCATTCATTTAAGATTTAGGCTTTAAGTACTGCCTGGAATCTTACTGGGTAACATAGCTGCCAGCCTATAACAGTATCTCCATGTGTGGAAAGGAAATTGTAAATGGATTAGATGATGAATTGAGAATCAATTAAATGACCAAATCTGATAAATCATATAAAGAGCAATTTTAACTCCTGTGAGAAAGGGTAACTGACAGGCCTCAGAGAGCATGCTGCAGCGCTGGGAAACCTAATTAAATCCTGAAGGATCTGTGATGCCTCAGGCATGCAGCTCAGAGAGTATCCCTAGGTTGATTGAAAACTGAAAATAGATAAGGAGAAGAAACCTAATTATTAATTTGACTGACTGTTAGGAAGAGCAATCCCTCTCAATGTCTTCCACATATTACGCTCCAGGACAAGGCATCTACTCACTGTAACTAAGAATTTACCTCCTGGAAGAAGAGATTAATTTCAACAGACTGCAGAGATTATTTTCTTTCACTTGTCATAAATATTAAATATTCTGAGGTATTTTCTGGTAGTAGTAGTAGCAGTAGTACATTTTACATTTTGTTTCGGGGTTACTTGAACCATGCTGGATTACAGACAATATTTTCAGCATGACTAACACACCATTATTTCCAAACTTAGAGACACAAACCACAAGGTTTTAGACACAGCTCAGCCAAGTAGTATCCTTCAGACATCACAAATCACTTTTCATAAGACAAAGATGGGTGTGCATCTTTATATTCAGGGATTTGTCCGCATTCTGTAAATAAAGACTTTTCTCTCTACAATCCAATCAAAGATTCTGATGTTTAGTTTGCAAGGAGCTGCTGGCTGGACTGGCCTTCCTTCACACCAGATTGTAATGGAGAAAAAGAATCAGATTAAGAAGCTGCATGTCTCGGCCATCAAATTACATCATAAAGAGAATTGAAATAGAAGAAGAGATATAAGGACCAAACAAGGAAAGAGAAAAGGTGAGAAGACACTTCACCAGAACTCCAGTGTTTTCCTTAACTACTCACCAAACTTATTTCATGAGCAGAAGAGTTCTTTTTCAAGGAAGTATATAAGAACCCAGAAATGCCTCTGCCATCCAACTGAGGATACAGGCATACAGGTAGCAGAGACAGAAGCAAACATTTAGCCAGTTTTCAATGAAAGATTAGGGTTAGGGTGGCAAATGAAGCTGGATTGCAATTGATTTAAAAGGTGTTTCTCTCAAATAGCAAACCATGCTGGCTTGTGTTGTGACAAACTTCTCTTCCCATAGCTCCTAAGATGGAAGCTCCCTCAGTTTGCCAAATCTGAGGGAACCTTGTTAATTGTAACCTGTGATGGTAAAAGAGAAGCAACTGCTCCAGAGTCTTGCCAATGGAGCTGGCAGCACTTTTCCTGTAGGACAGCAAAGACTTACATGTTGACCATACTTGTATGTTTGCTTATAACCATTCTTTCACTCTGAAAGGGTAAAAAACTTACCAGATGAGACATGTGCAAAGAAATGAAGATTTCCATGCCCTTGATAAGAATTTTTCTGCAGTAGTTCTAAATCTGCAGATGCCCTATGTTAGTGTTCTGCTAAAGGTGCTGCCTCCACACAACAATTTTAGCCCCGTCCTTCTGCTTAGCATGCAAATTCTAGGGTGTTATAACTGTACCACTACCATCAACATTTTTTGAAAGGACCCTATTTCCATGAAAAAAAACCCCATTATGCTCTTAAAGTGGTTGGAAAAAAAAATGACATTTTAATACCAGAGAATATACAGTATCATTATCACACTCAAACAGCTAAGTCGCTTCTAATATTCCAGAAAATTATATTCCCCCATTACACATGAGGTCAAGCCTGAAACATCAGTCAGAGGGGGCAAGATGCAGGCACTTCATAAGGCTGAGTGGCTCATTCCAAATAACAGCAGAGCTAAGAGCAGCATTTGTTGGCACCACACACTACAGCAAGGCCACAGAGCTCAGAAATGTTGCTGAACTATTACATACACTTTTATGCTGTCCTATTGTTCTCTTATTGTATAACATTTTATTGTCTTGGCAGATTCCATGGACCACAGAGCTCCACTGTCTTTGTTTAGCTCTCCAGACTGCTATACAGCAGGATATACCTCAGTTAGAGGGTAGATGTTTCATCAGTTATACCCTGCATTCCCCAGTGTGTGAGTGCATCATCCTTGGGATAATGCTGTCTTGTTTATTTACATCCTAAAACATTCAAGATGTAATCTGACAAGAGACTGCCACGGTAGAAATGGATGCACCATTTCAAAATTACATTTATGCCAAATATCATATACTTTCCAAATTACTTTTGCTGGTTTTAGAAAACAATGCAGGGCATCACCTCAGGGGAGAATGGCAGACAGCCTTACACAGTGGTCACAGAGAAATATAGTCTTCATCTAATTCAATTAACTGCTCTCAGTTAGATCCCAAATGGTACAGGCAAACATTTGTTCTATTTCAGGCTTATTCTAAGAAATGAATCATTCTGCTTTCCCACTACACAAAGGCACGGCAAAGTATCACACACTCAATTATTTTATTGTTCAGAATTTGAAAAATCTCAAGACAGATGTCTTTATGATTTACAGTGACATCTCATAATTTAGGAAACCATCTGAAGGCTTCGAATATTGTAAAATTCTACAAAGAGCATTTCAGAAAGTAGCAAAGTTAATAGCTAAAACAATGAAAAATGGTTTTGAAAGCAAACAGACACACCAAATTCAGCAAACTGGAACTGTGAATTTCAGCTCTTGGAGATTTATACGCTATCATAAATGGCAAAGGACAATAAAATCATACAGAAAAGTACTTCTCCATTTGGACTCTCATGCTGGCTTCAGTTCCTAGGAGATATTCGAAGGCAAAGCGCCAACTGATCAATATGTTAGTATTTAATGTGCAGTAAGTGCTACTGAGGAAAAACCAGAGAAACACTGCCTGTGAGCAGAGTCTGCTGTACTGCTGGCAGGAAGGATGCAGAGAGTTGTGGATCCCCCCATGTGGTAAGGCAGCAGCCAGAAGCCTGATTCGGAGTAACAAAAGGAAACGGAGGGCGACGCTCAGCGCGAACACAGACGTGCATAAAGCCAGGCAGATTTCATTACTGAAGATCTTAATTTTGATTAAATGCTTCCTTTCATAGAGGGTCACATTCCTTGTTTTCTGCCCTGTGCTTTCATTAATACTTTAATACACAGGGAACATTAAGTTGCATAACTTCAGTGTTGCATCTAAAGATAGCATCTTTAATAACAGCTACAAAAGAGATGCTGGCATCCACCGGTGTCCAGCTTTGGGATGCTCTGAGGCACACTGGGCTGGCAGGGGTTTTGTGGCATGCAGGACAACACATCAGCACTCACCACCTAAGCAGAAGGAAAGTGGATCACTGCCAGGTGAGCTTAGACTGTTTGAAATGGGAACTTACAAATGCATCCAAGGCTAAGCAAACCAACACAATGGAAATGGAATGCAAAAAGCATCAAGGTGGTGAGTACTTATGGGGAAATCTGCATTTCCCGTTCTTTCAGAGCCTGGGAGAAACTGCAGTATGATCCAACTCCCCCAAAACTTCCCAGGAAACAACATGAAATTTTAACAATTTGACAGTTATCTTTTTTTCCCTTACTTTTGGTGTTTCTACCTACAAACGATGAAACTTAAGTCTGGACAAAACTCAGCAAGTCCACACTCTTCCTTGATTCCATATGGGCATGGGAACCCTTAGCAGAGATACCTGCACTGAATTCCCCTTGCCCTTACAGACCTGCACTGTGGAGTGTATGGTACCCTCCACAACACCCTACCAACTCTGTTAATTCAACTCCTACCTGTGCCGAGCAGTCCCTCCAGGGTAATTTCCTAGATTTTCATTCAGAATTTGTTATAGAGAGAAAAGCAAATATGGTGCTGCGTGAGACCAGGATCCTTTCATTTCTCCCTGAACTCTGAATAGATTTTCAAGTCAGTTCAGTGGCCTGGTTCTTTTGTGTATGTTTAGGCACAAAATGTGTCTTGAAAACATTATGAGATTTGATCTAGACTATCAGTAGGGGACAAAATATGAATGCCATATCTTTCCAGGACAGTTTTTAAAAAATAAATTGTTTTTAGTTTTGGCAAACAGGGTACTTAGAACCCACTGACTTTGCAAGGTGAAACTACTGGTATATTCTAACAATTCTCTCAGAAAAAACTGATTTAATGAGAGAGGGAGGCAGGGAAGCAATCCCCCAAAAGTATCTGGATTGCCCAAATCCTTACACTTGTTTTTCTGATATACAACGTGACAATATATCTTTGTTGTTACAGGACTTTCTAGTAAATGAAAACTCCAGTGGGTGATAGATGAAACTAGACCAGAAGATGAACTCTAGGTTCCAACAGACCCAACTGAAGCCTTCCTGAAATGTGCACAGAGTGGAAATTTCTCTTCAGGAAAATGTTTCTCTCTATAAATACACCTCTTTTGGATTGCAATATTTTGAAACTTGTTTCTGCACACATAGAGAACATACAGAAGAACTTACAGCACACGATATCATAAAAATTCCTTAATAATATCCACTGTAACAGTCTCAGAAATGTCAGGTAAGTTTCTAAGTTCGCATTACAGTGTGTTTATTGCTTAGATTTTGGGTAGTGATTACATAAACACCAGGAGCAAGAGGACTAAACAGGCAATGTACGCCTTATCTTGTCAGGAAACAAGAAAACACAAACCAGCAAATAAGAACCTTCAAAGTCACCAGGTTCATTTATATATGAGAACCTAAAGCAGAAAAGAGATTCTGTCTTTGCTGAAAACAAGTGCTTTGCTGCTGTGTGAATGCAATTGACTGGCACCTACAGTTACTTCAGGCAGAAAATGCTTTTAAATAGTAGACACTCCTAGTGTTTATGCAAACTGTAAGGTGCATACAAGTACTTGGTCTTTGCAATATTTCTTGTTGGCTTTACAGCAACGAGAAACTTGTCTCAGAACTGAAATACTTAGAGTATTATGTAGTACCAAACCCACAATATTTGTGCACTACTGCTACCTGTTAAAACCTATTTGTATATTTTGGAGTGTTTTGAGGGAAGAAGGGTATCTGTTGTGTTCTTCCTAAAGCCACAAAAATAGTTTTATATAACCACAAATCCACTGAATTGATGGATCTGGTCTAAAATTGAAACTTCTATGAGTGTAACAGTAAGCAGGGGAAATAAAGAGAGTTACAAAGAGTTTATAAAAGTTACACTGGCTGTCAGAAGTAAGAAGTGTCATTAGGATTTATTCCCGTTATTGTGTCAAACTTCTCTTATCACTGTATCTGTACACATAATGCCTGGGTAGCCTTTGCTATTTTAGCATGTAAAACAGTATGACAGACAACACTATGTAATCTCTCAGAGGAAAACAATTTAAAGAGGAAGGGGGTAACTCCATACATATTCCTCTAAAATAACAGTAACAAATACCTCAATAAACTCTGCCAAGGTTCATGGAAACAATTGGGATTTGTATATACATCATTTGGATATGGGCCATTATCAAACTATCTAGAGAGTTAATCAACAGAGGACACTTGCAGCAAAACAAGACTGATGCTACATAATCAGAAACACCAGAGCTGTAAACAATGGGAATGCACATTATTCCCAAACAGTATAAATAATTTAAGACTTCCAGAACTGAAATTAATCTACATACCATTTGAAGCACACAGAATCACCAATTCAGACAGAATAATGAAAGATAAGGGAGAAACAGATGGATAATTAAAAAGATACTTTTCAAGTGGGAATAGTCATAGCTTTGCACTGCTGGTAACAAGAAATAAATATCAAGAAAATCCTATTACATGCATGTATACTTTGTATTATTATTTCTTTTCCAGAAGGGATTGTTGGGGTGCTTTTTTTTTATTCCCTACAGTCTGATTGGACAGTGAACCTGCTACATCCATCAACATCTATCTGATTAACTCTTCATCTCTTTGAAGCATCATTGTTTTATAGGGCATTGTTGGCAGAGAGAGGGAAACAATCTCATTTGCCCTTATTTGAGATGAGCATTCTTCCTTTAAGCCCCCACTGGCCTAGAAGTCAGCACCCTTTCATCCCCAGATGAAGTCTCCACAGCATACTTCAAAGGAAAAAGATACTTATGGTGTCTTAACCCTTCCTTTGAAACTGAATCTGTGGATCCACTATCATCTAGCAAGGCTAATTGTGTAGTATGCAAGGGAATTACTATTATTTCAGTATAACCCACCATAGAGAAATGATGAAAGCTGAGGTACTGTTGTAACAGGCTTTACACAAAAAAGCACCACAAACACACTACCAAAGGCAAGTATCTTGCACAAGTACAACAGGAAAATGTCACAAATTATCCGTATAATCTGAAAAATTACATTCAAGTATCAGCCAGATTAACCGGCAAAGAAAGCCTTGGGAGAAGATATAGTGAAAAAACAAAAGAGAGAGAGAGGGTATGTGATTTCATGGTTAGATGCTGCCATAGTTCTTTCATCTTATTAACTTGCTGTACTCTGTATTTTATGTTCTAATCTCCTCACCCTCTGTGAGTTTTACATTTTCCTATAACACAGATCTAAATTAATTCAAAAGCTGATTTAAGGTAAAGTAGAAAAACATGAAAATCCAACAGAGGAACTAAGATGAAGATTTCACCATTAAAAAAAACCCCAAAAACCCACATTTCTCATGCAGGGAACAACAGTGCTTAAAAAGACTGGCATGTGCACAAGTAGAAGCATGACCTAAAAAGTTTGGAAAACTCTTACTGCATTAAACAGCTTCTACTATAAGAATGCAAAGGAAAGGTAACTAATTTAGAGACAAATATAATTTTTAATTTAAAAGAACAGTAACCTGCTATGCCTCATCCTGAAAACTCACATATTCCATGAGTTCCATTAATGCAAAAATAAAACAGAAATATTGAAACTTAAGTTAGAAGAGTACTTAAGCATGTCCCAGTGTTTCTGGAGCAATCCTAAGTTTAGATATGCTTAAAAGGTTTTTCAGTCAGCGAGAGATCAGTCAATTCTCCCTCTAAATGCCAAAAGCAGGGAAAAGGTCTTGAAACAGGTAAAAGTGCGTGTTCAGGTAAAAGCCCAAACCAAGCCAAAAGCCCACCAAAAGCAAAACACAACAGAAAAAAAAGGAACAACCTTAAATAACACTAACAATCATATTTTTTACAGACCAGGAGCTGCCATTTTTATTACTTCCTCACCAGAGAGGGGAGGGGTGCAGTTACATGCCCTGCATTCAGCACTGCTTTGTGTCACCTGTGATTTTACACCAGGGACCCTCTGAGTCAGAACGAAGCAGTTGAGCCCAAATTCACCACAGCCTCGAATGCAGTAAGAGGATCCAGCCCCACACGAGGTACCAGGAATTGAAAACAGCTCTGTCCATTTATGAAAAACATCATACAGTATTTATTTTTGTTGTTACATTCACCATGTGAGGTTGGAAAATAGTACATGAATTCTTTTTACACACACACATATATGTATTTCCACAATGTCCACATACTCTATCAAAACACCTTTTGTTTTTCACATTCACAAATAAATGTGTAGTATTAACCTGTGCATGTGTTGTTTATCACTAAATAAAATGCAACTAGAATTTATACAAGTTTACTTTAGGCAACGTGGTCAGTCAATAATAATCAGTCGTGCTTTTAAAGGCAGCCAAATTCTTCAGAAATGAGCTGGATGTTACTTGGTTACTTCAATTATTTTTCCACGTGAGTGTATTAGTAGCACCTACACTCAGCAAACACTGAAAGAATCATCCAGTATTTAAAAAAATATTTAATGTAAAATATGAAAGTTTCAGAGGAAACCGCTATGAAAAAGAGCACAGAAAATAAGGTTACTTTTAATTACACACAGAAATTCATATCTAGCATGGAATAACACATTATTGACGTGGTAATTAAAATATTGTATTCTGAAAGATAAATATATTAGCAAGCCAGAAGGACCTGGCCTTATTTTATTATACTTTAATAGAGAGGAAATAGAGTTAAACAGATGGCACTCAGTATTTCTCAATGAATTCAGCATCTGTGAGTACACGTTGCATAAATGCCAATTAAAATGTGTCCGAGTAAATTTAATTCCCCTGTTGATAGAATGTAAGCCAACCTAGCTGGCTAAAGATCAAGGTTAACCTTAATCGTCTGCTCAACTTGTAGCAAGTTGCTCTCAAATTGTACAGAAATTCCCAGAGAAATCATAAAACAGTGTTCCTATTGATTTGTATTCATTTACATTCATAATTCTCTTCTCAAGTGTTGGGCCAAAGCACAAAGGGGAAAAAAATATAGTACTGTCTGAATCGTTTGACAAATCTAAACTGAAGAAATATTTCTTTGATTTAAAAAGCTTCTGCAGAAACGTTCAGCAGAACTTCTCCTTTGGGTAATTTTATGAAGTAATTTTTTTTTAGAAGTGACCTGATAATTTTTATGAGCCACACAAGACACTTTTTAATTTCCTCTACTCTATTACGGACAAACTACCACTACCTTATATTAGGCTGTCATCTAAGTTTCTCATGACTAAAATGTGAATGTCATGTGAATGTGAATGAAAAGTGAATTTTGATTATTATAGGATCAAATACAAATAAAAAAATACTATCTAGAAAACTTAAAGCAATACTGTTATGCAACCCTATAGCAGCTCTAATTTAATTTGGCATTTTACTGTCTTGTAATAAGGCAGAGGACAAGAAAAAACACTTTTAGAACACTTTTAGTATTTTAAAGAAACCACCAACAAAAAACCCAACCAAAATCAAACCAAACCAACAACAAAAATCCCCAACAAACAAACAAACAAACAAACAAAACTCCAAACACCATCCAAAGGCAAAATTCTGAAAACTTTGAGATTTTGCCCCTTATTTCAAGAACTACAAAGTGCAGCCTAGTGGATTTGTACCCAGGAAAACTGAGCATCCACCCCGATAAAAGAAGAGAGGGCATTTTTGTGATGTGCTGGGCCATCCTTAAAAATTTGGTATCATTGACTAAACTGGGGTAAATGTACACCAAGCTAAGATCTTTTGCAAAGCTAATCAATTAAGTCCCTTTATACATAATCCATGTGTGCAGTCTTTTCCCATACCAATTATTTCATGCTGGCAGCATTTTGTTGAGGGAATAGCCAGTCAGAAACTATAAAACATACAGCCCAACAGCAAATGAAATTAAATGCCAGAAGTGCAAATTACTATCTAGGAAATGAAATCTGAACTATTCATGCATGTATACATACCAGCAATAAATTAAATTATGGCAGTCAGGGAAAAGACCTAAATGTCATTAGAAAGAGTGCAGTGGAAACAGTGGTGCCCAATCAGAAAACATAAAATAAAAGCATTCCTCGAAAGTGGGAAAACAAAAGCTTTACCACTCTTCTCTACAACAGCAGGAATAAAATTACTCACCAAGACCTCAATGCATTTTTAGATTATAGAGATCATACAGGATTTTGAACAGTTCACTAATTCAGCAAAATCCACTTTGTGGGCAGTTCTGCAGGACTGGCTGGGCAAGACATCTTTGTATCATCTTTTATAGGAGGTCAGTGCTCAACAGAATGCACACAAGGAAGCCTCATTTTCAGACCTATTAATCAGTGAACTATTGAAGCTCTGGCTGAGGAGCACCTTGGAAAATCATATCCCTGAGCATTTAATAACCACAAACAGCAGTGCTGGAGAAGAAAGAAAATAAAAATGAAAACATCCAACACAAAGCCAGGGTCAAAAACAGACATGCTTCCTAAATTAAATTATGAATTGGGTGATGTCAGTGGAGTTTTCAAATATGAATTTAAATAAGCAGCAACAGCCCACTACTGCCTTGTGACTTGTAGTCCTTTATTGCAATAGAGACCACAGGAACAGTAAAATACTAAAACTTTCATATAATCGGAGATTCTGTAGTACAAATGACTGACTATATAATGTACTGGGGAAAGACACACATGGCCCAAAAATAATAAAAGTTCTCATTCAAAATAACACTCCTAGTTAAGATAATTTCTGAGCACAGCCAGCATTCAGCACACAGGAAGGCTGATGGAAAGAAGGACAGATGGACAGGGCAACTTGAGAGTGAGCAAACAGTGGTGTCCACTCGAGCCCTTCCTGGTCTCCACCTTTACCTTTTGGGGGAAGCATTTTTGCTTGACTTGCCTGAAAAGAGGATTTGTGGGGAGGTGCAAATTCCAAGGGACAAATGAACAGCCCCCAGACATCAGCTTTGTTTAAATCCCTGCAGGAGGGCACCAGCAAAGAGGCAGAAGAGGTCTGTGTGCAGTGTCCTTCCTTTGTACTTTGGCTGTGCAGTTATTACTCCTGATTGAACCTGTGCTTGATTTCTGCACACCTGGCTAAGCTTCCAACCCTTTTCAGAGGCTTCCTATCCTGGCACTTAAAAGCTTCACCAAAGTCAGGATGGCTCCATTCCCCCAGTCAGCTGATAACACCTGAATGTCACATTGATCCCAGCAAACTACAAGACTTGTGAGAGTGGATTCTGAGCTTTTGATGGCAGGAGCATCTCCAGATTCACAAACAGATTTGTTGCTGATGATTCAGACACATTTCTCACAAAGCTCTTGGAAAACAAAAGGCAGAAACACATAACAGGATGGATCAGGCCCTACCAAGCAATAATACTCACAATTCTTGTAATAATACTTGGATTAGATTCCTTACTCCAGCTTGCAATGTGCAAAATAATATGATTCAACAATTGCTGTAATTCTTTGCAGTTGCACAAAGAATAAGCACTTAAAGATTCAGCTGAGCACCTTTCATTGTCTTCTACTGTAAATATTGCTCTATTTATTCCAAAGAGGTGACCTTCTAGTAACCTTGTATGGTGGCTAGAAATGAATGGAAATTTGACCTCACTTTAAGACCTCCATAAAAAGAATTATACTACAATGATTTTGCATTGTTATGTCAGCATGTCTGATAAATATTTTATTTAGTTCCTAACTGGATAATGCATTTTCAAAACAACTCACAATGCTGAATGCATTTTTTCAATATATTGCTAAATGAAGCAAAAATTCAACTGATTTTTAAATATTTAAATATATTTGACATTTAAGAAATATTGGACATATTTTCCTTAATGCAAATGCATTATGCATTTAAAAAGTTTTAGCTGCCATTAGGAAGCAGTATCTATAAATAATACATCTTTTTCTGATGTCTTTTCATGTACACAAAATCATCAATTTGTACCTAGCTTAAAAGAAATCTAAATTACAGGTAAGCCATCTAATGTGCCCCTTACTACCTTTCGGCAAGATTAGCCTAATCAGAGTTTTTCCACTAAATTACCCAGATCAACAGAAACCCTGCACAATTATATCCTGCTCTCTGAAATAGCACATGATCTTTCCTCATGTGAGTAATTGCCAGGGTGGAAAATTGCAGTGAGGATGATGGTACAGATGTTCTTTTTCAGTTGACCAAACAAAGTGAAAGAAAACAAGGAATTCCTGTTTCATCACAAATACTGTTTAAAATTCACTGTTTTATACACATTTGCACACACATAAACAAATATAACTGGAATTTTCAACAGATTTTTCTAACCAGAGACTGCATCCTTCTGTTGATGGTACAGGAAAAGATTTGGTTTTAAGGAACAGAAAGTATTAAGAAAGTATCAACATGTGAAAAACAAATGTTCAATGTTTGCAACCTGTAAGCACGCACACTGGGACTCTTCTTAAACTGAAGTCCTTGAAGGGGATTTCAAAGCAGGATAGTTACACTGGAGCCAGGCCTTTTCACTTGTGTGCATGGACAAAAGACAAGCAATCTTAGCACAGACAGAATAATTAAAAAAAAAAAATCTGTCTGCACCCCTTGTTACTGCTGCATTTACTGATCCCCATGGCTGAAACCAGCAATTGCACTTCAGAGGGACAAGGGGAGGTCACTGAGTGATGTCCTCTGTGTTCACCAGACACTGCTGCAGAGCCATGCTCACAGAAGGGACAGCTCATGAAATCTGTTTTTCTGTTTTCCAGATCTCACAGCCCCTTGCCCTCCTCCTGTACAGCTCTTCTCTGCCCACAGGTACTCCTCATCTCCACACCTTTGGGAGCTGTTCTCCATTAGATGCTTGTTCAGTGAGATTCTACCAAATTGTGGGATTTTTCTTTTCTTTTTTTTTTTTTTTCTCCTTACCATTAACTACCTTAAATTGTACTCAACACCCATTATTAAGCAACACTGCTGTCAGAGTCGAGGATTTTTAACATTTTGGTTATTTCCAGAACTGCCCTGCTTATGCTCAAAGACAAAGCAAGCAAATAAACAAGGCCTAGCAATTACTTTGCAATGGCTTCTATCTGCACCAGTCTTCAATTATGGCAAATATGAGTGATGGAGATTGTTCTACATTGCAGGGACATCCAGCCACA
The DNA here is from genome assembly GCA_013400215.1 of Cisticola juncidis. Taxonomy (NCBI): domain Eukaryota; kingdom Metazoa; phylum Chordata; class Aves; order Passeriformes; family Cisticolidae; genus Cisticola; species Cisticola juncidis. Next base: position 12,791 of record VXBR01009116.1, on the reverse strand, counting down.
AAAAAAAAAAAAAAAGACATGGAACCAAGCAATGGTGGTGGAGAGCTTAGCAGAGCACCTGTTTGCAGCCAGAACTCCACAGAATTCCTTCACATAAGCAACGTTATTTTGCAATATTATATACACTGTTATGTATGCATATCCTGTATAATCTCTAACCAGGAACAGGGATGGAACTGTTCTTCCTATCAGCCTCAAGAATGTGTTTTATTTACCCTCAGCTGGAACAAAGTAATTGAAAACATCTGACAAGTGTTCTAACAGTAACAAATAAGCAATTTCTGAGAGTTACAGATGGAAAGTGTAAATATACTATTTTTGAGCACTTCCTAGTGTTACCTGTTGGGAGGAGGGTCAATTCCCATTTGTTTACTCTACAGAGCACATAGCCAAAATTACAGGCTGGGTCACCCTCGTGTTGCAGTTCAGCTTTATGGGCAACTGAGACAAAAATCCAGCATCTTTTGGGCTATTTTTGTCTCTAAACCATTCTGTCAATGATCCTGATCACTCTGACACAGGGCAGGTTCCAGAGATGCTGACCATCTCTCAAAAAAGCAAGTGACAACAAGTCAGAAAACCCATTTCATTTCTATGTAAAAGCCTAACACCCACAGACATAGGTGGTGATTACAGGATCTATCATCCTCTTTCAAATATTTCCTGCAAGAGACAGGAAGGGAGAAGGACAATGTAGAGAGCAATTTATTCATGGCCTCATAATGAAAGAAAGTAATTTGGGTTATCTTTCCTTCTTCCCCAATCCAAACCCCAGTTTGTGGTGTAGGATTTTAGCCACTTGTCTCTGGATAAGCTAAGCAATTAACAGCATATTTCTCTTTGCCTCACCTTGGCTTGAATCACTGAGTAACTTCAACAATTTCAGTAATTTCAACAAAATTCCAAGACTGTCATAATAATACTTAAACTGCCTCCCAAACAACACTGAGAAGGAAAGAATATTAGCACTGACACCCACAATATATATGTTGGTGGCACACACAGGTTACCTCTCACGACCAAGAGGTCAGCAGTTAAGTTTATTTATTTTTGTGATTCATGGAGAAACTTTTAATGCTGTCTTCCTGAACAATGTCTCAAACACTAAGCATTTGGTTTATGTAAGCAATAAAATTGGCAGCTCCATCCTATGCTTATTTGTGAGTTGTGTTCTCCACAAAAACTCAGGCATCCTACCAGAGTAATTTAGTTTGCAGCAGATTTAGTCTTCAAGCTGCTTTAAATATTGGTGTTGAAAATCATCTTGCTTTACAGAGATACTGTCAAAATTCTTTCCCCTACCAAACATGTCAGCATTTAATTTACTAAGCAGTACTTGTAGCTTACAATAAAACTATCACATTTTTGATACCATGTTCACAGAAACAGCTGGATGTGCAGACTACAGAATTTAGCAGTATTCACACGATGCTCCATAACACAAAGATGGACTAAAACCTCAGTTCTTCCAAGAAAAGTGAAGTTTAATCGATAAGTATCTAATTATCTGTACGAAAAGAGGTTAATTTACTGATGTTTCATGGTTTTGTCTAGAAGATTGCATAAAATCAGCAGTGTTAGAAAGGGATCATGTGGGATTGTTGTCCAGCTCCGAAATCTGTGACACCACATCACCCAGCACTGAAGTGACAAATCCACCCATCAGCATGTACAGATCTGGGAGCAGAACCTCACTGATTGACTGTGCTGTGCAAACCTGCCTTCACTTTCTCTAGTCCCAGGTTCCTGGCTGAAAAAAACCACATGGCTTCCCACACAGCCAAAGGTCACAAAACATGAAGGCTGTATGAAAACCTCAATTAGATGTAGAGCGTGACCTAGATCTCAACATAAATACTGAAACACAGATAAATACTGAGAGGATTTAGATCACTGAGCCTTTCAGGAACTAAAATGGGTTTATGTTAATGAAAATCCTTCCATCCTCTTCATACTGCCACTAGTCTAGTCACATATGTTAAGAAATTTGACTTATTCGTAGCTTTCTGTTCTTAGCATCCATGCGACACATCTTCCTTGACCATATTATCAATATGTTAACCTGACAAAATATTAACAAGATACTTCCACTGTATTTTTATACCCACATTAAATTCTGAAGTATAAGTCTGCAAACCAACCATTAAATAGATTTAAATCATACTGAAATTGTACAACTGAAATTCTAAAACTATAAACTGCCTGTTTATAACACGAAAAGCATTTATTTTGATTTGGATTTGATTATTTCCATTCACCTGTTCTAATGGGAGCATGAGGTTAGTAAAAGATGCAGATTTAAATAAGAAGTTCCATAATTGGAACCTTATCTTTACATTTTCTCTCATACTATCAAATCCTGGAAAGAAAATGTCTGTCAGATTCCTGGGGCAAAATATATGAGGACTTCACATCACTGACTTTTATTGGATAATGAGCTGCTGCCATACCTGGATCTAGGCAACCATTTTGTGCGTGCTCAAATTAAATTTACATTCTTTAACAAGCTCCTTGAAGCCCTGTTGACATTAGGTGTAGTCTAATTACAGCTGGACTTTAAAGTTTTAAGTAATCATGTTAACTTGAATTCCAGTCAGATTGTTAAAGTTCAGGAACAACTACGAGAGATGATAGAGGAAGAAAGAGGACTGCAGCTCAAAATATTCACAGAGATGTACTACACACAAGCAATATATTCTGCAAGTTTCTATGTTTTCAAATTGCCTGAATAATAATTTTCAGTAATAAGACAAAGATTTTAAATGACCTCAGAATCTGCACCTACTATTCAATTCCAACCACAAGCTGAAGAAATCATTTTATTGCCTCCCATCTCTTTCTCATAGACAAAATCCCCAAATGAAGAATCAACAGTTCCACATGCTTAGAAATCACATATTTATATATACATGTACAAAGAAATAGGCACATCCTCACTACTCGTTTGTCAACAGTCCAAAAAAATCAGGAGATCCACTGAAAGTCTTGGCACCCTCCAAGATCCCAACAGTGTCTGTGTCCTTCTGACTCCAGATGAGGCCTTGGGGTAGTAACAACCACTCAAGGATCAACACAAGCATCTAAGAAAACCTGTTTGCAAGCACATTGTGGGAATTTCTTTTTTTCCTTGTGGTTTGCTGTTGATTTTATAAAAATTATTTTAAAAGCCTCATTCACAGGACATCTCCCATGTAATTTACCTGAGGACACTTTTCAGGTAAATCATGGCTGCTCCTGTGGTTGTGGCTGTGATTCTGTAACTCTGCTGCAAACTGAGTGGTTGCAAGTCACTGGAATGTAGGACTTTTATTTAAAGAAAGGTGTGGAGAAGAAAAGAAGAACTGCTAAAGTAATGCCAATCACCAAATTTATGCCGATAAAGCAAATTCAAGATTGAAGATGAAATGTAATTCCTTGTTTACTGCATTGAGTAATTATCTATGATTTTTTATTTGTGTACACTCATAGATGGTACCAAATGTAAAAGCATTATATAAAACCACCTCCACAACAAAGAGAACTTTTCTTTTACAACTGTTGGGTTTGTTTCTTTTGGTGGAACAGGTTGGCCTGTTATGATTTTGTTGTTAAAAAAGTGGATAAAAACTGTTTCTTTAAACAAACTTATAGCCTAAGGACAGATGCATTCTTATGTGTAGTGAGTGCAATGTGTTTCTAACAAAACCAATAAACTTTTGTGCTAAAGTGCTTTACCACCACTAACAGATGATTCCTATATTGTATGAAGTAGTTTATTTTACTTATTCTAGTACATATTCTTGTTTAAAAGATTGGATTTTTAAAAACTCCAGCTTTGGTCTACACCTAATTTTGCATCAGGCAGTTATGATTGAGTGATCAAATTATTTTCTGGACTAAAATTAAGTTTACACGTAGGTAAAATGAGTGAAACTTGGGTTTGTAGCAGCAAAATTTCCACAGAAAGAGAGACAAACAAGTAATTTATAAAACTCAACTCCATTTCAGTGACACTAATATAACAGAAGGATTTATGAATAGTTTCTCTCCTTGTTACACCCAGATTACTGTGTCATCTGGGTAAGGCTGACGACTTAAAGAGTATTTCACCTAAACTAATAAAGCTATTTACTGAATCTGAACTAAGTGCTGAAGTTTACTTCTAATGAGTGTTGACTGATCTTGGCTAAGAAAGTGAATTGGAATACACAAAGCTGAGCCAGACAAGTCATCACTAGTCAGTAAGTCCCCTGCGACAGAATGAAGAAAAATTGTCTCTCAGCTTATTTTTTTTCTGAAGGATCACCACAAACGCTCATGTTGATAGCAGCACTATCTTGACATCCTTTCAGAGCTGTTCTTAGCACTGGTAATATCTTGCCCTGCTGGGATTTTTTTTTTTTTTTTTTCAAGTTGAAAAAATGAAGCCACTCTAACAGTTCATTTTATCTATCCAAACACTTACAACACACTCATCACCCCCATGTTTGCCAGCCTGAGATTCAACTGTTGTCACACAAAGGATTAGAGTGCAAATCCCTCAGGGCCTGAGATGCTCCAAACTGGTGTCCAGTGCAGCAGCTCTGGGCTGGCAGAGGGCTCTGCTCCAAGAGATGCTGGATTGGTGGTCTGAGCATCCAGCTGGTTTGACTCTGCTTTTCCTGACACTCTGAACAGCTCAGTCACATCTCTGTGCCTTGGTGTCCAAACAGAACAGAAGCAGCAATGTCTCTCAAAACCTATGCCCAGAGAGCCTAAATAAAAACTCTGCCTCTGTGAGCATTCACAGTAAAAACAAACTAAATATCACTAAAAGGTTCAAGGAGTTATCATATCTATTGCCTCTACCAAATAGGGTTTGATGAATGTCACCAGCACTGTCACTCTCATGAAATGAAAATAGGAAAAATAGTCTGAACCTAACAAGCATAAAGTACTGTTCAGTTGGAAGTTTTGCTGCTTTCACACAGTTAAAGTTCATGAAGCTCACAAGGAACAGCAAGGCAGAGGAGGGACAACGCTCTGAAGTTGTAACTTGATTTACAGTTCCATGTGTGCTTACATTTGCTTTAATTTGGTTTTGGTAAGTTTTACAGCCACTCTCACCCCGTAATTTTCTCCACAGCTTAGCTGCCTTTAAAATAAAGACAATTCATAGAATATTTTATAGAGAAGTGCTGCTGGAGCCAGATAAATCAGGCCTTCTGTAAAACTTTTTAGGTGTGAAATCAGAATGAAAACAAGATAAACTCTTCCAAAACAATATTTAAAGGTTGAGTCTTACATTTCATTTGTGTAAGTTACCAGCTCCAATGGCATTTGGTTAAAAAAAAAAACCCAAAACCACCAAACCAACCAACCAGAAAAAAAACATAGCAAAACATTCCAAAACTCCCCAAACCCATACCCTCTATTTGGCAATGACAGGTATTAGAGGCAGATGATTTGGAGTACAACACTGCTGGGACCACATTATTCTACTGACCATATCACCACACAGGAAGCTGGAACTCCTCAAAGGCTATTTTAGAGACATCAAAAAGATTCACAGCCCAGTATTATGATGATAAGAACAAGAATAAAAACAGTACCTCCTTTAAAGTAAAAGTGCATCTGCTAAGCCTGTCTGTGCAAAGGACACAGCTCCTTTGCTGAGCTATGTATTTGCTTGAATACTCATAAAAATACGTATCACCTGCCCTGATTTTTTTTTTTTTTTAATACACTGTGAGATGGTCCTGGTTCTTTCTATGATTTTTGTTACCTCTCTGTTTCCCAGATTAGGATCCAAGACCAAAAAACTGGGTGAAAATAAAAAGCCCCTCAACGCTGGTGAAGGGTTGGAGAAGGTAATTAGTGTGCCCTTTACGTACAAGCTTCAGAGAACCTGGAAAAAGTAGAAGGAATTGGGTTTTCCTCTAATTGAAACCTAGTATCCAGATAAACTTGCATACAGCTAACCTTTGTTCTCTTACTACAAAGCTGCTCAATTACACGTGGAAAATGGGGCACAATAAAAGCTATGGCATCTATTCACACCACAGGAATCCATTTTAATTATTCCCACTAGCAGATATGAAGTGTTTCCTAATGCAAATACTGGACTCTCAGAACGCTGACATCAAGGAGCTGCACTTCACAGGGATGAAGTATAAAAAAGGGTTGCGTTTTACACCCAGTTTAAGCACAGCATTTTCTGATGATTCTGCAATGGAATTGAAAAGGCACAGTTTTCAGTAATCTAAGCTTCCAGCAAAAAGCCCTTGCAGATTTTCTAACGTGAATATGAATATGCATATCAGATTAGAGCAAAATATAGCTATTTCTGTAAACAGCTCAGGAACATAGAACAGTACACTCTGCATTCATTCATTCATTCATGGATCTGCCACTGAGATACAAGGACCTTTCTGCAAGCCTCAAGCATTTTAGTGCTTTAAAGAGTGTTTTAAACAAGAGAGTAAATTGTTCTGCTAATGGTTTCATCAACAAGTCAAAAGAACTTTATGGCATAAAATTCAGAACCGAAGATTCAACCCAAGTCAAATTCTTATCTTTGAAGTCCCTTCCAACCCAAACCATTCTATGGCTTTGATTTATGGCAAACACTGAATGAAAGCCCTGAGTTTCATCCCTGCTCTCTGCCAGTGCTCCCTGTTTGACCTTGCCCATGGGCACCTCCACCTCCCCTCTCATCAGCTGCTCTCACAGGCCTCCTTTTCCACTCCCAGGTTATCTCCAGTGTCTTCTCAGGGGAGTAAAATAGAGGCAGTCTACAAACAGTGGCTATAGGATGGTAACCTCTAGTACTGCAGAAATACAGATTTATTATTGTTTGTGTTTTAAATAAATAGATAAAAATAAATATGAGGTGAAAAAGGTCCTGAATTTACAGAGGGCCATACAAAGAGTCCCTAGAATCTTCTCAAGGTCTGTGGATTCTATGTGAAGTCCCCTGAAGCAGTGACAATGCCAAAGCACACATCTGTCATGAGCAAAAGCTTTTACTCCAGTGACAGAATAGGAAATATATTTTAGGAAAGTATCTGCTTATTTTCATTTAAAACATCTACCATATGATCCTGGGAAAAAAAGCATCATGATTAGGCTACATTAAAAACAAAAAGTCGCAAAGTTTAATTTCAGAGGAAAATTGGGATTTATACAGTTCTTCATTCTGTGCTAGCAATCCAAGCATTCTCACTTATACCAGAAATGCTTTGGTTGCAGATCACATTTATAAAGTAAATGGATTCTCAGTGTCTGTGGTGAATGAAATACGTGCATATGTAAATTATATATTCATATATATTTCTCATCCAAAATCCTAGAGCTAATGTAAGGTCATTGTTGAGCAGTCTGTTCAAAGGTACACTTAAGCACAAAAAACCTTTTAAATATTACATTTTTAACTTGATATATAATTCAAAAAGATGTTGGATAAATGAAACATTTTAAACAAATGTGGCAGATTCACCAGTTTAACTTCTGTGCAGTGACACACACACATCTTTGCCATACACACAGCTCAAAATTGCTACCATGTGCCAAATAAACTTTTACAGATGTTCGGCTGCACAGTTCAAAGAAACTGCATTGTGTCTTCCTTGATATATACCAGCCAAATGCATAAAAACAAAGAGATGTCAAGATATCAAATGAAGTGTCCATTTGCTGATGTTGAGATAAACGAGAGATGCAGGGCTGCTAATATTCTTTCTTTTCCATTACTTGAATTACATTCAAACGATACTTTGCAGTTATTTTGAGCTTCCATCATGAAACATTCCAGCTAATCTATGGCATGCTTTAAAGTGGCTTTTCCCTGTGGCTTTTTCTACAAAAAAAATTGGATAGTTCTACATCACAGTACATGTGTGAAATCCTCAGAAACTTTTGTGTGCACACATAGAAACTGTCTCTCTTACTCGCAGCATTATATGTATTATTGAGAGAAAAACACACTCTTTTTGGGGCAGGGTCACTTCTTGAAATTTGATCACAAAAAAATTAGGGTTTTTACTTGGTAAAACCAGTAATATCCTAGAAAAGGTAAGCCTTAATAAGGCATCACCTCTGGTTTTATTTTTTATTACTTTGAAGGCAATTCCGCTGCAAATTCCTGTAATAAATCTAAAAATCTTCTAATTAAGCCTGTAACTGTACATAAAATTTAATTCATCGTGTCCTGTTGACCACTCACATATCCCATACTTGTGTTCCCATTAATACATTTTCCCTAAGGCTATTTCTAACATTCCTGCCTTTTGAACATTTGAACATCTCCAATTACTTTTTAAGAAATAATATATTTTTAAAAACCCACAAAACTTTCTGCCTTCACCAGGAAATGTTTCCTTTCTTTCTCTTTACTATGGATTTCCCACTTACCTCTCTATCGCTAAAACACTCGCATGCATGCTCTCCCAAATTACACTTCCCTGAGGTACAGAACAAGCAAGATTCAGTCCCAGAATAGTCACAGGTTTAAAGTATAATGTATCACAGCCTGTCAGGGCTGGAAAGAAAGGCTTTTTAGCATATAGTGAGCTTTCCAATAAGAAAAATCCTTCTCCTGCTCTGTTATTCACTATCTCACTACACCCATATACATAGATATAGATATGCACCCAGTCTAATACATATCTCTTTGTATACATCAATCACAGGTGGATTAGACAACTTTTAAAGATTTCTACAGTCTATTGCTTACAGTTTCCTTTATTTTCTAGTATCATTCAGGTGGATCTGTCCCACAGGAGGGAAAAGATGAGAAACACCACCAACATGACTGAGAAATAATTCAAAGGAGTTTTCTGCAGTTTTCTGGATTTTTCTTCCATGTAAGTTTTGTGGTACATAGCAAATTCACGTAAGAGAAAAGATGTAACCCAATGGTTTTATTCTCCTTTCTGTAGGACAAACTGCAGAAGTAATTTAGGGCTTTCACACCCAATAATATCCAAAACTTTTGCCAATAAAAACTAGCATTAACTTTTCATGCTTTCTTCCTCTCTTAAATCTAAAATTTCCTCTCCTAAAACAGAGACTACGGTCATTATTACTAAAAAAAAAAAGACCATTTTTTGTGTGAGGGTTTTTTTTTTTTCAATAAAATATGAATTCATTAGAAAACACAATTTTGTGAGCAGCAAAAATAATGAAATCAGATTCCTTGCAGATTTCTCTCTCACAACCAGTTACTCCAGCACCTAACAAGGTAGTTTTCCATTAGTTAGGACATTTCCAAGGTCTCTGTTCCCTGGAGCCTCACAAGGGCTGAACTCACGCACGCTACTTCCTCCAAAGTCTCTCATTCTCCAGCTGTCTTTCCTAGGTGCCTGCATATCAGGAAATTTGTAGGAATGGACTGTCTCAGAAACCCTGTGTTCAGGTTTGGTGGAGTTAAAAGCCCTGCTGTGGTGGGAAAGGCTGACACTGATGTGGCTGCACGTGTGCACGCACACCCAGGCACACACAGTGTAATCACATAAAACTCATTTCCTTCGGAAACCAGGCTCACTCCGGCTTAGCAACAGCAGATGTGAGCACACTTATGAAAAGCAGCTGCAGGAGTTCTTGGTGAAACAAACAAACATAAGGTCAACACACATGCAGGTTCCTCTAACAAAGCTCAACTGGCAAGCCTTTGAAATATTTACATAAATATTTTAAATATCCTCTTTCTGTGGGGCAGAGGACACACATCTTGACATCAGTTCATGTAAGGCATGTTTCTTATTTTCTCTGGGTCGAATTCTTCCCAACTGCAGTCAACAGAAGCTTTATCTTTGACTTTTAGACTTACAGTCAGAATTTCTTTCTCTGAGTATATTGCTATGATTTATCTGGGTGTGCTCATACTCCTCATTCTCTGACTGCACTTATATAAAGTTTTCATATATGTTTCATGCAACGAATATATATGAGCTATTCCGAAATCTATCACTGACAAAATACGTAAGAAAATCTCTGCAACCAAATGAATTGGAAGCCAGAGACATTTGGAAACAAGTATCCCCACAAAACAGCCCTATGGTTTTAACTAGGGAGACGAGCTTTTGACTGCTCCTGACAATGGAACAGTCTGGGCTCTCTTCTGAGAGCCATTTAGCAAATACTTTGTTACATCCAACTTCAAAAGCCATCTGGAAATTATACTGGGGCATGTGTCATCCTGGTAACAAAGAAACAGAAACTCTGAGGGATCCTAAGAGGCAACAGAATCCAGCCCTACCTCTCCTCTTTCACTATGCAAGAGACATTTAATCCTGGGAAGTCCACAGCACACCCACCTTTTATACTCCTCAGTTTTCTCATCTGCTTAGAAAGCTCAAGAAGAAACCAAAGCAAGGCTCTAATCAACCATGCCCTTCAAGACATCTCATGCTCAAGAATCTGTGCCAAGTATTAGTTTATACATGGTTTATACAATATTGGGTCCCAGTACATCACAGGAGCTACATTTGCTTTTCAAGTGTTCCTCAAGGAAAGCTTCCTGCACTGAAATTCCATGGTTCGAGTATTTCAGCTAACAACTGTACCCCTTGCCAGATTTACAGCACTTCCAGAGGTAAAAATGGTTATCTTAGTCTATGAAAAATGCAGTAAAAGGCAAAAGATTGCAACTACATTTTATAATACTTTACTACTAAGGGCTCAGTTTTGCAGTGTACTGACCAGTCTCATAGGAGGGGAGGGGGTTTGGGATGTTACTTATAGCTCAGTGGCTGAGCTCTTGATGAATAAAATACCTACCCCCCTTCCCTAACAGCATCTAGAAATAATACCAATTTCCAAAAAATGAACAGTCAAAATTTTAACAGCTACCTCAGTTATGGGCTGCTTTCCCAAATTTCCTTTTTGTATAAAGTGAGACTCAAAACTCAAATCACCTCAGCAACACAGATCTGAGTAAAAGTTAGATGAAGAGAGAAATGCAAAATGCACCCACTGCTGAGTGCACTGACAATCACATCTCCTTAGCCTACGACCTGAAAATAAAGACCATTATTAGGATTTACACTGAAGCACAGATAACCTGCAGCACCACAACTTCTCAAAATCAGAAAACAAATACGAGGTTCAGTACAACCATGGTGATTACCAGCCCTAGTTAAACAGGATCAGTTATCTAAACTGAAATACATTCAGCTCACTCTGAAGTTTCCAAACACTGCTTTGCTCTTTTAAAAAGAAAAAAGTGCCATGTACTTTTGCTGGCTCATTTTCTGTTTGGTAGAACAGAGAGTATTTTTACAGATTCTTCCAGATTCTTAAACTGAGTGCAACTCTGTAAGTGCCTGCATGTGTCCCTGCTTGAAACACCATTCTCAGTTTTACACATTTTTCACCATTCTGTCACATTTGACCTTTCACAAATGCTGGGGGCTCAACTGGATGATTATTAATTAATTAATTATTATAATTAAGAATTTGAATAGCAAACATTTCTTAATAAAATATGACATTTAAAGTACTTCAGTACAGACGACAATGCAGTGAGAGCTTTGCCTGGTAAAGTGCATGGCACCTCCAAGGTGAGCACTTGCTCTTCCCCTTAGTTAAGGAGGGGAGGGAAAGGCAAGTTCAAGTCAGAAAATGAAGATACAAAACATAAACATCAGAATTAACTCCATCTAGGATGACCTACATTTTAATTGCATTTTTGGCCAAACAGAACTCATGGTTAATGAGGCCACCAAATTTGCAGAGACACAAGTAGAGTGCCCAGATTGATTCTGAAGGTTTGTTTGCTGCCAGTGTTTATGTGATGTATTTGGAATATTATTGGAGCCAGTAATCATGGAAGAGGGTCGATCTGAGAAATTTGTCAGCAATGTTCATGCTTGAGAGATGTTATCAGTGCTCCTGGCTGAGAAAGATTACTAGCACCCAATCTTCTTTATTGTTTGTGATTAGAATGGTGTTCTAATGACATCTTCTTGCCTTTTTTTCAATTTAAATTCTAATTTTGTTAGCCCATGCTTACCTTTTTTACTTTGCTAGAAGAATATACTACTTTGTGTCTACAATATTGTAAGATAAGAGAAAGATTAACATGATCTGACAGTCATCAAACCCATTTCCTAGGAAGACATCCCAACCACAACTTGAAACATCTTAATATTATCTGGTGATTTTTGTCCTCCCAGATGTGTTCTGGATTCTTGGAAGCAGGGTGTGGGTTTCAGCTTGAGGCTGCTGTCAGAGCAAGGAAATGCCACCTGCACTGCAGCTCACAAAGTGAAACAGAGCTGCATGTACTGGAGAAGACAAAGCCAGATCACAATGCCAGCAGCACCACCTTCACCTTGCAGGGCAGTTATTTATCCCACTGAAAAGTTTAACAATACTTCCCTCAGTTTATTTGGAAGAAGAGGAAAAAACCTGCCCCCAGCTGTTTTGCCTGGTTTCATTCTGTATTCTCGTGCCTACAAAAACTATTAAATATTGTCCTGCTAAGCACTGCTCTGCAGTGAAACTCACACCTTTTTTTTCTGGCATCAAAATGTTAGTCCAGCCCTTACCTAAAGAAGACGAAGCAATGACTACACATTTTTCCCAGTTTGCAAAAGCAAAAGTAAACCAAAATCTAAAATAAAGGAAAAGTTCTGTTTCCTTAAGTGAATCCTTAAACTAAAGCAAATATAACTTTTTTTTTTTTTTTTTTGGTATCTGCCTCAAGATTAGCACATTCTTAAACAGCTTGCCAGAGCTTGGCTGCTTAGTTCACTAGAAGGAAAAAAAATTAAATATAAAATAATAATACTACCAATAAAAATATTTTTAAAAGTAATTAAAAAAACCTT
>VXBR01009115.1:129580-146608 GCA_013400215.1 Cisticola juncidis | reverse complement strand
CAGCGGGTCCCGCTCATCCCCGGCTCCAGCAGCTCCCGGCTCCTTCGCTCCCACCAGGGCAGGGGAGGCGTTGCTCTGACACGTGATTCGTATTTTTCTCTTTCGCGGCTAAAAATACAGATTTGGCCACGCCGAGAGGTCTAGGAAATCAATGTCATTGTCACCAGGCGCTGCCTGGCAGGACTCTCCCCTCCCCGATCCAGACAAAAAAGGGATCGCTGCCATTTGACGTCTCCGAGCCGAAGCGCTCTCGCGGCTCCAGCGGAGCTGCCTTTAATCCAAAGCGAAACGGGGCTAATTTTATCCCGGCAAGGTCGGGATGCTGCGGGCCCGGCAGTGCCGGCGGGGCAGGAGCTGCCTGGCTCCAGGCAAAACCTTCAGCCCAAAAAAAGGAGCTGAAGTTTGCCAAGCCCCACCCGCACGGCAGAGCTGTCCCTGCCCGGCAGAGCCGCCTCCTCCCCGCCTCCCCCACCCCGGGTTTGGTCCGGTTTGGCCGGGAAGGGCCCCGGACATTGCGGGGTCACGGCCGCTGACCTTGGGCAGCCCCCGGGCAAGGATGAGCAGCACAATCACTGCTCCGAAAGGAAAATCATCCTCGATTTGTGCACATCCTGGAGGAGCGGAGGGAAGAGGACGGGGTGGCAGGTGTGGAATGGTGTGGGTGCAGCATCCCGTAAAACCAGATCCTTCCGAGTTGGGAAGGCCAGGAAGGCCCGGCTGCGACACTCAGCTGCTGCTCCCGCCTCGGATTTCATCCACCCCTCGATTCCAGGACTGGATTGTGCCCGGTTCTCCTCACAGACACTTTGTGAGCCACTGCAGCCCCAGCTACAACACTGGGGGTTGGGAGTAAAAATAACTGGGAATGATCCGCTCGTTGGGAGCACAATGATCCACGCCGAGCTGGCATTGCACGAAGTCCCACCCCAGTAGCAAACAAACCCTTTAAAAGGTAATATTTCGCCACTAGGATGGTGCTTCAGCTCGCTGCTGACTCAGGAGGGGCCGTGGGATGGAGAGGGAGTTCCCACGCATCCCGAGCGGGAGGGGAGCGCAGGGTCCGGGCTGCCGGGGGCTTCCCCAGCCCGGCTCGGGGACACGGGGGGACGCCAGCCCGGCGTGGGGGGCGTCACTCACTGCGCTCCTCGGGCTGGTCCGCTTTCCAGAACTTCCAAAAATAGCGGCGGCACCGCGCTGGAATGGGCGTTTGGAGGAAGTGTGACTCATGTGCCACCCGGCGCCCCGGCGGGACCGGGCGGGCGCCCGAGCGGGAATGCGGGACCTGGGGGGTGAGGGGATGAGGGGATGAGGGCATGTGCGGATGAGGGGATGCGGGAATGCGGAGATAATGGGGATAAGGGGATGCAGGATGCGGCAGGAGTGGGAGCGGGCACAGGGACATCCCGATGCCCTTTCTGGTGGCAGCAGACTGCCCACGGAGGGGACGCAGCTCGGGCTTGTCCCTGCCTGTCCTTCCCGCGGGGACCCGCTGCTGTCTGCCATTCCAGCTTCCGGGATGATGGACAGCTGTCAGTCAAGGCCTGGCAGCGGCCGAGGGCCCCGGCAGGAACGAGCTTCTGGACACAGCAAAAACTGTCCCGAGGTGGGGACAATCCCGGCCTGTGCCGCGTGGGAAGGCTCGGAGGGAGAGGTCACCTTGTGTGACGATCCAGCACCTCTGGGAGCAGGGAGAGCAGAGCTGGCTGCACCTCCAGCTCCATCCCAGCCCAGCTCCCGGCACATCCGTGCCCGCTGGAAAGAGCCCTGTGAGCATCCCGCAGGGAGCAGCTCACGGACAGAGCCTGCCTGGCCCCGGCTGCCCCAGCCCCAGCCGGGGGATCCCGGCCGGGGCAGAGGGGAGCAGGGAGCTGCCCTGGGAATCTCTGCCAGCATCTCCCACCCGGCCCTGTGCTCCCCACAACGCCTCTGGACACGCTTTTTTCACCCAAAGGAGTTTTTTCCCCATGGAAAAGGCGCTGTTTGCAGCAGGGTCTTTTGGCTGAAGGATGGGTGGGGGTGTCAGCTTTGGGAGGAGGGGGTTGGTGGCTGTTTGGGGGTGCGGGGCGGTCCCAGGGCCCGGCGGGGGGGGCTGGGGAGCACCCCCAGCCCTGAACACCCCTACCCCCCAAGGGATGGGCTGTGGGCTCCAGCTCTCAGGCCTCCCACGTTGCCATGACAACTGCAGCATCCCGGCTTGGCAGGGACGGGAAATCTCCATCCCATCATGGACACGGCTCCCATCAGGCACGGGCAGCATCCCAAAGCCACGGAGGAGCACGAGGTGCAATTCCTGCTGGCTCTGAGGGCTGGGCACGCTCCTCATCCTGCACAGCCCTCCCAGAGCCACACAGAGCTGCCAGGGCAGGGCCAGGAGAGATTTCTGCTTTTCAGAGAGAGATTTCTGCTTTTTCCTTCCACCTGCTCTGAATTTGTGGGGTCCTGGCAAGCAGAGGCTCCAGGCTGCCCCTGTACCTCCCTGTCTTCTCTGGGGGGGACAGGGTGGGCAGTGGGCTCAGATCACAGACCCTGCTCCCCCATTGCCCCAGATTTGGGGGCAGCAGAGCCAGGGCTGTCTCTGGGCTGGTGTTACCCCCATTAATCAGAGCATCCTCACGGGTGACTCTTGCTCTCTGCAGCCTCCCAACCCCTCAGCTCTGAGCCTGGAGAGATCTCGAGCTAATTCCTCGCTGACAGCAGTGGCACGGGGCTGGGGAGAAGCTTAGCTCCTGTCTGAGGCTGCTGCACTTCCACAGAAGTCACATTTGAAGAGCATTAATACAAGATTAATCGAGGTTTTAATAAACAGCGAATCGAGCGCTAATGGAGCCCAACTTGTAAGCCACGTGTAACACCCCGGGGGCTTAAAGGCATCCAGAACGCGGCTGGAACGTGCTGAAAGGGGCTGTTAATCACCTGCAGCCCTGAGGACACCGCAGGGGAAGGGAAATTTAGGGGAAAGGCTGCAGGTGAGCTTAGGGCACGACTTCACCCCTCCCAGTGCTTCAGGACACGGGGATTTACAAGCGTTTCCCCCACTCCAGCCCTGGCACGAAGGCAGGCAGAGGAATTTGGGACACCTGAGTGCCCCCGGGGCTGCAGCCACAGTGAAGCAAGGCCGGTTTCTCAGCCAGATGTGCCCTGGATTGCAGCTACCCCAGTCAGGAAGTAGGGGATGGCAACTGGGACCATCTGGGGTGGGCAAACCCTGCAGCTGGCCTGGGGTCCCTCTCCGGGGGCTGCCCCACCCTCCTGGACAGGAGCCATCAGCACCTCCCTGGCTGAAGCTCTCCCGGTCCCATAATCCCAGACAGGGATTTAATTCCCTCCATCACCTCCAGCCTGGGGAAGGTCCAGCTCCCTCAGCCTCTGCTGGCCTCGCTCCAGTTTGTGGCACCTCTGCAGCCACTCAAGGGACAGGTCTGGTTTGAGGAGCAGTGCCAGGAGCCTCTCCCAAGGACCAAGGTCCAGCTCCAAAGTCCCCTCTGAGTGTGGCTGGCTCTGCAGAGCCCCTGGGTCACGCCTGCCCCACAGGGCTGGCCAGGATCACTGTGAGTGCCAGGGCTGGCTGGCTGCCCCCAGGCTGCCCAAACAACTGGCCTGGCTGCAGGGCCAGGGGGACTCCAATATTTGGAGGCTGCCAGCTGTGCTGGCTGTGGCTCCAGGCTGGACATCGACTCTGGCTGTGGCTGTGTGGGAGCTCAGCAGCTCAGGATGGATGGACTGTGCTGGTTCAGTGGTCAGGAGTTCTCAGGGGTCTTTAGTTCACTCCACAGCACCTCCATGTGCTTGGATGTCCCCCTGTGGGGCAAGGAGCAGCTCTGCAGGACCCCAGGCTGGCAGCAGGGTTGAAGCAGCCCAGGACTCTCTGTCAGGAGCTGAACACCATCCAGGCTTCCAGGCTTCCCAGGGAGGCTGGATCCTGGGGCAGGCCAGGCCTGGGACCAGCCCAGCAGTCCCGTTTGTCTCAGTGACCTCCCTGCAGGACAAAGCACCCAGCTCCGAGTCAGTGCCCAGCTTTCCCACCATCCTGGGAGCCACTGCTCCTGCTGCTCCTCAGGGAGCTTTCCCTGGCCAGCCTGCTGTGAGAGGGAATCAGCACCACCAGCCCAGGGTCTTCTGGAAAGGAGGAGCCCCAGAGCCAGAGTCACCCCTTGGATCTGGGATTGCAGCTGGTGGCTGCCACGGGCTCCAGAGCCCCACGAGCTCCTGCCAGGCACAGGCCAAAAGCCCCCTCCAGTGTCCAGCAGTGGCTGCCAGCTGAGGGACAGTGGCCAGCTGGGGCAGAGGAGCAGGGACATTCCACCTCACCCTGCTCCCTGCATCCCTCTGTCACTCAGAGTCCCTCAGGTGTCAGCCGGTCCATCACAGCATCCAGGTCACAGAATTCCAGAACAGCTCAGCCAGGAAGGGACCGCTGGAGCTCATCTGATCCCACACAGGCCCCTGAGGATGTTGCTCAGGGTGGTGTCCAGATGGCTCTGGAGCCTCTCCAGGAAGGAGACCCAGGCTCTCTGGGCAGCCTGGGCCAGTGCTTGGTCACTGCAGGGGGATTGAGCTCCTCCTCATATTGATGGTTTAGTGGGAATGGTTTAGTGGCCTCACTGATCTCGGAGGTCTTTTCCATCCCCAGTGATTCCATGTGCAACAGAACTGCAGGGATCAGCTCCTGCCCACTGCTGGTCCCCCTGCTCTGCCCTCCCTGCACACAGGGACATCCAGGGCTGGACAGCCCCAGGTCCTCAGCCTTTCCTCACAGGAGATGCTCCAGGCCCCTCACCACTGTCTTGGGCAAACCAGTCACAAACAAACTGGGGCCACCTGGGGCCTTGAGAGAGCAGCATCTTGGTGATCTTGCTGGACACAAATTTTCATCTTCAAAATCATCTCTGAACGTGCAAAAAGACGTCAGGAGGCTCCTGACAGCCAGAAAATGGCCAATATCCCACAGGTGTGCAAGGAGGAGACTGCAGGGGTTCACCTGGCACAGCAGCCAAGCACAGCCCCAGGACAGGGCCAGGAGCTCAGCAGAGCCACAGCTGGGGCTCAGATATCCCCACATCCAGCTGAGGATGGAGGGATGGATGGAGAGAAGGAGGGAGGGATGGAGGGAGGGATGGATGGAGGGATGGAGGGAGGGAGGGATGGAGAGATGGATGGAGGGATGGGTGGATGGAGGGATGGAGGGATGGACCTTACAGCCCCTCAGTTCCCCAGGAGGTTTTGCAGGCCCAGCAGCCCCAGTTTACCCCACACTGTGTGAAACTGTCCTGGCAGAGCTTCTGCCTTGGTTTACTGGATCAAACTGGTCACTCCTGGGGCCGGGCCGTGGTGTTGCTGCTATGCCAGGGCCAGGTGGGCCCGGACAAGGCAGTGCCAGCCCCGCTCTCCTGCGTGACCCAGTTCGAGCTCCAGTTCCTCCAGTGCGGCTCCTGTGCCGCATTCCCGGCTGAGCCCCGCCGCTCCCGGTTTAATTACCCGCGGGTGACTCATCCCGGCCCGTTTATCAGGCTGCACACAAAGGCCCTTTGTGCCCTGCCAGGGGGGGCTGCCAGGAGCGATTCATCACCGCTCCTGCTGCCACAGGCCCGGACACGGCCCCGGGAACGGGAAGAGAAAGGGCTAGGGAAGGGCCACTGCCTGCCCATGGGACAGAGCTGGGACTGCTGCCCGGGCCCTGATCCCACCCCAGGGAGAGGGAGGGAAGGACCAGCCACTGCCCCTGTCCTGCCACAGCCATGGGATGAGAGCTGGGTTGGGACTGAAGGAACCTTAAATATCCCCCAAATCCCCTGCCGGGGACAGGGACACCTCCCACCATCCCAGGCTGCTCCATGCCCTGTCCAGCCTGGCCTTGGGCACTGCCAGGGATCCAGGGGCAGCCACAGCTGCTCTGGGCACCCTGTGCCAGGGCCTGCCCACCCTCCCAGGGAACAATTCCTGCCCAATCTCCCATCCATCCCTGCCCTCTGGCAGTGGAAGCCATTCCCTGTGTCCTGTCCCTCCATCCCTTGTCCCCAGCCCCTCTCCAGCTCTCCAGGAGCCCCTTTAGGCCCTGGAGGGGGCTCTGAGCTCTCCCTGGAGATCAGCAGTGGCTCTTGGCCATGAGAGGTGATCTTGGCTCTGTCAGCCAGAGGAAGGCAGCTCTGTGTGGGCATGGGAGGTGCATGGCACAGGATTATCACATTTGGGGAGCATGGATGATCCAAGGACAGCTCCAGCAGGTCCTTCAGCTCCTCCTGATCCTGAGCCAGCCACGGACCTCAGGAGATGGAACCCAAGAGCCAAATTTTGAATTTGCTGCTGGGAGAGCAGCAAATCCTGCTGACTGTGCAGTAATTCCCAGGCTGGTGGCTCTGAGTGGTGACATGGGACATTCCCAGGGCTCAGCAGGTCTCACATGCACAGGGCTGAAGCAGAAACTTTTTAGGGTGAAATAGGCAGTCTGTCCAGGCTGAAAGTGTCCATGAGGTGCCCTGGTGGCTGCAGAGGGACAGCAGAGCTGCACCCAGCTCCCCCAGCAGCACCCCAGGGTGCTGACCCTGGCACAGCCACCCAGAGCAGGGCAAGGCCAGGCTGTGCCCAGGGGGGATGAGCTGCTCCTGCAGCTCCCTCAGCTCAGCCCCTGCCCTGCTCAGGCTGCTGACAGGAGTGACACGGTCCCCTTGGGTCCCCCTGGGGGTCTCAGGATCCCCCTGCTGCTGGGGACAGCCAGGCAGGGATTACCAGGGTGGTAATGAGTTAAATGTGCCTTGGCACAGGAGCTACAAAGCTACAGCAGGAATGAGGCTCTGCCCTCGATAGGGAAGAGCATCCAGCACCTGCACATCCCTGGGGACACCAATCCCTCCCGGGGAGGGACAGGGGCTCACTTGAGTTTGTGAATAAACACAACGTGCCCACCCCAGGGCACAGCAGGAGCTGCTCTGTCCCCACCATCTGCCCCTAAAGGGACCTGATCAGGCTGGGAAAAGGGGATTTTGGCACCAGGCACTGCGTTCCCATTTCTGCCATGGCAGGAGCCTAAGGGGTTAACAGCAAATGCCACCTTCTGTATTTTATCTCTCCTCCATTGAGGCAGCTCTGACACTGGCAGCAGAACAATGTAAAATTCTGATTAGCTCTGGTTTTCCAGCAAGAGGGGAGGCACAAGAGGGTGGGGATTTAATACTATTCTGCATAATTTTTAATCTAAATTCCATTTCTTTTCTTTTCTTTCTCCAGGAAGCAAACAATCTAGGGGGTTTTGTACTCAATTTCTTGCTTTCATAATCTAAATGAATTGTTTGCAAGTAGGAGCCAGCTGCAAAGCTGGCAATCTCGGATCAAATCTGCCTTTCTCCTGGTTCTTTCAATCATTAATTTGCTCCTCAGCTCTGATTAGCTAATCCTGGCTGCCTCGTGGCAGTTTCCAGGGAAAAACGGAGCAGGAGCTGCCGCTCCCATTGATGGAGCGGAGCTGACGGGATGGATTCCTGGTGGGTCGTGGAGCTCTGGTTGTCACTTCTCCAGAGACAAGTGGGGTATTCTCCAGGAGAAAAGGCTGGCAGGGTTATTTCTGGAATGCTGGCATTTTGGAAATACCAGAGGATGATGCTTTCCCCTGCTCTGCGCAGGGTGTGCGGGTTTGTTACGCTGAGATTAATTAGCTGGGCTGTAAAATAGGAATGCAAGGCACGGCAGCAGAGCCTTGCTCGGGGGTATCTGGTGCTGCCCCATTTTTGGGAGGTTCTGCTGTGCCTGGGGATGTGGCAGAGCTGCCACCTCCATTTCCTAGGAGGGAAACTGAGGCACAGGGCTGTGTTTGCTGGTGCATGGAGGCTCACAGAACTCAAACCTCAGCAGGGAAGGGTGGGAGGGGATGGGAAATGGGATCTGTTCTGTGCCAGGCCCTGGTTTGTTACACAGTGAATTAATCTTCACTTAGAGGGTGGGCAGGCCCTGGCACAGGGTGCCCAGAGCAGCTGTGGCTGTCCCTGGATCCCTGGCAGTGCCCAAGGCCAGGCTGGACAGGGCTGGAGCAGCCTGGGATGGTGGAAGGTGTCCCTGCCATGGCTGGCAGAGGATGGGATGGGCCTCAAAGTCCTTTCACACCCAAACCATTCATAATTCTCTGGGTTTATTAATTAATTCTATGAATTAATGAATTAATTGGTCTCAATCAATTCATTAATTCATAGAATTAATGAATAAAATCAAAGAGTGGGAGTGCTCCTGCCACACCCAGATGGGCTGGGGGTGTCCCACTGGGATGTCCCCTCCCCAGGGTGACTGCTGGCACTCAGCAGAGCAGCCCCTCACGCTGTCCAGCTCCCTGTGACCTCAGCCCTGAGGGCCCAGGTGGGAGGGACAGGGCTCTGTGACCCTCCTGTCACCAGGCTGGGGTCAGGGCTGCTGTGGCCCCGTGTGCCCTCTCCTCACGTGCAGCTCCACAGGGCTGCTCCCTCAGCTGCTGTCTTTATTCCATTCCTTTTCCAGATCAAATTCCCCCAGTGCTGGGGGTGGATCCTTTTAATTTTCATTTGTTTCAAAGCCGTACAGGGCTCACAAGCATGACAGAAATGTGCCTGGAGTGCAGGAAATGCCCTACTTAGCTGCAGGAGCAGAGCAGGCTCCTCCAGCAGCTGACTCCAAGGACCTCGTCCTCCCCAGGGACCAGGGCAGCTCCTGCTTCCCTCTCCAGCTCCTCTCTGGAGAAATTTGGGCTTCAACAAAGCCCAAAGAGCCCATGTAGGCAGAACAGTGCTGGGAGCAGAGGTTGAGAAAAACTTCCAAGGTTGGACAGAGCATGGGAGGTGGACAGTGGGAGGTGTCCCTGCCCATGGCAGGGGTGGCTCTGGGTGAGTTTTAAGTTTTTTCCAACACAAAGCAGTCTGGGTGTCTGTGACTGACACTGAAATGCTGTGTGAGGTCAGGCCAGGTCACTGTCACACCCAGCTGGCTGTGACAATCTCTTCTGGCTGTTTCAAGGTTTGGAGAAGGGCAGGGGCTGTGTTAGGACTGGTCCCTGCTGGGGATGCAGAGCTGGCAGGGCCAGACCTCTGACAGCTCTGGGACTCCCTGGGCACTTTAATGTCATCTGCAAAGGGACAGAGCTCACAGGTGTCACCTCCTCACAGTTGGTGTGAGCTGGGAAGGAGGAGGGCTCACCCCAGGCTCCTCTGGAGGGAAAGGCTGTGCAAAGAAGGGGCTCACATGCCCACAGCACCCAGAGCTGGGCTGGCCACACTGCTCTGCCCTCACCCCAGGGACACTCACAGGGACTGTCCCTGCCACCTCTGCCATGGCTGGAGCTAGAAGCATGCACAGAATGACAGAATGTCCTGAGCTGGAATGCAGCCAAAAGGATCATGGATCCAACCCCTGGCCCTGCACAGACCCCCAACAACCCCACCCTGTCCATCCCTGGCAGTGCAGTCCAAACAGTCCTGGAGCTGTGGCAGCCTCGGGGCTGTGCCCATTCCCTGGGGAGCCTGGGCAGTGCCAGCACCTCTGGGGGAAGAACCTTTCCCTGATATCCAACCTAACCCTGCCCTGGCCCAGCTCCAGCCATTCCCTGTCCCAGAGATCGGCGCTGCAGCCCCTGCTGAGCTCTGCCCTCAGTCTCTGCTCCAGCTGAACAATCCAAGCGCCCTCAGCTGCTCCTCCGAGCCTTCCCCATGCCCATGTCCCTCCTTTGGACACTCCCAACAGCTTCGGATCCTTCTGATCTCGTGGCACCCACAACAGAGCCCAGGTGAGGCTGCACCAGGGCAGAGTCTGTCTCACTCTTTGCCTCAGCAGGGCAGGTGGGAACAGGAGAAGAGTCTCCTGTTCTCCTGGGCTGAGAAGATTCTTTCCTAAAGGAAAAAGACCCCAGTGGGTCCCAGGAAGGCTGAGGGCCTTTGTACTAACACCACTTCCATTCCTCTGGGCTCCTAGAGAGGATCATAGATCAGCAGCTGCTGGAGGAGGAGGAGGAAGAGGAGGCAGGGCCGTGTGCCCATGGAGGGGGCAGGATGGGGCTGGCACAGCCCATGACAGGGTGCTGGAGCAGAGGCAGGTGAACCCTGAGCTGTCCAGCTTTTAATCTTATTGAACAGCTCAGGCTGGTGTATGAACCTCCAGGGATGCAGCTTTCCCTCTGCCTATTCCCATTTCAGCTGCTGTGGGATTGTCTTTGGTTCAAAGAACACAGGAGCAGCAGCAAGAGGAGTCTCTCCAGGTGAGGCCTGGGGGAGATGGAGCCCCCAGGCACCTGAGACACAGCAGAGAGCCCCTGCCCCTGTGTTTGCTCCCCGGGGTTTCCCAGCCAGAGGAGGCTCCAAGCCTTGCTCCATAGACACACAGGTTGTCTCTGGATGGACCCCACTGGGGGCCACAGTCCAGAGGGGTTTGTTTTGGGCAGCTGAGCCTTCCTCCACCACACTCATTTCTCTGAGCCATGTAATGCCACACTTGTGACTGTTTTAATTCCAAACAAACAGCGCTCTTACAGCTGGCTGTGCCTGTGTGTCCATCCCCACCTCCAAGGCTGCCCGGGGCCTTGCCCATCTCTGCTAGGAATGCTCACATTCAATTCTGTAGATGCTCTCTGATGTCAGCGAGTCAAAAAGGCAGCAGAGCAGCTCCTGGGCCTGGGGAGAAAACAAGGAAAGGGTTGGAGGAGAGCTGGGAGTTCTGTGAGTGGCAAGGTTCTATGGATTTTGGGGGGTGTTTTTGTGATGGAGCCACATCTATTTTTCACCAAAATCACTCTGAGTGAGCAAGAGTTACCTCCCAATTTCATGTGGAACAAAACCGAGTGTTTTTGGCAAAGATTTGCTTAGTAAATCTCAATTCTGTGGCTTTTGGGGGGGTGTTTTTGTGGTGGAGCCATGTCTATTTTTCACCAAAATCACTTTGAGTGGGCAAGAGTTACCTCCCAATTTCATGTGGAACAAAACCGAGTGTTTTTGGCAAAGATTTGCTCAAGAAATTTCAATTAAGTGGTTTTTTGGGAGTGTTTTTGTGGTGGAAAGCAGGTCAGTGCACTGATGTGACTGCACAAAGAATCCACAAAACAATTGAACCAAACTGAGCATTTTTTGGCAAATATTTGCTTAGGAAATCCCAGAGGTTTCCAGAGGTTTCTGGTGCAGAGGCTGTTCCCCAGGCTGGATTAATCCCAGCACAGTGGCTGTGAGTGTCCCACAGCAGGGAACCCCTGCTCCTTGTGATGCTCAGGGATTGTATTTCCAAGGAACTGCAGAAAAGCAACAACAAGCAAGGTGCTGAGTGGGAAATCTCCTCCCTCCCTGGCTGCCCTGCCTGTCCTTGCCAAGGCCAGCCCTGGAGCAGCCCTGGCAGGGCTCTTTCCGAGCTGGAGAGGCCAATGTGGTGCCAAGGGCTGCAGCCCTGTCTCAGTCCTGGCTGTGCTAATGAGCACCACAAAGCACCGGGGATGCTGTGCTGCTGCCACCCCACACTGCCCTCGGGCCCTCCCTGCCTCTCCTCACAGCTTTTTAGTCTCTTTTATTCAGTCTCTGCTGCTCAGGGGCACAGGATCCTGCCAGGAGGGGCTGGGAGGTGCTTCCTGTGTTGCTCTGCTCCAGTTTCGTGTTTCAGGTGTCTGCAGGCAGAGTGGGGGGATTGGTGCTGCCAGGGGAGGCTGGACTGCTCCCCATGGGCTCTTACTGAGAGACAGGGACTGTGTCACCCTCTGCTGTGATGGCTGATGGTGGCAGGTCAGTGGTGTCACCGAGGGACAGCCACTTGGTCCTCACAGTGCCACCCCAGCCACAGTCACTGCTGCAGGTGAGGGGAAGTGTCCAGCCCCAGTCCCCAGGCTGACCCAGCCCTCCCTGACCACTCCTTGTCACTGGAGACATCCCAGTTTGGGCATGGAGCAGCTGTGGGAACATCTGGGACACCCCTGTGGAAGGTCACCCGCCCCAGTGGTGGCACCAACAAACCACAGCTCTGTCACTTCCAAATGTGAGCAGTGCTGAGTGTGCCTGGCACCTGCAGGGTCTCTGGGGAGAACAAGGGATCCCAAAGCCTGGATTTGGCTGCTCCTGAGGCAGCTGCTTCACCCAGGGCAGGGGAAGGGGCTCCAGGACAGCAGCAGAAGCAGGCAGAGGCACACAGCCAGCCCAGGCACAGATGTCAGCACTGCACCAGGCCACGTTTGGAAAACTGGTTTCTCATCCTATTGCCTAATCCCAAATCACACTGGGAGCGAGGATGATATTCCATTTCACCTCCATGGCTCAGGAAAGGCTGCAGCTCTGCTCAGACCATGAGGATTTGAAACCCATGTTCACTTAACCCTCCTGAACTTTGCCTGATATCGTGTTGTTGCTCATTAGCTTTGCCCTGCAAAGCCTGGCTGACATTTCATAAACTCATTAGCAGGAGATCAGAGGCTCAAACATCATTCCTGGGGCCATCCTTTGAGGAACAGATTCCCCGGTGTGTTTGCTCCTCAGATCTCACTCTGATTCCTGAACCTCCCCTGAACCTGGGAGGAAAAGGCCCATTGGAAAAGCAACAGGAGCTGCTGCTGTGCTGTCTGCACCCCCGGGGAGGACAGAGGCTGTCCCAGGACTGCATTCCTGCTCCAAACTCCACGCTCCTGCCAGCAGCCCCTGCTTCCAGAGGGATTAGACTGCGCATCCCAGGCTGCAGAAGCAGGAGAAGGGCTGAGCATATTTGCTTTTTCTCCTCCCTAGCACAAAGAGCCCTCTAAGCCTCTCCCTGATAGGCTCGTTCCCCAGCATCGGGAAGCAGCAGGGATTTTATGTCAGGCACAGGGATGTGATGTCCTTTCAAAGCAAATCAGGAGACAGCCTGGACTCGCTGCCCTGTCACATTCCTTGGCAACAGCCTGGCACCCTGGCAGCAGCAGCGCTGGGCTGTGACAGCCCTGCAGCTCCTGCAGCCCTGCAGCTCCTGCAGCTCTTGCAGCCCTGCAGCTCCTGCAGCTCTTGCAGCCCTGCAGCTCCTGCAGCTCTGCAGCCCTGCAGCTCGGCAGGGCCACGCAGGCAGCGCCGGGCTGTGACAGCCCTGCAGCTCCTGCAGCTCCTGCAACTTGGCAGAGCCGCGCAGGCAGGGCCGGGCTGTGACAGCGCTGCAGCCCCTGCAGCCCCTGCAGCTCCTGCAGCCCCTGCAGCTCCTGCAGCTCCTGCAGCTCCTGCAGCCCCTGCAGCTCCGCAGAGCCGTGCAGGCAGCGCCGGGCTGTGACAGCCCTGCAGCTCCTGCAGCCCTGCAGCCCCTGCAGCTCCTGCAGCTCGGCAGAGCCGCGCAGGCAGCGCTGCCCGGGCACTGCAGCGCCGGGATCCCCCCGCGCCCTCGCAAGGCGCCTGGGAACGGCGGCTCGGCCGCTCCGGGAAGCTGGGGCAGTTGTGTCCTGCTAAAAGCGGGAATGCGCACTTCAAAAGGGGCTCGGTGCCTTTGGAGGATCAATCCTCACAGCACCGGTGCTTGAAGGCAGCAGCTCTGATGTGTTAGATGAGGTTACAAACACATCTCGCTCTCCTGCTGGGCTTTTATTGGGAATAAAAAGGGATCCAGAGGAAAGGTTTGTCCACTTGCTATCATTTCTCACTCTCCACAAGTCTTTTATCACAGAACCACAGAATGGTTTGGGCTGGAAGGGACCTTGAAGCTCAGGGACACCTCCACCAGCACTTTACATCTGATCCCAACTCCTCAGGCTCTGCCTCCTCTATCCAAACCTCTCATTTGTTTTGAACTAAATTCTGATGATTACAGCCCGAATTTTGAATGTATTTATGCAGTTTATTCCCATTAGCTGCCCACATGTCTGGAGCTCAGCGTTTCCTTTCTTGGGAGGAATTACTGAGAAAATATTCAGCTAGACCATCCCTGGAATGGCTAATGGTTTCA
Organism: Cisticola juncidis; assembly: GCA_013400215.1. Taxonomy (NCBI): domain Eukaryota; kingdom Metazoa; phylum Chordata; class Aves; order Passeriformes; family Cisticolidae; genus Cisticola; species Cisticola juncidis. The sequence continues at coordinate 132,742 of VXBR01009115.1, read as the reverse complement.
CTCCTCCTCTTCCACTTGGATTTGGGCTTCTGAAATACAACTTTCCAAACACAGGACCTGTGGGCTTGGCCATAGAGCTGAATGAACATTTCCTGCCACTATTTTTGACAAATATCACAGACACTTGAAATTCCTCCCTGGCAGGGTGGGCAGGCCCTGGCACAGGGTGCCCAGAGCAGCTGTGGCTGCCCCTGGATCCCTGGCAGTGCCCAAGGCCAGGCTGGACAGGGCTTGGAGCAGCCTGGGACAGTGGGAGGTGTCCCTGCCATGGCAGGGGTGGCACTGGATGAGCTTTAAGGTCCTTTCCAACCCCAACCATTCCACAATTCCATGATATTTTTCTCAGTGTTGATTTTTCACAAAAAGTAACAGAATTTCTGAGGAAAATACAGAACCTTTATCAATATCTCCAAATGTTTTGATCCAGAACTGTGTCACCACTGTAATGTGGGAGACAGCTTGACAGGATTTTGGTCCCACCTTCCCCATGTTCTGGGCTCTCAGCCTGAGCCAAGGCTTGGGGCTGTCACCACCTCTGACTCATAAAAGTTCTCATTTTCTTTGAAATTTCAACCAATATTAACAAGTTTCCTTCATCACAGGGACAGAAAGAACACTCATCCATGCCATAAACTTCTCCACTTGCCTGATTCTCATTTTGGGGATACAGGAGATGCTCTGCAGTGTCCTGGTTCTGCCAGCAGGCACTGGAGGCAAAGAGAAAGGGAAGCAGGGTTAGTTTGCCAGCAGGGAGGGAGGGAGGTGACCCAGCTCTGGGGAGGCCTGAGCTCTGTGCCAGCAGCTCCAGCCACGGGCATCTGTTACTGCTCCTCTTTACACAGCTGAATCCCGGGTTTTACAAAGCTCTGTGTAAATGGCTTCACACTATTCAAATACAACCCTTCAAACAAACAGCCGTGTCCAATAATGGGGGCTCTGGGGCAGTGGGAATGCACATAAATGTGGGTACTTCGCTCTGGGCAAGGGCCTTTTTCTCCACTGACATAATCTGGGTGTTTTCCCACAGTCCCAGGATTTCCTAAACTGCCTGGAGCAGCAGGCACTGCCTCACCAGCCCTGCTTTTGCTCTGGCTCTCCTTAAGCCACACACGGCCTGACCACAAGATGTGTTCCAGAGAAACTGAGAGGCACAAGGCATCAACTCCAGAAGTGCCTTTTATACGGACTCCCTGCACACTCAAAGCCTCAGGCTCCAAAACTCTCCCGAGGCTTTGGAACCACTCCCTGCTCCCTGCCCCCAATCCAGGTATTGTGCTTGGCAACAGTTTTCCCTTCACTGCTTTTCAACAGCTCCGAGATTTTACACCCCATGTGTTCATTTTTCCTCTCTCTCTCCCTTTTTCTTTTTAATTTCTACACCTCCTTCCCCTCCAAAGCTCCCCGGGATGAGCTTCCTATAGGGATAACATCGCTCCCTGCTAGCAGCAATTAACACTTGGTAAGAATGTTTCATCAGAGAGAAAAACATCCAGCTAAGTTCCTCGGCACTTGGCTTCTGCCCTGATTGCAGCACCTCGTTTAAAGGCAGCAAGGCACAAAGCCTGGCCTTAAATCCGAATTTCTTCCCCTGCAGCTCGGTTTTGGGGGTGCTTTAGCCAAGCCCTGCCTACTGAGCTGAGTTAACCAGGTGAGCTGCTAAGTCTGTGCACAACACTGGCCCTGACAATCTTAAAGTGCTTTTTAAATGCTTAAATCATAGAAGAGTAATCACTGTACAGATCAGCATCACCTCTTTAGGCAGCTAAATCTGGTTTGTCATGCATAAAAAGCAGAGCATGCCTTCCTTCCAGGAGTGGCTTTGAATGTATTGCTGTAAATTCTTGCCTCTGCCACCCTGCAGCCAGGAAATGTGGCTGTGAAAACAAGTTATGACAGGGAAAATTCAGCTGCTTTACCCTGAGCTGTGCAGGCAGCCGGGTGCTGACAGAACAAGAAAGGCAAGTCCCACATGGTTTTCCCGTGTCTGTGGATAGGATGGTGTCACTGCCCTCTCTGGGGTCCCCACTGCTCCCTCAGCTCTCCCAAACATCTCCCTGTCCCTGGGAGCTGCCAGGCTCTCCCAGATTCCTGCTCTGGCTCCACTTTTGACAGACAACCAGACCCGGGGCTGCTTTGTGCCCTCACCTGCATTGTTCATGTCCCTTTTTTGGTGCTTTTTGGTGCAGGAATAACGCCCTGGGTGCCCCGAGAGTAGCCAGAGGGGGCCCTGCTGCTGAACAGCCACAGCAGGGAGGCTCTGGGTCCCCAATCCCCCAGGATCTGAATGTCTGTCCCTGACAGAGCTGCCTTGGGACAGCTTCAGGAGGCTCAGGACTAGGAGCAGCTACTGGCAGAGCCCACATTGATCCTCTCAACACCCGATTCCTCCTCATCCCAGCCCATCTGTGACATCACAGCCGGGCTTGCACACAGATGGGAAGGTCCCTCCCGGTGGCACAGAGCCGCAGAAACGCGGCTCAGCCGTGCCTCAAGTCCCGGGGCTGTAAAAGAACCCCTGCTCCGCGGTGAGGCTCCAGCAGTGCCTCAAGTCCCGGGGCTGGAAAAGAATCCCTGTACCGCGGAGAGGCTCCAGCCGTGCCCTGAAAGACAGACCCGGGCAGCTCCTGGAATCCTGGCCCTGGCACAGAGAGGGAGATAAATATCCATGATTTATCCGGGACAGAAAGGGCTGATGGAGCTGTAGGAGTAATTAACCTCTGGAGTTATTTAAATTGACGATGTCTTGGCATGAAGTGTCCTTGGGAGGCACCACTGAAGTCAGGCTGATTCTAAAAAGTTCAACAGCTTGGGAGACAAATAAGGGTGTGAGCTCCTGATCTCCTGAGGATCAGAGCCCTCCCTCCTCCCACCCTCGGGCACACCTGNTATTATTATTTTGTAGAGTAGATTTGAAAAGGTTGTGTGATAACTCGTTCTGGCACTGGGGGGGGAGAGGCAGAGTGGATCCTGATGTTTGGGGCTGGATCCATTTGTTTGGGAGTGGATCCTGCTGTTTGGGGCTGGATCCTGCTTTTTGGGGGTAGATCCATTTGTTTGGGGCTGGATTAATTTGTTTGGGGCTGGATCCTGCAGTTTGGGGCTGGATCCTGCTGTTTTGGGGTAGATCCATTTGTTTGGGGCTGGATCCTACAGTTTGGGGGT
>VXBR01009115.1:103995-115419 GCA_013400215.1 Cisticola juncidis | reverse complement strand
CCCATTGTTACACCGGGATCCTCCGGAGCCATTCCAGGCCAGCCTCACCCCGGAGCTGCAGCAGGGATGGAGCTCCAGATCCAAGGATTTGGCTCCCCGGGAGGGATTGCACTGAGGAAAAGGATGGGGGAAAGGCACGGGAGGTTTGTGCTGTGGGGATTCAGTCCAGGCTGCTGGGAATGGGTGGGGGATGTTCCCTGTGAGGACCTGGGATCCTGAGTGGGGAAGGTTTGTCTGAGGGGTGCTGGAGTCATGGAATGGGCTGGGTGGGAAGGGCCTTAAATCCCGTCCCCATCCCCGTCCCCATCCCCATCCCCGTCCTGCCCTTTGTGTCCCAGCCGTGCTGGGCTCCCCCTGTGCGGCTGCCCGGAATTACGGGAGCGATTTCACTGGGAGGAGGCTCCAGCTGTGCGGCTCGGGAGGATAACGGGTTTAAAGAGCAGCGGAGTGACCCGGCTGCCTTCACCGCCGGAATCACAGGATGGGGCTGCAGGGAACCGTGCACTTATTGAGCCCAGTGACCTCCTACTGCAGGCAGTCACATCAGGTGATCCCCCACGGCCCCACTGGAGAAATAAAGCCCAGACTGGCAATCTGCACAGGGCAGGATGTGCTGGATAAGCAGTGAGGGAGGTGCAGGCTCCCCCTGGGAACAGGCGCTCCTGGCTGGCTCAACACCACCAGGTCATGCTGAAAGCTGGGGAGACAACGTCAGCTCTATTTACATGACCTTTATTTTCTCTAATCATTATTAAACTGCAGATAAAACATCTTGTTGTGGCTCCTGTGATTTGATAACCTCAGGAAGGAGCAGAGCAGTTGTTTTTTCTCGTGCTCCAAAGGCCACGCGCCGCTCCGAGCTCGGGGGGACGATTTGGGTTGGAAAAGCAATCACGGAGCTGAGCTCGTGCTGCCAAGGATATTTATCAAGTGCATGTAAATAATACATTAGAAAGGAAAAGGAGATGTGAGGTTGTCTTGCTTGTAGTGAATAAACTTAGATTTGCTCTCAAGTGCTGTGTACACACAACAAACCAGCACGTGCCAGTGCTTGGGGGTTCTCTGGAGATGGATTTTGGAGCATGCTTCAGGTAAAGTGAGAAAAGTCCTGGAGGGAACTTCTAGAAGGGACAGACACACTAGGTCTATCTTCTTGAACAGGACATTTCATCATGGATCTCACCAATCCATAGAAATATCTCCAGGGGTGTCAGGGGGTAGTGCCAGGCTCTTTCCAGCAGTGCCCAAGCGACAGGATGAGCAGCAATGGTCAGAAACTAAACCACTTCCTCCACCTGAAGAACTTCCTTCCATGGAGGGAGGCAGAGCTGTGGAACTGCTGGCAGAGGAGTCTCCCTGTCTGGAGACATCCCAAACCCCCCATGGACATGTCCCTGTGTCACCTGCTCCAGGTGACCCTGCCCTGGCAGGGGGTGGCACTGGATGATCTCCAGTGGTCACTTCCAAACCCAACTGGGATTATCCCAGCTGGGATTCTGTGACCTGCTAAATGTCAGCAATCTGCCCCCATATTAGGAGCCTCATTTGAAGCCCAGCATTGCATCCCACTGTGCCACAGGCTGGGGAGCAGATCCACCATGAACATTCCTCCCATCCAAAAGCTGCACATGGAATTTAGCTGGGAAAATCAGCCCTGGCCTCACGGCTGCCACTGAGCCACTTACCCACTGGATTTTCCAAATAACCCGGTCCCTGCAGCCTGCTGAGGCTTTTTCAAAATCTCCCTACTTATCTTGGGAGCTCAGCCTTTGCCAGCCCTCCCCAGTGAGAGCCATCCTGCTGTTCTGAGAAGGAGCAGGAGCCCCTGGCCAGCAGAGAGCATTTCCCACTGTCTGCTCCCCTCACCAAGGGCAGACAGTTCTCTTTGCCTCCTCACTTTCAAACCCTGCTTTTCCCTCATGAACAAAACCCCAACAGTCTGTAATTCCTATACTCATTAGTCACCAGCTTTTCAAGGCAACTGAATCAATGCTCAACAGCTGCTCTGGTGTGTTGGAGAATGCCAAAACCAAGGAAATTTTCAGGAAACAACCTCTCCTCACATTTACCCCACATGCATCTGCACTGCTTCCTGAGGATATTTGGGGTTTTTAAGATGTTTCAGATGATCAAAAAGGCATTTTGTATTTAGCTCTGTGATTAAATAACATTGGGAGGAATATCCTCATCAACCCTAATGGCCATTATATCTCTCCTGACAGTGTAAATATTTAAAACTCAGATGTCTGTGCTCACTGCTACCACACAGAAGGTATTAACTGTTCCAGAGCTCTGCCTTGGCATGTGCCTGCTTTCTTCTGGAAGCTTCTACCAAGAATTTCTAGGAGACAATGTTATAAAATTTCCAAACTTAACCCAAGTGCAGTATCAAGTAAAACGTTTGTGTTTTATAAAGTCAAGTGGTTAAATGTCTTCAGGAAAGCAATCAAATCACACAGATTGTTTTTCCCCCAGGGAAGTAAAAAAATAATGATCCAACTCCTCTCAAATGCCCAGAGTTCAGTTCCCTGGCTTTCACAGTATCCTTACATCAGCTTGAGGAAAGAAAAGGTTTCTAATGCCATGAAAGAGCAGAAACAAACATCTATTTTTAGCTAATCAACCCCACAAGGCCCTAAGGTTTAAGAACCCTCTCTATTGCCTATTAGACATGAGCAAGGACGATTTCCTCTGCTTGCAGGGTTCAGCTGTGTCTGCAATGTAACCTCAGGCAGCAGCAGCCAGGGATGAGCATTCCCTGGCAAGGCAGGAGCTTTCCCAGTTCCACCACCTGGAATAAACCAGGCACACGTGGATGTGCCCTACCTGGAGTGACCTGGGGAAGGAGCAGAGGACACTGGCAGGGAGAGAGGCAGAGCTGCACAGATTCCTGCGAGGTCTGTACTGCCCAGATCCTCCCCAGTTTGGTTCGGGAGGAAACAGGGCTGTCTTTACGTGATAAAAGCAGCCCTCAGCCCTCAGCTCGCTTTGTGCCGATCAGGTACAGATCGGATCGTTCCATTCACTCGCTCCCAGCAACAGCTCCGAAATCCCGGGTGGGAATTGTGGCGCTTTCGGGAATGGATGTCCCAGCCCAGCCCTTTCCCTGCCCCGCAGCTCCCTCACGCACCTGCAGCGCCTGGCGGGGCAGGAGCGCGGCGGCGGCGGCCGCTCCCAGCTCCAGGTGCTTCATTCCCACCACGCGGAATTCCCGCAGGTGCAGAGCGCGGAGCAGCCCGGGCAGGCGGCGGCTCCACTGCCCGGGCTTGATGAGCAGCACCGTGCACAGGACCTGAGCCCCTGGAACAGAGCACAGGGTGAAACACGGCGGGTTTGTCACTGCCCTGGGCAGGGAGCTCCCAAAAATACCAACAAAACAACCCCATAAAACCCTGGGCACAGAGGATCGTTTATTTATTCGGGTTCGCTCTGTCGGGTCTTCAGATTAAAAATGTGTCTGAAATGGTCTGAGCTTGGAGGTTTCTCCATCAAGGAAATCTGCTCCAGGCCCAAAGAGCTTTTGTGGCAGCTGTCAGATACGGCTCAAACCTTTATATTAGAGATTAATGTTTTAAGAGAGATAAAATATTCCCCTTTACATTTTTCATGGTGGTGATTGTGTGATGTAATCCTTGAGCACCTATTACCTTCTTACTCTGTATATTTTAGAGCTCTGTTTCAGAGAGGCACTAACAACCCTGACAGGTCCCAATTAATGTCATAAACCAATAATTAACTGAATTGTCTTTACCAAAATTGACATTCCAGAAAAAACTTTCTGCCACAGCTCTACCAGCAGAGCTGCCAGGAAGGTGCAGCACTCTGAGGAGCAGAAAACAAACCAGACCAAAAAAGTTTTGCTGTCTGATGAAAATGGATTTACAGGCAGAAAATACATAAATTCTATTTTTAAATGACAGCATTTTCAAATTTTTAGTCTTGCTAAAATACTTGCTACTAAGAGATAGTTAATATTTTATCCTTATAACATCTTTTGGAGATTTATTGGCAAGTGCAGTGTCAGAACCAGTCTGTGAGGCCCAGGAACTGCTGGTGCTGAACCACATCAATCAGCAAGAGCACAGGCTGCTAAAATTGATCCAAGCTGATCTGTTTGGGTACAAAAAATGTCATTTTCTGTTTCCTGTGCACCCCAGTACTAATTACACAGATGTCAATGCAGCAAAGCATCAACCTGGAACTTAATGCCATTATTTCCAGGTGACAAGCAGGACATGGCACAGAAACACAGGATCAAAAATACAAACTAAAATTATTTCCTCCCCACTTGATGTGGAAGCTTAACCCTTGTGCTGCAGGGAGCCCTCCTGTCACAGATGTGCAGTTTTGCTCACATCATTCCTGCACAGAAAGGTTCCATAGCAACAGCCTGGAAGTGCAGGAGGCTCCACCTCAGCAACCTCACCCGTGTGGGTTATGTAAGCACTCAGTGGCCTCCAGATGTTTTCCTCACCCTCTGCTCTGATTTGGGTAGAAATTCTCATTCTCCTGCTGTGTGAGTCACTACCTGCTGCATATTTAGGGACTTCAGACACTTCAGGAGCATTGCCTGCTTGGTTTGGTCAAAGACACCTTGTCACCCTGAGCTGCCTTTCTCTCCTCAGGGATTACGAGTAGCAAGAATTAGAGAAAATAGCACTAATTACCAATGGAACAATCTCTGCTGATCATGAATTACCAGAGGTACCTGTCTGGCAATGCTCAAACCTGCCTGATTTCCAGTTCTGGCTGCTAAGAGCCTTTCCTGGTCTTTATTACATTCCTCTATTTTGTAATATTTTTAGATCCATTCTTCAGAATCCTTTCCTTTTTGCCTCCCCCGAAAATTACTACATAGGTTTTGATTTCATAGCCTAACTCTGAAAATAGAGTTTAGTTTATATTCTATTTATAGATAATAGTTCAGATAGGTGTGACTTCAAATAAGTGGGAACTCAAGACAAGCAGATACCACATTTCCTGACTTTAGAGTGCATCACTGCCTGGATTCCAGCCTCAGGGAAATGTTGGTATAATCCTTTTGCTTATTTTGGGCTGGTACATCCACATGATTTAGTTCCACCAAGTCTTTGTCAAACCACATTTTCCCACTTGCTCTTCTCTCACCTGCTTGCAGGTAGGAAAACAGGGATTCTGCTTGGCACCTCCAGCTCTCACCCTCTAAAGGAGAGAAGGAGAATTCAGTGGGTTTTGTGTGTTCTGAGACAATCTGAGAATTCATCTCTACATAAAACAGCCAACATTACAGTGACACACTGATTTTTGAGGGTGTTACACTGGGACATGGATGGATTTCAGATGTCTGGGACACCCTGGAGGGGTCACATTTCCTCCTTCTCTGGTAATCCCAGAAGCACAGACTGATCAGGACTGCAAGTCCTAAATCACCTTGGTTACCTTTTCAGGGATTTCAGGGAGTGGTTAGCAGTGGCTTTAAACCCATCTGTGCTCCCAATATTCCACAGTCAGATCAGAGGCTGCCCTGTTTCTGGTGTTCCCAGAGCTCAGGGGTTTTGTTTCCCTGTTTCTGGTGTTCCCAGAGTTTTGTTTCATGTTCTCCCAGAAACAAAGAAGTGCTGTGGATCCTGAGTGCTGCTGATAAAACCTCCCTGGCATTCCCTAACCAGCCAGGAGTGGCTGCTCCTGTGGTTCTTCAGGAGAGCAGAGCAGGATGAAAGGAGTCTGGGGAATCAGAACTTAGAATGAAAGCCAATAGAAAAACATTCCCTTCAGTCTAATGTAAAACCTGCAGTGACCTGGAGATGAGGCAAATTAAGGCACTTCAGGCACATGAGAATTGAGAAGTTATCCAGATCTAGGGCACAGTGAGGGGAATCCTGCATCAGATTGATAAAAGACTTCCTTTTCCAGGGACTGGCAAGTTTAGCCACTGTGATGTGCAAGGTAGAAAAGAAAAAACAAAAATCTGTTTGTCAAAACAGAATTACTTTTTTTTTTGGTGTATTTATTGCTGTCCAAAATCCATGTCTGTTTTCCAGGGTTATGTAACTGGAGGGTGCTTAGCCAAAGTGGGTTTTTTTCTGAGCCCTCTTTCTCTTTCCACATGTTTGTTGCAATATTAAGAGCACAAACAGCAGGTGGAACCAGCCCTAAGGTCCTTGCCTTGTCTCATAACATCTTAGCTCATCCTCCCAGCACCAGCTTTTTCCCTTAGTGCTGGGGTTATCTGAAAGGACTTCCAGGATCTGTGAACCCCATGGTGACCTGAGCAGCACTGGGATGTAAATGACAGAGAAATCCCATCTGAGACACAGGAAAGGCACCTTCTGCCCTGATTTTGCTTCTCTAAAACACCATGGAAATCACCATTTCTGGGATCTACACCTAAAAAGGCTACTAAAGAGGTGACATTAATTACTTTTCTAGCTGAGTTTCCACACCTCAGGACTGTGGAGGAGAAATGTGACAACACTGGCACCTTCCCCTAGCACTGTCTGGACACAGCTGGCCTTTCCTTCCCACTTTTCTGGGATTAGGATGTCTAACCAAAGGTTTACTAATCCCATTGCAATGGCTCTGACTGAGGATACACAGTTTTCTTCAGTCTATTTAAGAGTCTAAAATAACTTGGTTTTTTTTAAAGAGGCAACTGGTGCTCACCTGTGGTCTTCCCTTCAGTCCTGGAGCTCCTGCCAGGTGGGGGCAGGTATTTCACAGCAGGGTGGGATTCTGCATCTGGAAAAGGAAGGACAGGTATTTTTATGGATTCACAGATGGGAAACCTTCACTGTCTGGGGCTGGAGAGTGACAAAGGTAATTTTATTTAGCAGGACAAAAGTTTGGCCTGCTACAAAATATTGAGGAGCTGTTCTTGAGCACAGAGGCCTCTCCATTCCTCCCACATCAATAAAAACTCAAGGAAAAAATGGAATTACTTTATAAAAAAGATAGTGCAGGATGCTGGAGCTGTGCCTCAGCTGTCTCCTTTGCTCCTCACAGTGGCTTTGGTGGCACTGCCATTGCAACCTCTCTCAATAAACTGAGCTCACAGCTCTGCTTTCCTCCTATCCTGCCTTCCCATCTCAAGATAACGTTAATAAAGGGCTGCAGTGCCCTTTATTAACTCTTCACAGTTTTAGCCACCACTCTGGGATGTCTGATGCCTTCTCTTCTGAAGGCTCCTCTTCCTGCTCACCACTCTCACAGAGAACACCCCCATAGTTCACTGATAAATCAAACTTGCTGTGAGCCTGAGCTCAGGATCTTTTCTCAAACAAATCTTTCTTCCTGGTATTCAGCAAAGCCAATTTGTTACTGCACACTACACAGGCACAGTGGGTTTGACACAAGTGTCTAAGTTTGTGTTGATGACAAAGGACTTTTCTTCCCCAAGGAAAGATAAAGGAAGGGCTGGAAATTCAAAGCACGAATGCACTTATGGGACTGCATCACTCCCTCTCAGCTGATACATGGTGTTACCACAATCTTTGATTTCTCTCTGCTTCTGAGTAATCATAAAACCCCACAATGGCTTGGGTTGGAAGGGACCATCTTGTTCCAGCTCCCTGCCAGAAACTGTCAGGGTTCAGAACTGCTTCTGTCTGGGTGTGAGGAGTCAGGCAGCCCCAGTTCCTCTCTGAATATTTCACATTAAAAGAGAACAGTGGGAGCTTGTAGTCTGCTGCTCTAAACCATCCACTATCAATAACCCCACAGTCTGCACAGTGATTTAGTTTTAAGAGGCATGGCTATACATTTCCTGCTACAGGAGGAAACTATCAAATTTACTGTGCTGAAAGATCAATGCTGGCACACATCACTGAACTCTGAGAAGCTTTTGACAGCAAAGGTCTCCATTCCTCTCTTCTTTCTCCTCCAAGATAAAAAGAAATTCTCAAGAAATCTGTTTTCTTTGGCTCTTACAGACTGGTCACACCCTGAGCACAGGGCAAGGCTGAGGCAGCAAGCTGAAAGTCTGGCACCACAATTAGGGGCCCACTTTAGGTGGGAGAACTCTTGGGCTCTGTTCTTCAGTTTATCTTATAGAGAGGGTTTAAAATGCATGGTATTATTTACTGATCCTGCCAATTGCTCTGATATCTAATTAGTACTTATGGAGCACCTCAAGATCATCAGAAAGGGCACCAGGCCAAGCACAGCCACATTAATTAAATAGGCCACCTTGCAGATGACCTCAGCTGGCTCCTGCTGGTTTCACTGCCTCATCTTAATTCAGCCAAGCACAGAATTCACCCCCACATTATTACATTTTCCTGTGCCTGAGAAAACCCCCAGCAGTAGATCCCTTTGTCCAAGCTCAATCCATCCCCACACACCCTGGAGCTGAGGATGACACAAGCAGTACAAACATTCCTTACCAGCCACCAACTCTGCCTCTGTGAAGAAGAGCAGGGTTTGTCTGAAGGTCACCTCTGGGGTCAAGGCCATGAGTGCCTGTGGGAGGCTGTCCCCTGTGCCCAGCCTGTCCCTGCCCTGTGCCCATCCCTCCAGGGCAGCTCCCAGGGCTGGGACGGCGTCGGTGCCGCGGAGCGCACACACCAGGGCAGGGCTGGACATCAGCGTGTGCAGGCTGCTCTGCCAGTGGCTGTCCCCAGCCTCAAACGGGGTCACCTCCCTGGCCTGCCACCGAGTGAGACAGGGCAGCCACTTTAGGCCTAGCAGCTCAAATCCTGAATCAGGCTCTGCTGCAAGTCAAGAAAAAGGTTTTAGCATCAGACAGCAGTTTGTGTTTTGTAGAAGTTGTGCTTTCTTTTGGGTACAAACATTTTATCTCACATTGATTTTTTTTTTTCCCAGTGCTGTTTTGACTTCTGTTTCATCCAGAATGGACTGTAGTGAAAATATAGGGATATACTGGGAAAACCCACAAGATGGAAATTCTAAGAAATGCCATTACAGTGAAGAACAAAAGAAGGGCTATCTGGGAAATCAACAGGGAGCCACGGGGAGCAAGTGCCATGATTTGATTAGAGAGCCCAGCTAATGGAGGAGAGTTGAAAGGGAATCACTGAGAGTACACTGATAACAACGTGGCTTGGCACAGCGTAATCCATAATTATGGATCCTTTAGCACCTCTCATAACACTTCAAGCAATGTTCATCATAGTAACAAACTGCAGCAGAATGCTGACTTGTCTCTAAAGTACTTTCAGTGTTTTTGGGTTTGTGAAGTTGTCTCCTGGCTATGTAGGAAGGTATTTAGGGCTCAGTGCATGAGTGCTGGAAGTTTCTGTTGGCTCAGATCTCAGATACAGAACTCCATAGGATTTCAAGTAGTATTTCAACATGTTTTGGGAGAGCTGCATACAGCAGTGCAAGACAGGCAGACCTGTTCCTTTGTGCCTCAGCCTCCTGTGTTATCACACTTGAGTGCAACCTGCACATGAGATTACATCAGCTCTGTGTCCTTGGCAGCCCTTTTCATGTGTTTGTGAGTGCCCAGCGTGGGGAGGCACCGCAGCGTGGGGTGTGAGGAGCCTGGGCTCTGCTCACCAAGGCTGTCACTGCACAAACACAGCCTGAGACTCCCCAATCCCTGTCCCAGTTCCAGCCCTACCTCCCCGTGACAGGCAGGGACACAATGCTCGGTGTTACATAAGAGCTCAGCAAGCCCAAGCACTGCTCAGAAGTCATTTGCTGCTCTCTGAAGCAAATGATGCCCACCTGAGCTGTTTGTGATTGCTCACAACAAACTAGGAGAAATTCTCCAGCTCTTTAGGGGGGTAACAAAGAAACCTGCTCTTCCTGAGGCCCCTTCACCACATTTTCCATGATGTTGCTGCTGTTCTAGAAAGAGCTACCCAGGATAAACTTTCCCGCTGCAGAACCGGGATCACCTGCACTCTGATCCCCGCGGCCGGGCAGGATCTGCTGGAGGAGCTCCCCAGCCCTCCTCAGAGCCTGCATCCCCACCAGTGTCAGCATCGCCACCTGCAGCATCCCGGGCTCAGCAGCGTAAGTTCTGTGGCACAGAAAATCCAGAGGGATGTGCCGGGGCTCTGGCACCGCGCTGAGGTTTCCTCCTGCCCGGGGAGAGCATCAAAACAAAACTGTTACCCCAGGAAAACATCTCAGCCTCTTTGCTGTGAAGGAATGACAGAAATCCCAATCAGCATCTCACTGTCTTCTCACACTGCAGCTCAGGCAAAGCCTCCTGATCAGGAATATTAACACAGCAAACCCCCTCTAATTAGTCCCAGTCCTTCCCTGGAATTACATTTTGCTGTGTAAAGCAAATTCCCTTGTAATTTTGATATCCTTATTCACACCATTAGGCAGGGCTGATAGATCTGTACCAAAATGATTTGAGGCACCAGTTTTGGGTTGATAACTAATGACTGAGTTCACATTAAATCAATACCTCATTTTGCTTTCTAGGACATGGCAGGGCACACAATTGGGAGCTAATTTGGGGACTGCTTATATGTACAGTCCCGTTGGGAACAGCACAGCCTGGAGAATCCCTGCTTGTTCCACACTGATTCACTACATGATTATTTAAGCAATTGTATCAATAAACATTTATTTATTTACTTATTCCTACATCATAACTTTTCATAATGCTAGAGAATGGTGAATGACATGCATTTAATTTTATTTTTGCCTTAGGATTTAGTGGCAGTTTGGTTTTGGAGAGCAATATATTTTAAGTCAAAGTCCCGGCATTCAAATTTTCAAACAATTAAAATAAATTAAACTAAATTAACTTGCTCAACACATAAACCCCCCCAATCTGCAGTTAGTAAAATAAACATTGGATTTTTTTTACTCCAAGTGTACAGAACTAAGAGGTTTAAGACTCACCCATGTGAGTCATAGATTAAGAACAGAAAACCCATTTCCTTGCTGTTTGAAATCCTATCAGTCTCTCAGCTTTGAATGAACAAGCTACCAAAGTGAATGCAACTGTACAAACTGAAATTTAGAACATCTGAGTAAAATGGAATTGGAAAGTGCCTTTTCTGTACCTGCAGAACTAGAGCTGCCAGCATTTATCACTTCAGCACATTCCAGTTTTACACACAACCACCAATTTATCTCATTTTAATATTTTGACTTCTCTTGAAACTATGGCAATAAATATGTATTGATTGGCTATTACTCTTTTAATTATCTTAATTAAGGCTTATATGGATGTTACCATGTCACATTTCAATAATTTCTTTTTGCATGTATCTTTTCATTTACTTTAAAAAGCTATTTTCATTTTGATTTCCTTTGATTCTTCCATGAGAGTTACTGTGATTGACTGGCAGCAGAACAGTCAATGAGATACTACAGACAAAAACCATATTCCTGTGAAAAAGTCATATTATGTATGTGGCTCTACGCAGATATTCACTATATGTAATATGCTATTTAGAAAAGTTATGTAATATTAACATTTGAATAATATAGTAAATGTAGTTTTTAACATTAAGC
>VXBR01009115.1:89982-103820 GCA_013400215.1 Cisticola juncidis | reverse complement strand
CCTCTTTGCTCTTATTTGTCTCATTATTTGTCCTGTCTCTGAAAACTTTTTAAACTTTTATTTGCATTAATTTTTGTAACCGATTTTATTCTTTATTAATTTTCATCAATTTCTAAAATCGAGTGACTGGCATATATCACATTCCTAATGGTTTTTATTCAGGAAAATCCCTTGTGAATGTGGCTGCTCCATCCCTGGCAGGGATGGGGTTTGGAGCAGCCTGGGATCGGGAAGGTGTCCCTGCCATGGCAGGGGTGGGTGAGAGGAGCTCTGAGGTCCCTCCCAGCCCAAAGCAGTCCCTGGTGTGACCCTGTGAGGGCAAGAGCAGCTCCAGCCCTGACGTACCCAGGCAGTGCAGCAGGGTCTCGGCGTAGGGAGCGCAGTGGAAGCAGCGGGACGGCTCCGCTCCGGCTGCTGCGGCGGGGGCGCTGCTGCCGCGGCCGCGCTGTGCCAGCTCCTCCATCAGCCCTGTGCCCAGAACAGCAGGAGAGGTGAGGAATGCACAGCTCTGCCCTCTGTGCCAGCTCCTCCATCAGCCCTGTGCCCAGAACAGCAGGAGAGGTGAGGAATGCACAGCTCTGCCCGGGCTGTGCCAGCTCCTCCATCAGCCCTGTGCCCAGAACAGCAGGAGAGGTGAGGAATGCACAGCTCTGCCCGGGCTGTGCCAGCTCCTCCATCAGCCCTGTGCCCAGAACAGCAGGAGAGGTGAGGAATGCACAGCTCTGCCCGGGCTGTGCCAGCTCCTCCATCAGCCCTGTGCCCAGAACAGCAGGAGAGGTGAGGAATGCACAGCTCTGCCCGGGCTGTGCCAGCTCCTCCATCAGCCCTGTGCCCAGAACAGCAGGAGAGGTGAGGAATGCACAGCTCTGCCCGGGCTGTGCCAGCTCCTCCATCAGCCCTGTGCCCAGAACAGCAGGAGAGGTGAGGAATGCACAGCTCTGCCCGGGCTGTGCCAGCTCCTCCATCAGCCCTGTGCCCAGAACAGCAGGAGAGGTGAGGAATGCACAGCTCTGCCCTCTGTGCCAGCTCCTCCATCAGCCCTGTGCCCAGAACAGCAGGAGAGGTGAGGAATGCACAGCTCTGCCCGGGCTGTGCCAGCTCCTCCATCAGCCCTGTGCCCAGAACAGCAGGAGAGGTGAGGAATGCACAGCTCTGCCCTCTGTGCCAGCTCCTCCATCAGCCCTGTGCCCAGAACAGCAGGAGAGGTGAGGAATGCACAGCTCTGCCCTCTGTGCCAGCTCCTCCATCAGCCCTGTGCCCAGAACAGCAGCAAAGGTCAGGAATGCACAGCTCTGCCCGGGCTGTGCCAGCTCCTCCATCAGCCCTGTGCCCAGAACAGCAGCAAAGGTCAGGAATGCACAGCTCTGCCTGGCCTGGCATCAGAACACTCTGCTAGCAAATGCTTCAGTCACTGCTCACAGGTCCCTTACAGACTGAGCTTACCCGAGACACCAATGCAGCAGAACCATCTCCTCTACCCAAAATGACATCACCACTTCAAATGGGGCAAGGAGCTGCTGAAAACTGAGGTTGGCCTCAGCTTTTTCAGCAGCACCTGCGGTGGCTAAACCTGTAAAAGCCTCACAGACTGAATTCTGGCTTGACTGAACTGTACTGGTGAGAATCTGTCCACCTTTCCTGAAAATGGAATTCTGTACTGGTGGACAAGAGCCTGTTCTCATGAGAGAAGTGCCAAGACTGGGACAGTTAACTTGTACCTGTGTAAACTGTTCCAAACCATCAAAGAGAAAAAATGCAAACAATAGCTGAAACCAGATGCTTGCCAGCATGTAAACACCTCTGGTGAACTCACCAGTCCTTACAGGTAAGAGCTTGTACTAACCAATTAAAAGTAGGCATGACATGTTTGTAAAACTCTACATAAATAAAATGTGTAAATGAACTGAAATTCAGTTGCTACACTAACAAGAGTGTGTCTTGTCTCTCAAGGTCACAGCAACAACCCCCAGTTGTTTCTATCCCCTCCTATCTCCTGCTGGGAACTGAAACTGGAACAAGTGCACAGATGCTGCCCCAGAGCTCCTGAATCTGAATAAATATCTTCAATAAGATGGTGTCCACTAGGAAGAGTCCCAAATCTGAGCCCAGTGCTCACATGGAGGCCCTCAAGGTGTCTCACTCTTCCAGGCAAGAGGCCAAATCCTGCATCCCACAGGGCCCTGGTGGGCAGGGAGGTACTGCTGGGGTGACAGACCTGAACAGAGACATCATGTTCTGCTCCTGTGATTTCCAGCCTGGAAAATCTCTCATTCCACAGCACTTTTACAGACACTAAGTGCTTAAAGCCACAATCTCTGGGCTCCCATTCTCCCTCCAAAGAGCTGGGCTGAGCACAGGCAGTGCATTAAGGTGCTGCATACAGTACATTTCCACAACAATTAGTTCAGCCTTCTGTAATAATGTTTCAGGCCACAGTTTTAAAGGCTTGTTATTTTTTAAATTACTTTGTACACATTTGATTGCTTCCTACCGAACAAGCCTGTCAAAAACTCGCTGTAGTGGAGCATGGGAAATGGATTATTGGTGCTAGAGGCTGATGGCAAAGCTTGGATGTCAAATGTACCACTGACAATCACCTGCTTCTCAAAATTCAGAAGGCATGAGGCACCAAAAATGGGCCATCACTGTCCCAGCAGTATTGCCTGATGTATATTCAAACTCAGGGCATGGCAGAAAATAAAGCTTGGATAAAAATGTATAGTGTTTGAACCTCAGGACAGAGATCCTTACCCATCTATTTATCTGCTCTGTTTCAGGAGTAATTGTTGAATTTTAACTTGCTTTGATAATTGAACAGCGTTCAGACCTTGAAGCTGCAACTGCTTTTCATATTGATTACAAATGCAAACTTCTTAGTGAGGTATTTACCCTACTCCAATCCTAGTGCCATCCTGCACTTCCCAGAGGCCAAACCAAAGCTTGTGTGGAAAGAACATCAGCTTCCCTCTCCAGGGCTCTGGAATACGGACTGAGGTGTCATTCTGCAGTACAGAACTGATGAAAATAGCACAGAACACATGCAAAGAGGCATTTGCAAAATCTGTCACAAACAAAGGGAAAAACCCTGAGTTCTCTAGCATGAGGGGAAATATTTTACCTTTCCAGGCAGCCCTTTGTTCCAGCCCCATCTATATATTTCTAGTGGAAATTTCCCCATGCAAAACATGAACACAAAGCATCATCTGTGGCACTGAGGGAAGCAGCAGAAACTGCACTTTTTAATGAGCAACCTTCCCTGGGTGCAGAGGCAGCAGGTGACATGGGGCTGTAATTACTGTGCCATGATTAATCCTCTGTGTCTGCACATGTTTTCAGAACATTCTGTGATAGTCTCAGGAGAAAAAGCCCAGGACTATTTGAATTGTCATTGTTCCCCCCAACCTCTAAATGTTCTTTCCTATTGTGGATAAAATAAAGGAAGCCACTGGGCTGTGGATGAATGTCTCCATCATGGGCTGTGTGGGATGGGGTTAATGGAGGGGTCACCCACAGTGACCCCTTCCTGGGAAGAGCCAAGCAGGGCAGGATTTCTGTTCCCTCCTGACCACTGCTGCTGCCTCTGATCTTCCCTGCTTGAGGTCAATGTCAACTGATAGTGAAGAAAACAGAAACTCAAGAAGGAAGATTTAAGGCAGCAACTTGGCTGGGTTTTGGCAGCCCCTGTGTACAAAATGAGTTACCTTTGGGATTGGAAGTCCCAAGGATGGAGGACTCAAAGCTGAGGTTGATGGGATCAGACGCTGCCCTCACAGTGGTACAGCTGTATTTTGACTACCCTACCTCTCTGGGAAAAAAGAGTTTCTGAGAGGAGGTGATTGAGGCCATAAAATCCCAGCAAGTCCTGAGCTGGGAGGTGTCACCCTGGTTTTGAAGACTTTTCTAAGCTTTCTGTAATGTTCTTCATACTGGAGTCAGAAATGTTACCTTATCACACTTTCTACTATAAACACTGGCCATGTTTTGCTAACTCTTTCATCGTTTCCATATTTCTAGGTGGGAGGAGAAAGGTTGGCTTGACCAATGTGGATTGGGAGGTGGAATTCCATCCTCCAATCCACAGGCCCCATAGGAAATGTATAAAACTGAGTTTTGTAAATAAACTCGTCCCTTTTTCCTGCTTTGCTCACCAGAGTGTCCTCATGTGGTTCTTTCTGTGTCCACTGTGACAGGGAGGGACCCACAGGATCGTTGAAATCCAACTGCTGGCCCTGAGCAGGAACAACAGCACCTCCATGGGTTGGGTGTGAGATGGCAAAGTCAGGCCCAGCTTTGGAGAGTCCAGGGACAAGGCTCACAAATCCAAACAGAAGGTTACAACTTCACATAAAGGAAAAACACTTCCCACAGTGATGGAACAAAGGCCCAGGGAGGCAGGAGAATCTCTGTCCTTGCAGATTTTCAAGACCTGACAGAAAAAAAGCCCTGAGCATCCTGAGGGAACTCATTGCTGCTGCTCTGCTGAGCAGGGTGTTGGATCAGAGACCTTCTGAGGCCCCTTCCAGAGGAACTACTTGGTGATTCCAAGTTCAAGAGGACTCCAGAGATAAAGATCAAACAACTGGCAGAGGTCAGGCATTCTGTTGGATGTGTAATAGTGACTGATTCACACATTGGTCTGGAGATTCCTACAGCAACAGGAGCAGCCCTTGAAACTCCCAATAAATATTCCCTGCACTGTACAGCTCTGGTTGGACTGCTGATGTGGAACTCACACACACTGAGGTGCAAACCCCCTCCCAGGCAGGGCAGGGCAGGCTGTACCTGTCAGCAGGGCAGGGATGTGATGTGTGGCGTTCTCCTTCCTCAGCAGCAGCACCAGGCAGCGCCTGCGGGCTCCAGCAGGGGCTTCTCCTGCAGCACCAGCAGCTGGGCTGGAGCCCTTGCCAGGGCAGAAGGCAGCAATCTGAAATAATGAGGGGCAGATCAGACTGCTAAATCCGGATGTCATTACATAGGGCTCAAGCAAATAGATAAATCACAATGGCATAACGAGATCCAGCTCACCACTGAGCCACAGGAGCTCCAGTAGCTGCGTGTTCTGCGTCAGCTCTTCTGGAGACACAGAAACTTAATTTGAACTCAAGGAAGAGGCTTAACACAAAATCATTCTGCCCAGCTGGGCTGGGCTAAAACCACAGCATAGGGGGTACCATCCTAAGTCACTCAAAGATTATCTGGAGTCACAAATGAAGGGATGATTTGCAGAAATTTTAGCTCCAAGCAGCACCACTGGAGCAATGGTTGCTGCTGTTAACTCCTTAATGGTCACTGAGCAGCATGATCCAAATATCTGGCTACTTGGGCTGTAGTATTCCATAAATAGGTTATATTCATTCTACAAAATATTATGGGCAGGGACATTGGTATTTCTTAGGCTTGATCACAGAACAAGCAGAAAAGAGGGGATTTGTAGTTTGATTTGCAAAATTATGCATTTCCTGATTACATGGCAAAGAACCCTCAGCATGATGATTTGAAGTGTGGGGTCCATTCCTTTGTGAGAGAAGGTGTCATATGATTCCTGTGGGATTTATAATGTAAGAAGTGCAGCACTGGACTTCTTGCATATGTTAAGTTTGACTGCAACCTTGCATTTGTGATTATTGCTGTTTCCTTAGGCTGATTTGTCAAAATGCCAAGTGCACTTTACCTCAAACCTATCACAGTGTTAGGCAGAGCTTCAAAGGAAAAAAAATCATTTTTGAAACTCTTTTTGAAACCTATCTGGAATGCACTGGAGTAGGGGACTTCATGCTGAAGGGCCCAGAGGGGCTGTGAAGTGCAACACCAAATTTCAGTCTGTTAGTGAAGACCCTTCTGAGCCACCTTTGCAGATCAGTATTTTGGTTCATGGGGCTACTGCCAGCTCCTGTTATTCTGACATCAGTGGCAAAATTCACATTTCTTTTAGTAGGAGCAGGATGATGAATTTACACTCCTGTTCTCCATGAGAGGCCAATGCTTTGTGGGACTTTCCTACTAGAGAAAAGCCAGCACTGAAAGCAGCCAGAGCACCACTCACAGAACACAGAGAGCTGGGAGGAGAGAATGGGTGTCCTTGGGCACTCCCTGGAGGAGAGCTGGCAGGATTATCTGCAGAGCAGGGGGTACCCCGGGCACAAAGGGCACAGTACCTGCCCTGCTGTCATGCCCAGCACAGAGCCCTGCTGTGCTGAGAGCTGCAGCTGCCGCAGTCCCTGCAGCACAAAGCCCCGGCGGGCACAGGTGGAAAGCACAGCCCCATAGGCACACGGAGGTACCACAGGTGACACCAGCAGAATGATGTCCCCTAGATCAAAGAAAAGGCAAGAAAAACAGCACATTATTGTCACAGAAGCTGTGATATCAACGCAAGGCAGCTCTCACAGCAGCTGCCCCCACCTTGAAACAAACAGCTGCATCCCCAGCAGTGACCCTGTGTTTGATGGTTTGTTCCCTGCACCCAGCTCATCAGGACAGCAATCCAGGGCCAGCCCAGAGTGTGAAAGCTTGTGGCATCATCAGGAATATCTTTATGAATCATCACATGAGATGAGCCAGTGTCTCCCCAGGAGTGGGAGCTGCTCACACGCAGTGTCGGTGCTGGCCGGGCTGTGGGAGCTGTCCCTGTGCAGCCCCAGCCCCCAGGGCAGGACTGCCACGCTCTGAGAGACCAAACAGGGTAACAAGAACTTGTTCTTGATCCATCTGCCCACTCCAGAGAGCATGAGCAGCTCTGGCCACTCCTCTCTGCTGTCACTGGTGGTCTCAGCAGTCCTGCTCAGCACTCCCTCCTTGCTTCCCATTGTCCCTCCTTTGTTCCTGCCTTTAACCCTCATCCCAGACCTGACTGTGGCACAAGCCCCTGAAGCTCTGCACCACCTGTGAGGTCACCTTTGGTTTGGCACCCTCTGGGGCCTCTCAGGTTCCTTGCACATCATGGTGATGGTACCAGCCTGCCCTGTGCTGCCCCCTGATCCTCTGCCAGCAGGTCTGGCTGCTGGAGCTCCCCTTGAATGCCTCATCCCAGGATACAGGACTGTAGACACACCTGGAATTTACCTTGGGTTACAACCCTGGGTTTGCAGACTCCTGTTTTCAAAGCTGAATCCCAGGCTCACTGCCAATCTTGAGCAAGCTCAGGAGAAGGAGCCTCCAAGGCCTCCTGAGCAGCCCCCACATCTTAAGCACTTTGAGACAAGATCAAGACTTTGCCCTGAAGCCTCTGATCTGCCTGAGCTCTCTGTTTTCACCTTGACCTCCATTATTACACTTTCTCAGTCCTAACACAGCTTTTTTATCCCTCCCAGTGTATACTCAGAGCTCCATAAGCTGCCAAGAGTGAGATCTGAAGACAAATCCTCAGTACCACTTCTACATGGGTTTCCTCTTCACTGCCTCAGTAATTTCTCATTGCTGTAACCAACCAATTTAATGAGATTGGAGGATTTTTCCTTGTTCCCAATTGATTCTGAGGGTAGGACAGTGAACATTTCTTTTTATTCTAGACTTTGTGATATGGATATCTGCCCTGCCAAGGCTCAGCCTGGTAGTTCAAAGCAATAGCACCAAAAGAAGGCAAACCTTGTATTTATCACTAAGGATGGGACAGGCAGGGTGGTTCTTTGCCTAAAATCTCTTTGTTTTTATGGCTTTAACACTGGCTTTCAGCCATATTCATGATATGGGAACTATCAAAATCTAAGATTGTTGGTGGGAAGATTTTGGCTCCTCTCCAGTTGATAACACTTTAAGAGACATTTTTTGCACACACATATCCCAAATTGACAAGAATATCTGCTTGGGTCACTAAAACTCTGCTTACTGAGTAGGGGCAGGTCTGCCCAGCTGCAGGACCTGTGCTCTGCATGGGTAAATATTCCTGTCTCCAAGAGGAGACCAGAGGGAAGGAGCCACTGAGTGGTTCTTCTCCTGAAAACCCCAAGGGTGTCTGCTCCCAGAGCAGAGTTTCAGCTCCTCTTGCCAAAGCAAAGTTATCTGAGGAGCAAAGCTTGACAGGGACTTCTGAGGCTCAGTGCAGATGGAACGTGGTGTGGTGGAACTCAGCAGCCCACAGCAAATGTGAATCATTAACGGCCATAAAAGGAAGGGGAGGCAGCAAATGTGACTCATTCCATCAGTAGCCACCAGCTGCCATCAATCCCAATCCCAAATAACAGAGCCAAGGGCTTGCTGCCAAACTACCTGAGTTAACAGGAGCCAAAAGATTAAAAACTGTCTCCAAATTGTATGTTTTCCCTTTCTCCCTTCTCGATTTCCCTCCCCTTCCATTCCTTTTTCATTTTTTTTGCCTTATGCTTTCACCCTTTTCTCATGGATTCTTTGCTTTGGCAGTGCAATTCCCCAAGCCTTCTTTCTCTGTCACTCCAATCCTGCTTCCCTTCTGCCATCTCCTCCCTGACAGCTGCTGAGCTTCTGCTCCCCTCAGGCTTCATTCCTGTGACACCACCTCCAGCCAGGGCAGGAGACACCAGCCAGGAGCTCCAGGAGCATCATCCAACCCCCCCTGCACCCCAGATGTGCTGTGCCAGGCCCACTCCAGGGGCTGCTGGCATTTCCAGGCAGGCAGGGCCTTGGCAGGAGTTCCTTGGACACAGTTTGCTGCTGCTTAGGTACAAATTCAGGTGCTGAACACTGATCCCACAGAGGGAAAATGGGATGTGAGTGGAACCAGGTGATAAATCGGTATTAGTCCCAGAAAATGCTCTCCTTTCTGACTGTGTGGTCAGTCCTGCCCTAAACAAAGCCTGAACCATTTAATTCCCCTGATTATAATAGTCAGTGTTCAGCAGGAGAGGCAGGTGATCTCTGATCAATAAACAAGCAGTTTAAGGACTCTCTTAGGTCTTCATGTGACTGTTTCTTTGATGAACAGGCCCCTCTGTGCAGAGGTTTCATGTGAAGTGGTTTTTTGTTTCTTTTTTCCCCTTCAGTGACATCTAAGCAGCCCCCAGGACTCCAGCAGCTGCTCCCATGAGGAGGATGAGGTGTTGCCACTTCTCTGCTGCCTCATTTCAGGCAACAGTGTCCCCCTAGAAATTAATTCTTGGCTCCAGAACTGGCCAGGTCACAGCCCTGAGCAATCCAGAGAGGCAGAACTGCCTTAGGTGGGCTGGAGTAAAGTGATGCTGTCAGTGAAGGAGAACCATAAACCTTCAAATTTCATTTCCTCACACTGACCTTTGGTAGTTGAGACAAGCAAGGCTGGAGGTCGAGGCACCATCAAGCCCTGGAGGTCAACTTTTCCCTCATCTGCTCCTGCCCCAGCTGGTGAAGGACTCTGAGAGCTGCAAAAAATGATAAATATTCAATGAAAAATTTTAAAAGGTTCTAACTCAAACCTACTTTCTGTGACAAATCCAAGGCCACAGAAGCTTCTCTGGTAAAACTGCTTTACTGGAAAAGCCATTTCAATCCCTTGTCCGTGACATGAGCTGCATCAAGGTCTCTCTGACAGAACATCTTTTCATATCACTCCCCCTAAGGCTCTCTGTGTTCAATTAAAAGTAACTAATGCAAAATAGCCAGCTTGGCAAAGAAATCTGGGAATCAAGAAATATGTCAGGCTGCACTAGCAGAGCTTTCCCCACCCACAGACACATCCTAGTTGCTATTCACTCCGGGTTCTTTAGGCTGAGTTTAACCAGTTTGAAGGGTTCGTGTTAGGCAACAAGCACAATCCAGTCTGGCAGGGATGTTCTTGCCAGTGAAACTTCCACAACATCCAAAAGGACCCAATCAGGGCAGGGGGAACAGAAGGTGTGGTTGAGTTCCAGGGACTGTCTGGGAACAGTTTTGGCTGGGCTGTGAGCTCAGGCTGCTCAGGCAAACCTGCCTCATGCCTCGCCACCACCACGGAGCTGCCTGGAACACATCCTGCTTGCTCACTCCCAGGAGCACACAGCATTTGCAAGTCTAATCTGAAAAGGGCAATCTGAGCTGCAGTTTGTATTCCTGTCTCCCAGCAGACCAAATTACCAGCATTAGGAGAGAGAAAAGTGCATTATTTAGGATGTAGCACCGCTCCGGACTGAGTGACACCACAGGAGCAGAATTCATCATCTTTGTAATAGGAAAAAGGCATCCCTGAGGAAAATAAACAAATAAAGAGAATGAAACTTGGCCAAATTGATTTTTTTTTCACATCTTAAACATGAAAACGATGAGAGCCACTGGTTGTGGCTGAACTCTGACACATAATCCTCCACAGCAATCCACAGGTTAACTCCACATGGCTGAGCTGTGCCACTCACAGAAAGCACTGACAGCAGGCAGAGGGTCTCACCTCCAGCCTGCTGCCTCTGACTGTGCCACCCTGCCCCCAGGATCAGGCAGGATCCCTAAAAACCCCTCTGGAACCTGCAGGTCTGAGCCTTCTGCAGCAGAGTTTCTCATGCAGTTAAAGGTTTATAGGCCACCCTTCATTTTCACACACATCTCTCCTCATCCTCCAAAGAACCTTTTCCTACTGAATCCCTTTATCAGTTGATGTACAGGGCAAAGCCAGAGGTTTCCCAGGAGAGGGTCAGTCACTGGCACACAGCCTTGCAGCTCTTCTTCAGCACCAGCTTCCAAATCTGGCAGCAAGAGTACGAATTACAGGCCTGGATACCAGGACCAGGGAATGGGAAGGAACTGCAACTGTGCCATGCCTGACACATTTGGAACTGAGAGAACAGGAGCTGGAGCTGGGCCAGGGGAGGTTTAGGTTGGAGATCAGGGAAAGGCTCATTCCCCAGAGGGTGCTGGCACTGCCCAGGCTCCCCAGGGAATGGGCACAGCCCCAAGGCTGCCACAGCTCCAGGAGGGTTTGGACTGCAGGGATGCACAGGGTGGGATTGTTGGGGGGTTTGTGCAGGGCCACAGGTGGGACTGGATGATCCCTGTGGGTCCCATCCCACTCAGGATATTCCATGAGCCTGTGATCTGCTGCAGAAGAGAGAAGGATTTCTGTATAACTATCTTGGGAATGCAACAATGGAGGGATTGCACCCCTGCACTCCTGCAGTGCAGGACCTTTGGAAGGCTGACACACATCTCTGAGTGCTGCCTGCCTGCAGGGCTCACTGCCTCTGCAGCAACAGCTCCAAACCACCCGGGGCCCTCACCTGGCAGGTGTGAGCAGGATTCCAGCAGCTCTCCCCCCAAACCACAGGCACAGCTCCCTGTGCACCTGGCCGGGCTGGGGCAGGGACAAGACGGGCTCCCCCTGGCCCCGGGCGCTGGCAGAGCCTCGGGTGATCTCCTGCAGGATGCTGTGGGCTTTGGGCCCTCTCACATCTAATGCCAGCACGGGGGGCACCTTGCCAGGCTCTGAGGTGGAGGAGGAAGGCAGCTTTGCTGTGGAAACAAACACATGTGAGTAAAACATGGAACAAACCATCCCAGAGTCATCCACTCCACACAAAGGCTCTTTTCAGATCTGTCAGAGACAGACTTCAGCAGAGGAACCACCTGGTTACCTGAGCTGGGAATCAATCACCTGGTTACCTGTGCCAGGAATCAATCACCTGGTTATCTGTCCTGGGAATCACCTGGTTACCTGTGCCAGGAATCAATCACCTGGTTATCTGTCCTGGGAATCACCTGGTTACCTGTGCTGGGAATCAATCACCTGGTTACCTGTGCTGGGAACCACCTGGTTACCTGCCCTGGGAATCAATCACCTGGTTACCTGTGCTGGGGATCAATCATCTGGTTACCTGTGCTGGGGATCAATCATCTGGTTACCTGCCCTGGGAACTACCAGGTTACCTGCCCTGGGGGAGAGATGCTGGCAGCACCTGCACACTTTTACCCAATAGCAAACCTGAAGTTATTCAGGCAGTCTGCTAAAGAAAGAGAATTTGGTTGCCTCATGGTTGCTGTGAAAAGTTATGACAGAGCAGGTGATGCACTGGAGGTGTCCCTGCCCATGGCAGGGGTTAGAACTTGGTGTCTTTAGGGTCTTTTCAGCTCAAACTGTGACTCTAAGCCAGCATTTCAAGTTCCTCTTGTTCATGACCACAAGCAAGGCTGGGGGATTAAGCACAGACAAAAACAGGAGCCTGAGGAAAGGGATGTGTTTGAAGGGGATCACAAACTGGAAATCTGGGCACTTTTTTCCATTCTTTCCTTCTGCATTAAATACAGATTTTGTACAATGCTGTAAGGTCCAGGCAAATATTTGATTTGCCACCTTTAATTTTCTGCCAGGATTTGAACCCTGACTTCCCTTATTTCCTACAATAACTCTTCCCCATGACTTTCTCCAGCATAGTAGGGGCCCAGGAATTAACCCCAGAAAAACCAAATTTGCCTCCTTTCCAGTTATTACTGCAGATGTCAGAAAAAGCAGCAAGGTGTGTGATTTTCTTCCCTTAGATTTAAAAACATATTCAAATGTATCATTTCTTGCATAAGAATCAGAAGGCAGAACACAAATCTCCAGAGCAGGTAGATAATGGAGCAACTGGCTGTAAATATTTAAAATAATAATTTTAGAGTTATCAAGCTAAGATTAAAAATCTAATTTACAAACTTGCACAGCAGTTCTAAGCTCAAATGAATTGTCTCTTCATAGGAAATGTTCTTAAATAATGGTGCATGGTACAGAGCATTGAAGCAGATCTGCTGCCTGTCAGCTCCTAATGACTGCTGGTTTTATGGTTTTCTCATTCCTTTCTGGAGCCCTCCTCCATTTCTGCAGCTCTCCCCAGGAATGGTTTGTGCACAGCACCCAGACAGCTGCAACTGCAGTCCCATTCCTAAGGCAGCCTGCTCCTGTTGCTTTCAAATGCAAAAAGGGAGCAAGGAGACTGGAGAATTTCCTCTGATTAAGCTGGTCTTCACTCCCCTTCTGCCAGAGGAGGAGAAAGCCCATTTCTCACCCTCTCAGCCTGTCTGTGCCTTTCCCAGGAGAAATGGATTGTCAGGGTGAGATCGTGGCACATCTGAACCTTCCAGGAGAACTTCTGGGGTTAAAAGGAAGCACAAGCCACAAGAAATCTCTAAACTGCAGCTAAGGGAACACCTCTTGCTCTGGAGTTGTGCTGCAGTAGCAAATAATATTCCACAGTAGCAAATAATATTCCACAGTAGCAAATAATATTCCACAATAATATTCCACAGTGCTTTAAGACAGGCTTCATCATCTCTTTCTCAAATGTGAGAAAATAAAGACTTGAGTGGTACATACCAGGATTTGACACATGGGTGTCTGATGTTCAAGACTTTGTGATTGGAGCTCAGAGCCCCAGCTTGTGTTTATTTACCTTGTCCTGCTGCTCTCCCACCTCAGACGGGATTCTGTTAAATAATGGGACATTTTGGTGGTGGTTTATCAGCCAATGCAAGTACAGGACAGCTACATCAGTACTCCTCAAATCCCACAGGCAATGAGATGGGGGAATTGTGGAATAGGGAGGCTGGATTTTCTGCAGCTAAAACCTTCAGGAGAATCAGCAGGGAACTACATGATTATATTTAACTCACATGAGCCTCTCCCTGTGGCTCAGGGCACTGAAATGTGGGAAAGTTCACTGCAAAGGAACAACAGCTAAAGTCTGAAATGCATCAAGGGTTAAAAAATCAATTAATGGATATTGAACACTAGAAACAGAAAGAAACAGTCAAAGCTATTCTATAATTTCTTTTGGGAAAGATACAGGCACTGATAAAGCAATCCTCATGTAGATGTGACTCTCATCACCCCCCAGCTCAGTGCAGGGACAGGTCTGTGCCTCCCCCAGCAGCGCGGAGGGGCAGCAGAGCTCACCTGAGCCCGAGAGCAGCAGGAGCTGCCCGGGGCTGGGGAGGGGCAGCAGGGCTCCCCTGAG